>CM055403.1:176996052-177078913 GCA_029228625.1 Pseudolycoriella hygida | reverse complement strand
CCGATCCTTCTCTTTATTTCAGCCGTTTGGTTGGCGAGACCGAGCTTCATGACGTGGCCGAGATACTTGTACGAATTCACGATTTCAATTTCCTCGTCTCCGATCTTGATTGGTGTAGCACCATCGATGTTTGTCATCACTTTCGTTTTCGACATGTTCATCTTCAAACCGATTTTTTGGGCTTCCTCGTTGAGCTGCAACAGCATCGCTTCAATCTGTTCCAGAGTCGTTGATGTCAGGGCAATGTCGTCGGCGAATCGAAGGTTGTTCAGAAACTTCCCATTTATGTTGATTCCCAGTTCACTCCAATCAAGCTTTTTAAAAAGCGTTTCCAGAGCTGACGTGAACAATTTCGGTGAAATGGTATCTCCTTGACGGACTCCTCTTCCAATTCGAAATTTATCGGTGGTTTTATGCAGTTTGACGCACGACGTTGCGTGCTCGTAGATATGTTTTATCATCCGGGTATATCTCGAGTCCATCCGACAATCGTCCAAGGAGTCTAAAATCGACCATAATTCGACCGAATCGAACGCTTTTTCGAAGTCTATGAAGCATATCGCGATGATGATTTTGTATTCGTTGCATTTTTCTATTAGACTTCTCATCACTTGCAAGTGGTCATTTGTGCTGAATCCGGAACGAAACCCTGCTTGTTCGATCGGCTGGTAGAAGTCTAGCTTCTTTGTGATCCGTTTCGTTAGCACCTTCATAAACAGTTTGTAGAGGTGCGAGATCAAACTGATGGGCCTGTAGTTTTCCAGTTTCGTGATGTCTCCTTTCTTGTGCAGCAAAGTGATGACTGCGTTTTCCCATGATTCTGGTATTTTCTCTTGTTCGAGACACTTGTTGAACAGATCCGTTGTCAGTGAGCAGTTGAGCAGTGTGGGTCCGCCTTCTTTGATTGCTTCGATCGGAATGTCGTCGTCACCTGGAGCTTTTCTGTTCTTCATTTCGTCTAACGAAGCCTGTACTTCGTTAATCGTTATGTCCGGCAAATCTTCGGAACAAACGTTCATTATCACCGGTCTCGCTTTTGCTCTTTCTGCCGGTAGTTTGGCTCGAACCGACGTAAAAAGGTCCTCATAGAACTCTCGCGCGATGTCCAATACCTTGTCCTGATCTGTTTGTATGACGCCCGCCTTATCGCGTAATTTAAAAATTTGTCTGTACCCGTTCGCCCGTTTCGCTCGTAATACTTTCATATTCCCATTTGCTTCGATAGCGTTCATGGCCAGTTTCACGTTGTATTGTCGCAGATCGGTTTTCATTTTCTTGTTGATGGCTTTCGTTTTGCCTCTGTATTCAACAGTGTCTCGCTTTCCACCTTTCACCAAATCCAGTCTTTCTGCTATTAGGTCTAGCGTTTCCTTGCTGAGCTTCGACTCTTTAGTGCATGTAGATCGGCATCTGGTTTCCAGGAAGCTTCTCACTGAGGTCACTATTCTTTCTGTCAGCTCATCAATCGTTGCGGTTTGTGAATTCGTTCCGTTCAGTTCGTTGTCCATAGCTTCCTTAAATGCGTCGCTTTGTTCTTTCAGGCGTTCCATGTCTAAAACGACTTTTTTCTTGACCAACTTTTCTCTCTCTGTCCGTGTGTTCAAGACGACTTTGGCTCGCACCATTCGATGATCGCTGCCTGTTGTGAAACGGTTAAGCACAGTAACATCCTTGACAATCGATTGGCGGTTCGATATGATGTAATCGATCTCGTTCTTTGTTCTGCCGTCTGCACTGGCCCAAGTCCACTTCCTCTGAACCTTACCGGAGAAAAATGAGTTCATTGCGAAAATTCCTTGTTGTTGGAGAAAATTCAGCAAAGTATCTCCTCTTTCGTTCCTCTGATCGTAACCAAACGTTCCAATCGAAGTTTCTGCAACGTCTTCTCTTTTTCCCAATTTGGCATTGAAATCGCCGACTAGCAACTGATATTGAGCTCTGTTTTCTTCAATCGCTTTGGAGACATCTTCATAGAAGCTTTCAATTTCTTCGTCGTCGTGATCCGTCGTCGGTGCGTACGCTTGGATGACTTTCAAACTGTACATCGCATTTATCTTCAGACGCACATAGATGACTCTGTCGGAGATGCTGTTGATTTGGATTATACGGTTCGACCAGCGTTTGCTGATGAGCAGTCCTACACCATGCGTCGCTGTTTGGCTATCGCTTCCACGGTAGTACAAAGTGCTTCCTGATTTCAACTTCAAGCATTCTTCACCACGTCGCCTGACTTCGCTCAATCCGACAATGTCCCATTTGATCTTTTCCAGTGCCGACTCCAATGCGAGAAGTTTTTCGTTCGATGATAGCGTTCGAGTGTTATACGTGGCAATGTATAGTCCGGTGTGACAACCTATTGTAACCCAGGGATTCTTAGCACCCTCTGCTCGTCGTCTGGTCTGACCGTTGTCGGAGTCATGGATCAACGAGCGGCTGGGAACTGAGGGCCGATTTTTCCTGGTTGTGCTCTTCATCTTCGGGGGGGTTTTAGCCGTTCAAACACCACGCTGGCCGGTGCGGGTTGGTGAGTGATGGTAGTCCTGCTGACTCGGACTTTGCATGCTGCCGTTGTCCCTTGCTGTTGAGATCATCCGCCACCATGCTGAGGTACTATCCCATCTTGATAGCGCCTAACTGCCTTCGGCCCTCGCTCTACGTGACGTTGAGGTACTACCCGAAGACAGCCCCCTCATCCTTCTGCTAAGTGACCCACCAAATACACCTAATACACCAGGGTTGGTTACCTGATCGTTCATGTGGGTTGCTCACTATGACAGGTGTCACCACGGGTAGGATAGGATGTAGGAGTAGGTGGATAGAGGCTAAGGTACATAAGGAGTACTATATTACGCATACCACACCATTTGACACCCTCTATGACTAGAACTATGGTAGATAGAAAGTTGCTTCCAAAGGCAAAGTTGTAGAGAATAAAATTTTATGGAACACGTGCTTGAGGGTTTTAAGGCAAAATTACCCAATGCTGGAATATGGCCATTTCTACAATGGACCATGGCTATTTCGACAAAAGTGACGTAAAATATTATTTTAAACAAAAAGTTGTTTTACGACATGCCGAAAAAATGCACCAATTTCTTTATAAAATTAATTAAAGTAATAAATGAAAGGAGCAGTTCAGTTAGTACAGTCGCCGAAATCGAATAAAATGAGCGATGGCGGACACTTAAATTGAATTTCAAATCACAATGAGACTCTTTATAACCCCAAAAATTGTATAGTTTTTGATTTCCAGCGTAGAGACCGCTCATAACATAGTAAATGCTATTCGGTAGTACATTCGGCCTCCGTCAGTTCGTTTGCGGCTGTCAAATGGGGCTAAAATTTTGTAATTTTTTTCAAGAAAAACAACAAAATAAAAAAAACGGTACGTTTTGAAGGTATGTCGTAGAATAATTTTTTGCTTACAATTACGTTTTACGTCTGTTAAAATTAACTTGTCAAAATAGCCATGGACCATTGGAAGGGATGAACTATGGCAGTTAGAAATTTGCTTCGACAAACTTGCAAAAGGCAAACTTAGTGAAAATTACACTACAATTACTCAGATGTACTTTGGTAGGGCGTTTGACCATTACCTTGGGTAATTTCTATGGATCTTTGAAATTCTTATGGTTATTAACAGAGCACATAACATTGGATTGTTTGCTCGTTTCTATATTTAGATACGTTTCATCGGCAGAGCTCAATGATGCAGTAAATGTCATCACAGAGTTGCTGACGAATGCCTATGAAAACTCATGCCCGGAGCAGAAAGCTATTCGAAAGAACGGCGGTAAACTCTGGTGTAGAGAGATCGAAAAGCTCAGACTTTTTGCGAGGAGATCATGGAACAGAGCCATGAGAACGGCAGCTGAGGCTGACTGGGTCACTTACAAGGCTGCCCAAAAGGCTTTCAGGAAAGCAGTTTGGAGGAGGGCCAGAGAAGCATGGAAGGGATTTTGTGCGGAAATGGAACATGTTCCAGATTATGCCAGAATCCACAAGATCCTTGCCAAAGACTCTAGGCTACTTCCGAGCTCTTTAAGAAAACCAGATGGCAGCTTTACAGGGAGTGGCTGTGAGACGGCCAAGCACCTGCTGGAAGTTCACTTTTCTGGCTGTGCAGAAGATAAATCCGAAGCTAGCTTGCCAAACATCGTTCCCCCGGAGAATCATCACCATGGAAAGGTTAAGGTGGGCTATAGGCAAACTTAAGCCGTATAAATCAGCTGGCAGTGATGGTATGCTGTCTATGATGGTATGCTGGCTATGCTGAAAGAAAGTGGTGAGATTCTGCTGAAGCCGCTGTGTGAGGTACTACGTAGCTCCCTAGCCTAGGTTACGTAGGAAAACCATCGCATTTCACTGCCAAGGACTTCAGACCGATCAGCCTCACGTCGTTCGTCATGAAAACGCTTGAGAGACTGATAGATTTCTACATCATGGATGAAGTTCTGGCGGTTTTCTCGCTACACTTGAATCAGCATGCTTACCAGTCAGGCAAATCCACGGATTCCGCCCTGCACAGGCCGATAGCAAAGGTGGAAACATCATTCTCGATTGGAGAGGTGGCACTGGGATGTTTTATGGACATTGAAGGTGTCTTCGACAAACGAATTTTGTTTGAAATGCCGGGAGACGATATGGCTGTGGTAACCTGTTTCGACAGGAATTTTGAAGCGAAAGTTCCCAGTAGGCAAGAATGGCCTAGTGGATGGCCAGCGAGCCTTCCCGCTATTTGCGTGGTTACAAAAAATTGCGTCACAAATGCCAGACCGTACAACGAAATAATTGTTCTATGCTTTTCGTTTTTACACTGCAGAAATTCGACTTCGCGAAGATTGTACTGTGCAAATTTTAGTTTTTGCGTGTGAAAACTGAAAGTGTTGAAAAATTATTACGCTGGTGGGTCTGGCATTTGTGACGCAATTTTTTAAAAACACAACGTAATTTTGCTTTAATTTTTTTGCGTATTGTATTGAAGCTGAATGCGTCATCTCCCTCTGATTTCAGAACTTTTTTTGCGTTGGAAGCTTAATGCGTCACCCTTTCCTGATTTCACAACTTTTGTAACTGGAAGACAATTGATTTGCGTTAGAAGCTTAATGCGTCACAGTTTTCTGATTTCACAACTTTTGTAAGTAGAGAAAAAGACTTGCGTCACACCTCCTCTGTAAGAGGTTTTTTGTGCTTCAGTTCTTGCAAGAGTCCAGGCTAAAATTTGTGATAATTTTTAGAGGATTTTGCTTGTTGTAGCATGAGGGAAGGGTCGAAACCAAAGGAACAATGCAGAAAGCGTGGAAATAATCAGTCACACTAAGATATTCTTAGCGACAAAACAACGTTACAACTTTTAGCGACAGAAATCGTTTGTATTATAATGGGTTGGTATTTTGCCCAAAGGCAAAAAATTCTATTTCGTCTGAAAGTTAAATAAAACTTTCATTACTTAAATATTTCCTCTTTTCAATTTTACGCTTTTAACACTGGTATTGACATCATATTATGGGATACATAAATAATGTGAGTGTTTTCGAGGCTTTTTGTATGTTCCAACATTGCACTTCGTATTCCACCATCGAATATGATAATCCTCCCTTTTATATGAACAACACGAAATCCCTACCACTTTTCCGAAGCTTTTTACATGCAACAAAAATGTGTTTAGATTCACACTATGTATACGGACGAACTGCATCAAATATTTGTTTTGTGTATTGTGCTTTATATTTGATATAAGCTGTTGTTCTTGTTTAGCGGGATGAGAATAGACACGAAAATAAAACTTGCATCAAAAGTGTTTTGTTTCTTTTAACGAAAGCTAAAGCGTAGATACAAAGTTTGGGGAAAGTTTTAAAGCATTGAAAATGCTTGGTTATAAAAATAAGGAAATCGGCTTGATAAAGTGCTGTCTGGAGATCAATGGAACACGTTTGACTTAACCGATTTTACACTTGGGTACTACCGACTTCATGAGAGTTGTGTGCTCGGTGAATGCACGTTCTTTGTGATAAAAAAGTAAAAATTCGAACAAGGAAAAAAAGTTATTTAACGGCAAAAGTTAACATTGGTTTTTATTAAGTGCGTTCGCGCACTCAGGCCTCACGATGACGCCCGTGCACTCAGGCCTCACGATGACGCTCGCGCACTCAGGCCTCACGATGACGCTCGCAGGAAAATTTTCCATTCAAAGAATAAATTTTTTCTGTCAGTTGCTCTAACTTGTACTAGAAGAGGGCGTCTGAAAAAAGCTAAAACCTTGTCAATCAACGCAGTCTGGTGCTGAAATTCTGACTACGCGTAACTGGAAGTGGGGTTATTAGTTAGTAACACCATTGAAGTCGGTACCAAGCTGCGTACTTGGGACCCTAAAGCTGGGAATAAAGAAGGCAGCTTGGTGCTGAAAATTTGTTTTCGCCAAATTGAAGGCAATAGTGAGCTGTATACGTCACATAAGCTTCGATCCGGCACCAGGCTGCTGCTGCCCCCTGCATTCAAGGTTTCATAGCTCAAGGACGCAGCCAATTGAAACTTATCTGACGTATAGATCTATCTTCCGCCTACTCTTTGATAAAAACAGATGCTCAGTACCAGGCTGCCTTCTTTATTCACAGATTCAGGGCTCAAGAACGCAGCCAGGTGTCTAAATATAAACTAATACAACGTAATGTACTCGCTATTTCCTTAATTTTGGCATTCACGTGAATTTTTACCTTCATGAGATAGTCCATACCAACAATCTCCACACATGCCGATTACCTATAGTTCCCGGTCAGTTATATTTCTCGACGAGCTGTAGTTCCCTGTCAGTTAGATTTTCCGGTCAGCTGTACTTTCCGGCCAGGTAAACTTCCCAATTACTTACCGGTCAGTTAAACCTCTCGGTTTTTTTTCTTCGCGCTCGAGTTGTCTTCATTTCCCGGTATCCACACTTTCCGACGAGGAAACTTCCTGTTATCATGGACGCGCGGTAGCAATGGCTCGCGATGCAAGTCCACATACGAATAAAAAATTAGGATTTTTTTTCGTAAGTTTTGACTTCTTTCGTGCAACGAACCCCCCGGAAAATATTTTTCCCGGATTCTGTGGAAAATTCTTAGACGAAGTATCTTTTCATTCATTAAAATTGGTTCAGTGGATCCGGAGATATGACTTTTAGAAAATGATCACTTTCAATACAAAAGTGCATTTTCACAGAATCCAAAGTTAAACATAACCAAAGACCCGTACGTATCAAAAGACTCGAACGTATCTTAACATAGAAATAAGCAAACAATCCAACGCTTTATGTTCTTTTACAACTATAAGAAGTTCAAAGATCCATAGAAATTACCCAAGGTAATGTCAAAGGCCCTACCGAAGTACATCTCAGACCATTCAAATTTGGAAAGGGTTATATCCAAGGATTGGGCCATTTTCCCCTAAAACTCTGAAACACGTGTTCTCTAAAATTTTGTTCTACACAACTTTGCCTTTGGAAGCAACCTTCTACCCCTTATAGTTCTAGAAATATGGGTCATCACTCCCAATTCTAGAAGTGGTCATATCCCAGGATTGTGGCACTTTTACCCAAAACCCTGAGACACGTGTTCTCTAAAATTTTATTCTCTACAACTTTGGCTTTGGAAGCAACTGTCTACTTCTTATAGTTGTAGAGATATGGATCATCCCTCCCAATTATAGGAGTGGTCATATCCCATGATTGTGGCACTTTTACCCAAAACCCTGAGACATGTGTTCGTTAAAATTTTATTCTCTACAACTTTGCTTTTGAAGCAACTTTCTATCTCTTTTAGTTCTAGAGATATGGATCATCCCTCCCAATTCTAGATGTGGTCATATCCCAGGATTAGGCATTTTTACCAAAAATCCTGAAACATGTGTACCCTAAAATTTCATTCTCTACAACTTTGCATGAAATGAACACGAAAAACTGTTTTCGTATATGGCCAAGAAACTCGATTCCATTGGTCTCGGTGCCCCGACCCCTGCCCGATTCTCACAAAAAAAATTTCCCAATTTTCTGACATCGAATCCTTTCATTTGACATCGACCTGAGCAATTTCCGTGTTATACTTGCTGAGATATTTGCGAAAAAGCTTCACCGACCCTCGAAAGACCATGTTTTTGGTTACTTCCTCGAACATATCTCCGGAACCACTTGATCGATTTTGCTCATCTTCGAACTTGAATCATGAGAGGCATGTATCTTTCAGGGGAAAACAAGTTTAGGGTGATCGGTTGAGCCGTTTAAAAAAAAAAGTGGAGACTGACGGACGGACATTTTTTTTTATTGTTGTTTCGTCATATTTAGACGATAATAAATGCATCCCCCCAACTGCCACCTCGATCTACCCCATGTTGCATTCAAATTGTTTGTAGTAAACGTATAGGACCTTCGTACTTCGTACGGGTCCAATAAAAACATCCTACGTTAGTTAGTTACTGGTTTCCATTGGCACTTATATGAAAAACGATTTTTTTGGCTCGGGCTTGAAAACGGCTCGATGACTTTTCTTCAAATATTGCAGGGAGCCTCAGCTGATGATTCTACGACCTCTAAGATTTTGAAAAAATGGGGGACCCGTCTCTTTTGGGAGCTAGGGCTCCTGGAAGCTCCCATACAAATCCCATATGAAAGCATATTTTGTATGTGTTTGTGTGTAGCACGATTTATATGAGATAAGGTTGTGAGTTCGAGATAGATGTTTGGTGTCAAAGGGAAAGTTGTTGGATTGGGTGTGTAGTGTATCGGGGTGACCACTAAAATGGTGGAAAATAGGCGGGGGCTCAAAAAAATGCTTTTGATATGTTGTAAAGGAAGTTGTTGGGATCATTTCCGCTTATGGAAGTAGGAGCCGCCGTGCTTCAGTTTCAGGCGGCTCAAAAAAATTTTTTAAATACTGTAGAGGTTTGCAGTAACTACAGGGGGATATCGCTCTTGAGTGTGGTTGGTAAGGTGTACGCGAGTGTACTTGTGAACCGCGTTAGGAACATGGTGGAAGGTGTATTGGATGAAGTTCAGGGTGGTTTCAGGCCTCTGAGGGGGTGTCAGGATCAGATTTTCTGTCTCAGGCGGACTATCGAAAAGCTTTATGAAAAGAATAGGGACTTATACCTATGCTTCATCGACTTGGAGAAGGCATTCGACCGGGTACCAAGGCAGAAGCTGTTCGGGGTTCTTAGGGAGTACGGTATCGATGGGAGTGTACTGCGTGCCATTAAGAGTATATACTCAGGGAGCAGGGCCGCGGTAAGAATAGATGGTGAAATTAGCGAGTCTTTCGATGTTGATGAGGGCGTTCGTCAGGGTTGTTGTCTCTCCCCGCTTCTGTTCATAATTTCCATGGACAAAATTATCAAGCAAGCCAACTTGCAGGGAAAGGTTGAGGTGGGTGATGTAATAATGAACATATTGGCCTATGCGAATGACTTGATTCTGCTGGCAGATAATTCCAGGGATTTACAGGGTGGGGTGGACTGCCTGAATGCCGCATGTGAGGAGTACGGGATGAAGATAAGCGTGGGAAAAACTAAGGTTATGCATGTCGGCAAATCTCGGAAGGGTATTGCTTGCAGTTTGAATGGGGAGGAGCTAGAGCAGGTTTCTGAATTCAAGTACTTAGGAACCATTTTTTCAGAGGATGGCAAGTTAGTTAGGGAATTTGGGGACGTAGGAAAATGGGCAACGCGGTAGCCAGTCAATTGAGGTCGCACGTGTTTAACAAAAAGGAATTGAGTAGCGAAACAAAGTTCGCTATCCACAGGTCTATTTTCAGACCGACAATTTTGTATGGTAGTGAGAGCTGGGTCAACTGCGGATACCTCGTGCATGACCTGGAGGTTTCTGATATGAGGATTCTTAGGAGTATAGCGAAAGTTAATCGGAGGGAGCAGTGGGATAATCACATTAGGAACGACGACATTCGGGAAAACTTGGGGGTTTCGTCAGTGGAAGAGGAGGCAAGGGCTAGTCGTCTGCGCTGGTTCGGGCACGTTCAAAGGATGGGTAATAACAGGCTACCAAAAAGGATCTTAGGTGCACAGGTCCCGGGGGTTAGGACAAGGGGTAGACCAAGGAGAAGGTTTATAGACTCTGTTAAATCGGATTTAGAAGTTAGGGGACTTTCTCTGAGCGAACAAACTATCTCCTTGGCGTGCGATAGGAGGGCATGGAGGGGGTTGTACACCTTCCTAGGGTTGTGTCATAAAGACCTCACACCGAAAGGTACTTAATGGTCTATAAAGTTTGATGATGATGATGACTGTAGAGGAAGTTCAGTGGATTATTTTCGCCCATGAGAGTGGTAGTCACATCGCTTCTGCTTGGCGGCGGCAGCGGCTCGAACAAAATTCTGTGTATAATTCGTCACTAACAATTTTTCTACTTCCAAAAAAACTGATATCAACTTGGATGACGCTTAAAGATTTACAACGAAAAAAATTCTTGTGAAATATTTTCACATTCGATTAAAAAATGCGTCACAAATGCCGGACCCTCCCGACGTAATAATTTTTCTGCGCTTTCAGATTTCACACGCAAAAATTTGGTTACACGTACTCCATACATCGCACAAAGCTAAACTTTTGGGGTGTGAAATCTGCAAGCGCAGAAAAATTGTTATGTCGAGAGGGTCCGACATTTGTTACGCATTTTTTTAATGGAAAATATTTCAAAAGAATTTTTTGCGTTCCGAAGCTTTAAGCGTTGTTTTGGAAGAAGGCACGAGGACTTGCGTCACATTTCCCTTTTAAAAGGGGTTTTCGTTGTGATACCAAGGATACACATTATTTGCATAGTAAGTGTACAAAATTCGCAGTAGCGGGACGTTTTTAAATTTTTTTCAGTGGTTTTAGTTTTCTCTATTTTTTTAGTTTTTTTTTCTAGCTTTCGGTCCGCTTCATTTTGTGTACAAAAAATGTTCATTCTTCGTACACAAAATGTACATTTTTGCTAAATTTTCAATTGAAAAAAATGTGAAACACGTCCCGCTGCGCTAGTCTACATTTTTATATCCCTTTAGTGTACACTGTTAACTGGGCTGTGTTAACTGGATCAGTTCAATGAAAGTTTTTTAAATTTAAAAAATGTTTTACTCACAACTTTAGTGTTCAATATTGTCAACAGAATGTTCCGCACAACAGAATCTGAAATCAATACCTTGGTGTGCAAAGTGTAAATTATTTTCACAAATGGACATTTTCTTGAATAAATGAAGCGAGAATATTCAAAAATATAGAATTATTTCTCATATGAAACCGATTTCTTCGTATTTTTCGTATGATTTTTCACTATTTGAGTCACGTAAAATCAATTCAGTAAAGAAAATGTGCTCTCTAACACTTCAAGTTCCTCTTTTTTATTTTTGTTTTATATTTTTTGACTTAAAATACAGGCAACTTCAAGACTTTATATTAAAAGTCTCGAAAATCATTTTCCTATACACAATAAAGAAAGCAGCACACTAACAAAATCATATTTTATTTACACAGGCAACGATAACTCGGATATCATATCATCCGATGTTTGTGATAGTCAGCTGTGGATGTTGTTTCATACAATCGTGTATTGCATTTGCGATTTTGCTACCCTTGCTGTACAGCCGTAAATGTTCTGTGACATTTTTAAAAATGCAATTCTGTACAGCCACCTCAACTTCAATGGCTATATTCACATTGGGACTCTTAAGGTTGCTACCACAAGTAAGTTTTTATAACTTAAGTTGATGTTCAGAAAATATTTATGGATGAAAATAATAATGTACGTTAACGTTACAAAGGATTTAAACACTCGCTACATGGGGTGACAAAGGTGGTTTTCTAAAGTATACATTTTCAAATTTTCTCCGTGTAAAGTGATTTTATTGTGGATTAAGTGGATGTTACAGGTACACTTCAAGACAACAATCCATTTTTTGTTCTCTCTATTTTATTTACTATGTGAGTAGATGGAATACAGTGTTACGAACTGAAGCAGGTGCGGTGCAATTAAAGTGCATTTTATTTATCTGCGCTCGTAAGGTGGTGTCTCTTACGAAAAAGACCTCTGTTTGTTGCAATATTAATACATGAAAAAGTTCTAAGCGACGATGACCGGTACTTTGCCTAGTGCCTGAACACACCTTATCATATCGTCGTCTAGAACATTTTCATTAATATGCACTCGGTTCCAACTCGGCACCAGGCTGCCTACTTGAGAAGTTTTAGTAACCAAAAAGAACGGAGCCCGGTGCCGAAAATCTCTTGATTTCATCGAAACCGCAGTTACGAATATTATACGTCACATTTATCACAACAAAAACCCTTTTCAAAAAGGAAACGTGACGCATGTCCTCGTCTCTTCTTCCAAAACAACTGATATCAATTTGGGTGACGCTTACAACTTCGGAACGCAAAAAATTCTTTTGAAATATTTTCATTTTCGACTAAAGAAATGCGTCACACCCTCCCAACGTAATAATTTTTCCGTTCTTACAGATTTGACACGAATAAAAAATTTAGTTTTGCGTGCTGTGTGGACTACGGGTAGCCAAATTTTTGACGTGCGAAATCTGAAAGCGCAGAAAAATTATTACGTTGGGAAGGTCCGGCATTTGTGACGCATTTCTTTAATCTAAAATGAAAATATTTCAAAAGAATTGTGAGATCGGTAGTATTGGAAGAAAAAAAAACAAATTTTGGAGAAAAAAATTTTCAGCGAAAAAAATTTCCGGCGAAAAAAAATTTTGGCGAAAAAATTTTTAGCGAAAATAAATTTTCAGCGAAAAAAATTTTAGCAAAAAACAATTTTCCGTCGAAAAAATTTCCGGGCGAAAAAAAATTTCAGCGAAAAAATTTCGAACGAAAAAAATTTCCCGGCGAAAATTTCCGACGAAAAAAATTTCCTTTGACACGAAACATCTATCTTCAACAGAAATTTTTTAAAAAAAAATCAATTTTGCCCCTAAATCCGTCCCATACCACCGTCCGTGGGCCATTTTGTTGGTCACCCTGACACACTACACATACAACCCAACAACTTTTCCTTTGACATCAAACATCTATCTCCATCCTAACACAGTCCAAAAATTTTAATACACTCACACACACATGCAAAATATTCTTTTATATGGGCTTTGAATGGAGCCTTCTAAGAGCTCTGGCGCCCAAACGAGGCCCTCCCTTTTTTAAAATCTAATATGGCGTAGAATGCCCATTCGAAAGTCCCTGTAAAATTTCAAGAAAAGTTATCGAGCCGTTTCCGAGCACGAGCCAAAAAAATCGATATTCATACAACTAACTAACTATGGGGGGGGGGGGGGGGGGGGTTAACTAACTTAGGATGTTTCCATTAACTTTGGTTTCTATGAAGTATCATATTTAGTATGGAAAAAAAGTTTTTTTGAGGTCATATCTTCGGATGCACTGGACCGATTTTGATGAGTTAAATGTCGATTTCAATCAAAATTTTACGTAGAATCCGAAAAACCAGGTCTCAGGGGGATACGACGCAAGGGAAAAAATTTTCTGAATTTTTTGTTCGTATGGGGACTTGCGTCACGATCGCTACCGCGCGCCCATGATCACAACGAGACACCAGGATGGAGGGCAGCAGCAGCCCGGTGCTAAATTGAGATTTATCATGCCCGCAGCGGTAGCGGAGAGCGTGATGCAGTCCCCACACCCCAAAAAAGGAGTCCACAAACCCAAAAAAATCCATACAAAAAATTTGGGGGACGAAGAATTATATATAGGCGAACTTTTGACATTATCCCTCCCCCCCCACCCTCACCTTCCCCAAAATTATTTTCGCAGCAGCTTTCAAACAAGCCAAGACTCATCAAAATCGGTTGGAAATTGGCTGAGATATGGCTTTTCAAAGTTCACGAATTGCACCGAAACAAGTTTTTCCAAACTTTAAAAATCCTTCAACTTACACTTTATGTGATTATCATCATCATCATTTATTCATGGATCACGATCTCGAGAACTAGTCAGCCGATCTTTCCTGAAATTTTCACTGATCATCCGGGAAAATTCTGGAAAAGCCGTGGCATGTGGAAAAGTGGTCAATTTTAACGGTTTTTCAGGTAGTGCTAGAAGTTTTCGAACTTTAGCCCCGGCATGCGAATACCTAGAGAGTTGGATTCTTCGAAACGGTAATAGAGTTTGATCAGGAGAATTTTTTGGGATCTTAGGAAAATGTCTGCCAGCTGTCAAAGCGGCGCCATCTTGGATTTTGTGAATACTCAAAAATGCTATCTGTTGAATTAGAGTAGCTAGACAGTTGGTTTCTTCAGGAAAGTTATAGAGATTGGTGCGAAAAAAATTTTTTCGGAGAAATTTTTTTTTGGGGAAAATTTTTTTATCTGAAAAAATTTATTTTAAAAGAAAATTTTTTTTCGAAGCAAAATTTTTTGAAGAGAAAAACTTTTTTTTCGGAAAATTTTGATCGCAGGAATAGTAAAAAAAATTTTCGGAGAAATTTTTTTTTCTGAAAAATTTTTTGGAAACAATTTTTTTTGAGAAATTTTTTTTTTCAGAAAAAAGTTCTTTCTGAGAAAAATTTTTCGGGATGTAAATTTTTTTTCTGACAAAATTTTCTTTCCTGAAATTTTTTTTTCTGGCAAAATTTTCTTTTCTGAAATTTTTTTTTTTCAAGTAATGACGAAATATTTTTTTAGAAAACAGAAAAATTTGTTCGTGAAATTTAGTTTTAAAAGCTGCCAGCTTCCAAAACGGCATACAAAAACCTTTTTAAAGGTAAATTAATTATATCGCTTGAGGTGACGCTATCGCTGATAATACGCAAAAGTTTGTTTGAATGGAACCTTGTGTTCAAAGTTTTAATTTCCTGAAAAAATTACAGCGTTTTTTTTTAAAACAAATGCCGGGCCCACCAGCGGAATAATTGTTCAACACTTTCAGTTTAAAGCAGAGCTAAATTTGCTAACAACGGAATCCGTATGATTCTGATTTTTAGGTATTGTACGGAAGAGAGCAATGCAGAGAACATTCAACAGCTAGAATGAAAAAAGTTTTTCAGATGAGATTTTTCAAAAATCTCAGTGAGAGGTAAAAGAGACGTCTCAAAGAGAAAATTTCCATGAAGAGTTGTCATCACATTGAGCATTTTTTGCATCATTTAGCTGAAAGAGAAGTCACAGCTTATCCTCTTTTGAGAATGCAGTGAGACCAGCCAAATGAGACCAAAAATTCTCAATGAGGACATCTTTGTCTGGAAATTTTCACTTTGAGAAGTTTTATCTGAAAAACTTGTTACACTCGGGTAAACTTAGACCTTTGTCCCATTCGTCATGAAATGTCGGTCAAGGATACGAGAAAGTTTCTTATCCTTTCTTTGCATCATGATTTATGAAAAAACCTTTATCTTCTGAAGGACCGTCCATAAAGAACGTCGGATCTTAGGGGGGAGTGAAGGAGATCTGAGGAAACAGACAAAGAGTTTGTTGTGATCAAAATTCGGTCTATCACAACAGTTAGAATGACGTTTCAAACGTCAAAGCTGTAAAGCAAATGAGCAGGTGGAGAAAGGTTCAAAATGTTTGTGTCGTCAATGTTAATATATTTGATAAAATTTTTATTTGATAAAAAACTAAGACGAAAAAGAAATACAATTATTTGTCTAAATATTTGACGTTTTAAACGTCATTTTGACAGTTGGACTAGACATTTTCATTACAACAAGCTCTTAACATGGGGGACGAGGATGTTGGCCTGAGGCAGAGGTGTGTTTAAATCACTTTTCAGCTTAATCACCAAACTTTATGAACCATTAGCGTGCATTTCCGTGTGCGGTCTTCATGCCGGAACCCTATTATAAAAAACGGGTTCTCGTTACTTTACACCCCAACAAATCACAATCGCTCTTGAAGAAAGCCTCCCAATTTGAAATTGCCATCTTTTTGATGACAGCAGATCAATACTTTCGCCAAGTTGTATTTACAGACCTTCTGTAATGTCCTCTTACCTCAAAAAATGAAATGTTTGAGCTTTTCGATGATTTTGTTTTCAGAACATGAGCTTTGTTTTTGGGATGGGTCTTGAAAAAAACAGAATATTACAAAGCGGGAGGGGGGTTCTAAATCATCATTTACTATCAAATTTTGTAGACCGCTAGTACCTTTCGTCGTGAGGTCTTTAAGCCACACAAACCTAGAATGGTGAACCATTGTTGATCGATTGAAGGACATGGTTTGTTCGCTCAGTAAAAGTCCACTATCTTCTACATTCGACTAAATTGAATCTATAAACCTTCTCCTTGGTCTGCCCCTGGGCCTAACACCAGGGACCTGTGGAGGTTTTAAAAAGTCGAAAAAAGCCCAGCTAGGAAGAGTTTTATCAAGCCTCGAAAAACCATAAAATCTATAAAAGGAGGTCCACGTCGTATGGTCTTGTTGTTTAGCTTCAGACTCATCAATTTGTCCGCATTAAAGCTGTGACAATAGAGTTCTCGGTGTATTTACTTTGTTACTAGCCCCCCACATATTTGGACCCGTACGAAGTACAAAGGTCCTATACGTTTACTACAAACAATTTTATTGTAACATGGGGTAGATCGAGGTGGGAGTGGGGGGATGCATCTGTGGCACCCTGTACATGTAACATTAAATTCGTTCGCAAGAAATAACGAACGCACTCATTATCGAGTGACATATTATTGTCATTGAAAGTTAACGCAAGTTAACGCATTAGTCCGTAAGATCAGTCGATGTATAAATACGAGTTGTTTATATGAAATAAACGCATTCTCACTTGTGGACTCAAGCTGAAAACATCTTTCCTTTTCTACGCTTCCCACAACTGGTGACCCTAACGTTCAATAAGTTCGCTCCCGCAAACGGTGACATTCAACTTTCGAACTCTACTCGGTCATTAGACACTAGAACAAAATTTTGTTTTTCGTGTCGGCTAAGGAATATCCCTTGAGTTATCTCATAAAATTTTCCTTACTTGAACTATTCATTATACACTATGGCTAACGAAGAACAAACTTCTAACGTTCCGCCTGTGAATAGTGGAGTCAAAAGTAGTCAGCACAATGTTAACCGCATTCAGCTGAAAGTTCCGCCGTTCTGGAAAAAAAATCCAGAACTTTGGTTCCATCAATTAGAGGCCCAATTTAATACGTCTAACATTACGACAGAGACGACGAAGTTCAATCATGTCGTAGGCGTAATTGAAACGGACGTGCTTGACTATGTCAGTGACATAGTCCTCACTCCTCCTGCTTTGGTTCCATATCAAACAATAAAAAAAGGTTAATCAAGCAGTTCGCTGCTACTGACTACCAAAAACTCAAGTCTCTGCTTGAAGAGCTCACCCTCGGCGACCGTAAGCCAAGTGATTTACTCCGTAAAATGAGGGAGTTATCATGCGGCAAAGTAAATGATGAGTTCCTGCAAACTATTTGGTTACAGAGACTTCCCACAACCATTCACACTGTGCTAGCTACTAACGCATCCGCACTGAATGAGTTATCGGTATTGGCTGACCAAATGTCCGAGGTCAGTCAGACTGCCGCATCTGCGCAAGCAGTGGGCACGGCATCAAACTTTTCACTCGAGGACCTTGGTAAACTTGTCTATAAGCTGGAGTGCAAAATCGATAGTTTCGAAAAACTCTATCGTGAGCCTAATAAAAGTAGTAGACAAGGCAAGACAAGTCGTTCTCCGACGCCAGCAAGAGCGTCGTCCGTCTCGAAGAATAAGCTCTGCCACTACCATAAACGTTTTGGTAAAAAGGCGAAACGCTGCAAAAACCCTTGCAGTTGGGTAAACAAAAAGTCGGGAAACTAAGCGGCCGATCGAACGCGGCATTCGATCACGGACCAACCCTCTGTCGCCTTTTTGTTAGTGAAAAAACATCCGCACGAGATTTCTTAATAGACACTGGGGCCGACATTTCCGTCATCCCACCAACATCACGAGAGAAGCAAAATGCATCATGTCTTTTTAAGCTTTCCGCCGCTAACGGCTCGCCTATAAAGACATTCGGAAGCAAGTTAATCACCCTAAATCTTGGTTTACGACGTCCAATTAAATGGATTTTCGTCATTGCAGACGTGCAATCGCCAATCATAGGTTCTGATTTACTTAAAAAGTACGATCTACTCGTTGATGTTAAAAATGGCAGACTCGTGGACAATTTGACCAAAGTAACCGTTCACGGCAAATATGTCCAGACTAACGCATCGATTCAGGTTAAAACACTTACCAATATCAACGTGTATCATGCGTTAGTACAAGAGTTTCCTGCACTTTTAGATCTATCTTCATTTAAAAATGCGACAAAAAAGCATAACGTTCAACATAAAATTGTCACGAACTGTAAACCAATTTTTTCAAAGCCAAGACGTCTCAACCCTGAAAAACTGAAAATAGCTAAATCGGAATTCGATTCAATGCTTAAGCTAGGCATTTGCCGTCCTTCGGACAGCCCATGGGCTTCACCCTTATACATGGCTCCTAAAACGGCCGGCAGGTGGAGACCATGTGGCGACTACAGGCGACTAAATGCCCATACTGTACCTGACCGTTATCCGATCTCACACATCCAGGACTTTAATAGCTTCCTGGAAGGCCGGTCGATTTTCAGTGTTATTGATCTAGTCAGAGCATATAACCAAATTCCCTTAGCGGAGGAGGACATACAAAAAACAGCTCTCGTTACGCCGTTCGGCCTATTCGAATTTCCGTTTATGACGTTTGGCCTGTGCAACGCTGCTCAAACCTTCCAACGCTTTCTAAATAGTATCATTCAAGGTTTAGACTTCTGTTTTGCTTACCTTGACGACATTTTGGTCGCATCAAGAAGCGAAGAGGAACATTTACAGCACCTACGCATACTGCTGGGGCGTTTGAATGACTATGGCATTGTTATTAACATGGACAAATGTGTTTTCGGCAAGCCAGAAGTTGATTTTCTGGGTTACACAATAAATAAATATGGAACTAGACCATTGCAATCCAAAGTCTCGGTAATCCTGAACTTCAAACAACCGGATACCGTGAACAAACTGAAACGTTTCCTCGGTATGTTGAATTATTACCGTCGTTTCTTACCCTTGGCTGCTCAAACGCAAATTCCACTGCTTGAGTGCATCAAAGGTAACATAAAAAATGACAAAACACCAATTGTGTGGACACCAGAACGCATAGAAGCATTCGCTAAATGCAAGGCTGATTTAGCCAACGCAGCTTTACTCACTCACCCCTCGGCGGATTCCCGAATCTGCCTTATGGTCGATGCTTCAGACTCAGCAATTGGTGGTGTGGTGAACCAATTGGAAGGCAATAACTGGAGGCCGTTGGCATTTTTCTCTAAACGTCTAACAACGGCCGAGCAAAAATATTCAACTTATGATCGTGAATTACTAGCTATTTACGCTTCTATTAAGCATTTCCAAGTCATGCTCGAAGCACATACATTCACTATTTACACCGATCATAAGCCACTAGTTTTTGCTTTTGATCAAAAAAATGAAAAGGCCTCTCCACGTCAACTCCGTCATCTCGACTACATCAGTCAATTTTCGACTGACATTCAGCATGTTTCAGGCATCGACAACATTGTCGCCGATACCCTATCTCGCATCAACTCCATCGGCACAATTGCATTTTCGAGCTCTATCGATTACGACGCCATAGAGAAAAAACAGCGGAACGACGAAGAGCTGAGGAACCTGCTAAGGAGCAATACCAGCCTTAAGCTTCTTCCCGTCAAATTTCGAAATGTTGTTTTAACTTGTGACGTATCTCTAAAGGAACCTCGTCCGTACGTTCCAGTCGAGCTTCGAAAGAGGATATTTGAGTCGTCGAACGTCTTAAAGAAACAATGGGAAGACTCAAACCTGTACCATCGTCTGACCATAGTAAAAACAAAACATTTATCCATCCAGACATGGATACTTGCACCCATGTCTTCGTACGTTCAGACGGCGTAAAAAAATCATTACAGGCAACCTATACAGGCCCATTCGAAGTAATTTCTAAAAATAAAAAATTTTTCACAATCAACGTCGCAAACAAAAACAAACATATTTCATTGGATCGGCTCAAACCAATGTTTACCGCCAACGATTTAAAACCAATTTCGAAACATAATTCGGTTTCAGCGAAAAGAGTTCGTTTTTCATTGCGGAACCAAACACACTCATTGTAAGTTGTCATAATATAATCTCACTCGCGTTGTTCAGTCAAACATACTTCATCAACGCATCCTTAAACTTATATCATTCGTCGTTCTGCTCTCCAACCAGCAACAACACTCAACCTACAAATTGCTCGTCACATATTTCGCATCGATAGTCGACATGCCAAACGTGAACGATAATTTGCCTCCGGTTTCACCACCACAATGGCTGCGACAACTTCTGCAATCTCAACAGCAATCGCTTCATGAGATTAAGGAATTCGTCAAGGAGTTACGGACTACGGTAACAGAAATTCGCCAAATAGTCCCACACCTCGCCACGACAACTCCTCGACCAGGTCAGTCCAGTTTTTCAGTTAAAAATGCAATTCACGCATCCGAATCAACACTCACGCCAACAACAATTAAGTCAGCCATTGTTACAGGTAAAAAGACAAATCGTACATACGATTCAACGCTCCACCCAACGACTACAGCGACTATTAAGTCAGCCATTGTTTCCAATAACAATGCAACACGTGCAAATAATTCATTGACATCGTCGTTGGCAGATATTCGCCGTCCACACTCGCGAGCAATAGCTCACGCGACACCGTCAAAGAAGGACCTCCACATTCGGAATGATATCGTCCGTCAATCAGCTACGCCAATACCACGTCCAACCAACGTTTATCGGGACCTTTGTTGGTTTCACCGACATTTTGGGCGCACTTCGATGAAATGTTTGTCTCTATGCGCTTGGGAAAACATGGTGCCCATTCTAAACCGTCGAGTGGTGCGTCAATTGACTGTCAATGTTGCGACTATCAATATACCGTCTTCCAAAGCAAATTTATCTCCCACTGAGGATTTTGCGTCACCCAAACCGTCAACCGTCCCGATTACAACAATCGAGTCGTCGCAGGACGACGAACCAATAGTGACCGCAGAACATCGTTTTCCTTTGGAACGTCAACTCAAACGCCAGTCCCCGGTAGAAGCAGCTACTTCCGCGGCCGATCCGCCCTCCGCAAAAAAACCAAAGGGCTACGGACTGGAATCGAGTGGACGACAACACCAATTCCAGCTCATCTTCATCCAGTTCTTCATCGAGTTCTTCTGAATCCGATTCAGAACATGTGGAATAATATTTAAATAATATTTCTTTTTTTGTATTTCGCGGAAACAGTGAACTTTGAATTCTAATTTTTTATTTTTTTATTTTTCCGCGAAATAAGCTAAAATGAATTATACATAATTTCTATAAATTTCTTAGCTTCACTACGGGGGGAATTATGTGGCATCCTGTACATGTAACATTAAATTCGTTCGCAAGAAATAACGAACGCACTCATTATCGAATGACATATTATTGTCATTGAAAGTTAACGCATTAGTCCGTAAGATCAGTCGATGTATAAATACGAGTTGTTTATATGAAATAAACGCATTCTCACTTGTGGACTCAAGCTGAAAACACCTTTCCTTTTCTACGCTTCCCACACATCTATTATCGTCTAAATATGACGAATCAGCAATAAAAAAAATGTCCGTCTGTCCGTCTGTCTATCCGTCCGTCTCCACTTTTTTTTCCAAACGGCTCAACCGATCAGCGTAGACTTTTTTTCCCTGAAAGGTACATGCCTCCCATGATTCAAGTTCGAAGATGAGCAAAATCGATGAAGTGGTTCTGGAGATATGGTCGATGAAGTGACCAAAAACATGGTTTTTCGAAGGTCGGTGAAGCTTTTTCGCAAATATCTCAGCAAGTATAGCACGGACATTCCTCATTTTGGTCTCAAATGAAAGCATTTGATGTCACAAAACTGGGAAAAAAAATTTGTGGGAATCGGTACAGGGGTCTGGGACCAATGGAATGGACGAAATTGAGATTCTTGGCCATGTACGAAAACAGTTTTTCGTTCGTCTATATTTCCTTAACTATGCAATATGGAGATTTACTGTCAAAGGCAAAGTTGTAGAGAATTAAATTTATGCGAACACGTGTTTAAGGGTTTTGGGGAAATATGGCCCAATCCTGGTATATGGCTACTTCCATAATTGGGCAGAATGACCCAGATCTCCAGAACTATGAGAGTTACAAAGTTGGTTCTAAAGGCGAAGTTATAGAGAATTAAATTTAAGCGAACACGTGTTGCAGGGTTTTGGGGAAATATCGTCCAATCCTGGAATATGACTGCTTTTAGAATTGGGTGGGATGACCCATATCTCTAGAACTATGAGAGGTACAAAGTTGCTTCCAAACGTACAGTTGTAAAGAATAAACGTGCTTGAGGGTTTTAGGAGAAAATGGGCCAATCCTTGGATATAGTCTCTTCTAGATTTGAATGGTCTGAGACGTACTTCGGTAGGGCCTTTGACATTACCTTGGGTAATTTCTACGGATCTTAGAAATTCTTACAGTTATAAAGGAACAGAAAACGTTGGATTGTTTGCTTATTTGTATATTTAGGTACGTTCGAGTCACTTTGCCACATCTATTCTGTTTGTCACATCTATTCTGATACGTACGGGTCTTTGGTTATGTTTACTTATGTGATTAACATGTCGAGACAACATATTTGAATTTTAATAGAGCAGAATTCATTGGGGAATGTTTGCAGGGTTTTCAATTAAGTGAAAATGACATATCATGAGCTTATTTAACTTTAAGTTCATTTTGTCAATATCTGCAAGACGAAGTGCAACTTAATTCGATTAATAGGAAGACTATATGGTGCACAGCATTATCACGTTTGCATGTTGCTTCAAAATTGGAACACTGAGCTTTTTAAGCTACGGAATTTCGGGGGGAAATCTAATGCTTTAGTTCAGTAGCATACGATGTTTGAATTGTTTACGGTTGAATAATTTCATGGTGATGATTACGCGAGAATTATGCATAAACTTTAATCTCATAAGCAGTAAAGTGCATATGGAAAGATGGGCGAAAGTTATTTATCAAAATTTTCACATTTAAACTCCAACACAACAACAATATTTGACATAACCCCGCGTGTATATTGTCTGTTAAAGATCAAAGTAAACAGAAATGTATTTTATACCGAAAGAGAGATTCATGGTCTATCTGCTGCTTATTATGTGTACGTTACGAAACAACCAACAATTTGTTTGCCAAAATTAAACAAATTAACGTTTATTTAGTCGCTAACATTGTTTACTTGTATGCTTTGCGTATACAGTTTGTTTAGTGGTAAATTAAAGAGAAGTACATTCACCCTGTAAGCCCAAAATTTTTTAGTTTTCGTTTTATTTAACAGCGAGATGTCTGCAATTTATGGCTCTTGGACAAAAAGCCCGACAAGTGAAATACCCTCGAATTTGTAGTTTTCACTTAAGCCTTGCAAGCGGTGATTTTCTTACTTTTCCGCTTTGCAGAGCTTTTTATTTGAAGGCCGAATGAATCTTCGATGTTTCGCGTCGAGTCAAGGAGTTGTAGACTGGCCAGTATTCGTTGACGCAGAGGTGACCACGCATGTGTCTCTTAAAGCCGTTGTTGCTACCACTAATTAATAGTTTTCGTTGTAATGGAAAAACCCTACGACAAATGAAGAGAAAGATAAAAGAAGAGAATGTTTTGAAAAAATGGCTGATGGGTGAAAGAGAAATGCAAATTGACTTTAAGCATTGCTCGTCAGTAGCATCTTCCTTAAAAATGCATTAGATCCATTCATTCACATCACCCTCAAGTAAAATATGGGATATTTCGAATAACTTTCAAAAAGGTCAGAATATTTTTGCACATATTTCGGTTGCAGTAGCGTATCTGACAAAATTTTCGAAGAAGTAAAAGTTTTAAAAATATCATTGAGTAGTGATACCTAGTTTATGTTTTCACCCTTCCCGTCCATCTGTGCACCCTTCACCTGTGAAACACCGATGATTCACAGAAGAATCACTCATTATTCCACGGTGAATCATCGGTGGTTCACTGGTGAAATATCAGTGATTCCCCGGTGAATCATCGGTGATTCCTAGTGAATCGTCGGTGATTCCTAGTGAATCATCGGTGATTCCTAGTGAATCATCGGTGATCCCTAGTGATTCCCCAATGAATCATCGGTGATTCCATGGTGATTCACTGGTGAATCATCGGTGATTCACTAATGAATCATCGGTGATTCACTGGTGAATCATCGGTGATTCACTGGTGAATCATCGGTGATTCACTGGTGAATCATCGGTGATTCACTGGTGAATCATCGGTGATTCACTGGTGAATCATCGGTGATTCACTGGTGAATCATCGGTGATTCACTGGTGAATCATCAATGATTCACTGTTGAATCATCGATGATTCCCTGTTGAATAATCGGTGATTCACTGCTGAATCATCGGTGATTCCCTCCTGGTGAATCATCGGTGTTTCACTGGCGAATCATCCATGATTCACTGGTGAATCATCCGTGATTTATGTTTTCACCCTTCCTGTCCAAATGTGCACTCTTCACCGGAGATTCACAGAAGAATCACTCATTATTCTGCGGTGAATCATCGGTGGTTCACCGGTGAAATACCAGTGATTCCACTATAAATCATCGGCGATTCCCTGGTGAGTCTTAGGTGATTCACCGGTGAATCATCTGCGATTCCTTGGTGAATCATCGGTGATCCCTGGTGATTCCCCAGTGAATCATCAGTGATTCTTCAGTGAATCATCAGTGATTCTCCAGTGAATCATCAAAGATTCTCCAGTGAATCATTAGTGATTCTCCAGTGAATCATCGGTGATTCCCCAGTGAATCATCGGTGATTCCACTGTGAATCATCGGTGATTTCCTGGTGAATCATCAGTTATTCCCTGGTGAATCATCTGTGATTCCCTGGTTTATGTTTCCACCCTTCCTGTCCATCTGTGCACCCTTCACCGGAAAAACACCGATGATTCACAGAAAAATCACTCATGATTCCGCGTTGAATCATCGGTGGTTCACCGGTGAAATATCAGTGATTCCACCGTTAATCATCAACGATTCTCTGGTGAATCTTCGGTGATTCACCGGTTGATCATAGGCGATTCATCGGTGATTCCTAGTGAATCATCGGCGATCCCTGGTGATTCTCCAGTAAATCATCAGTGATTCTCCAGTGAATCATCAGTGATTCTCCAGTGAATCATCAGTGATTCTCCAGTGAATCATCAGTGATTCTCCAGTGAATCATCAGTGATTCCCTGGTGAATCATCGGTGATTCCCTGGTGAATCATCGGCGATTCCTCGGTGAATCATCGGCGATTCCTCGGTGATTCATCAGTGATTCTACGGTAAATCATCTGTCCTTCAAAAATGAATCACCGATGATTTAGGTCCAAAATTAGCTTCTCTGACTACACTCTATCGCTACTTTCCTATTCATATGACAATGGTTTATTTTGAGTGGTAAATGCAGTACGATTTACCTGGTGGCCGAGTTCTAGGCTAGCGATTTTTTTTAAAGAAAAATCGTAGTCATCCGAGTGAACAGGCTTAAAAAGACTAATACCACTGGACGCATAGCCTGTCGATCCAATACCTTCCCGGTGCTTATTCGAAAACTGTATTTCATTTTGAAGAGAAACAGAACCCCCTTTTCCAGTTTAGCCACTGGTCGATTTTGTAGATTATTCAAGAATTCTTTATTTCAATTCACCTACTACAGTTCCATTGTGTAACATAAATAAACAAAAGCAGCTTACTGGTGAAGAATTTTGTAGCATCAGATAACTTAATACATCGACATTAAATATTTATTATGCCAACAATAAACTCTACTATGTGCGTAAAGGATCAAAAGAAAACAATGGAAATCTCGACGAGAAAATAACCCCTTGCAACGGTCAATTGGCCTCGGAACAAAAAAGAAAACTCATTTTCTATATAAATAAACATTGTTTTCTTTGAGGGTAATAGGGTTAAAGGAATAACTGATGATTTTATGTATTACAGCATGATATTCAATATTACTCCCCGAACTCTTGACTTTTCCTCTGATTACTTTTGAAAATAATGGTTTTGCGCTTACCAAATTCGGTGGTTTTTCTTCAACATTTTAAAATAGAAACTTTGTCTTCGCTTCTTATATACTTCAAGTGGAGTCACGAGTCATAGAAAAACGAAGTTAGTTATAACACAGAGCATTTCCTTAAAAACAAGGACTGTACGCGTTGTTTGTTTTACTGATTGCATTCTGTTGTTGAGTTAAAGACAGACAATTCAGCATGCAGTTGAGTTCATCAAACCTGAAATTCATTTCTGGCTTCTGAACATATTGAGCCGGCCGTCTTGCTCTATACGGTCAATGAAACGCAATGCAAGCTAGTAGGTTAGGTAAGGTTGAAGTTGGTAGGGTGACCCTTGCACCTAAGCCTCTATTGGGCCTGTTGTGCATGCCCGCAGTTGATTGATTACTCACAGCCTTTTGGTGCTGTTGACGTAATCAAGGATTTTATTAAGCGGTTCATAAATGACGTCACGCTTGCTATAAAATCCATAAAGTTCATAACTCCAAACTGGTCAGACATTTTGCTTATAGTACTCCGGCTAACCCCCAAACACACCCCCTGTTTGGGGGAGTAGCCCGACTCCTACAAACGAAATTTGTTGTACTGAACGAGTTATGACCTTTTTATGGATACTCATTTTTTATACCAAACGTAACGTCATTTGTGAACGGCCCCTAATCTCCAGATTGAATTGTGAGGCAGTATGTACGAACCCATACTTTTTGCTCTAGCTGTAACATATGCGGGACAGTCGCATAGAAAGTGTTCTGCCGTTTCCACCTCACCACAATTTGGGCAATTCGGGCTGCCGCTGAGTCCTAGTATGAACACGTGCTTGTTTAGAGGGCAGTGCCCTGTCAGGACGCCTGTTAATCTTCTTATGTTTTTCCTACTCAGTGCTAGAATGTATTTTGAGTTTTTTGCATTGATCCTGATGCAGCTTTTTGCTTGCCTTGCCGTCTCAAGAGATTGCCAGTATTTCTGAAAGTGTGATCGTTTCCATTTATCTATTTCCTTCTTATACACTGATAATGGAACACCGGCGAAGGGCTCTGGGCCTATGAAGGGTTTAGCCGCTCCCGCTTTCGCAAGTGTGTCTGCTTCTTCGTTTCCTTTAATTTTACTGTGCCCTGGGACCCAGACTAAGGTGACTGTGTTGCTGTTACAAAGTAGCTGTATGCTTTCTCTACATTGAAGGACCGCTTCAGAGTAGATTTTATAGGCTTCAAGGCTTGAAGGGCGCTCTGGCTATCAGAGCAAATGAAAATGGCTTGGTTTTGAGTTTCGGTAGATATGAACTCTTTGCAACATTGCGTGATTCCATAGACCTCCGCTAGGAATATGGATGTATATAGTCCGAGGGCGTATGATTTGCCAATCTGATATTGGCGGCAGTGAATACCAGCTCCAGCAAGCCCATTGTACTTCGAGCCATCTGAGTACAACGTTAGATGGCCCCGTTTTGGAATTGCAGTGTCATTTGCCCAAGTCTCTCTTGAGGGAAATGACACTTTAAACTTTTTTCAAACCGGTATTCTGGCGCTATTGCATCTCCCTTCATTTCTAGAGTGGGTCCCATACGGTCCCACAATGCCGAGTGTCCGTAGTTCGACTTGATCAGCAGGGACGATTGGTTGAGTCTAAGGCAGGTAGCTCTCGCCATGGCTTCCATGTATATGTGCAGTCGTTCAATGTTTATTATTATAATGCTTATTAGCGCTAGACGTTGCATTTTTGCTAATTGCTTCTGAGCCGTTCCTAATTTGCATCTGGGCCACCAGATGGACGCCACGTATGATAACTTTGTCCTAACGATAGCAGTGTAGATCCATGTCATTACTTTCGGGATGAGCCCCCAATTTTGACCAATGGTCCTGCGACAGCTCCATACAGCCTTACGGATTCGATTATGCAGGTGAAGATTTCATCTTTACATCCAGATCCAGGCCTAGCAACCTAGCAGATGGAGAGAGGGTAATTTCTTTCCCAAAAATTTTTGGGGCTTTGAACCTTTGATTGTTGCACCAGTTTTCGATGACTTTGAAGGCCGATTGCATCAGTTCACATAAGGTACTTACAAAAAGGCCGATAACTATACGTGCCAGGTTATCTGCAAAACATTGAGCGAAGTATCCTGGGTCATTTTGGCACTTTAAAAGGCTATCTTTCACCATAATATAGAGCAAAAGAGGTAGAACTCCTCCTTGAGGACATCCTTTGATTGTACGAACTATAATCGTTACTGATCCTAAGCTAGCTGAAACTACTCTGCTGCTTAGCATCCAGCTTGTGGTAGTGCTATCAATTCCATGTCTAGTACACGAGTTCGTTATGGAACCGAATTTCATGTTGCTGAACGAGTTCGACAGGTCGATGAAGCCTCCCACATCGTTTTTTCAATTTTATTTACCGTATGATGGAGAGCACTTTCTGCTGATTTACGGGGTTGATAGGCGTGCTGATTAGGGTGAATTTTGAAACTTCTAAGTGGACCATCCCTAATATAGTTGTCCACAAGTTTTTCCAGGGTTTCTAGGAGGAACGAGATAAGGATAATAGGGCGAAATGATTTAGCTACAGTGTACGTTTCTTGGCCCAATTTGGGTATGAAGGCAATTCTTGCTCTAGACCTGAGGGATGTGAAATGCAAGCTAGTAAATAAAGTCGCTGGTGGCGAACGAGAAGGAAACAAAGGATCCCAAAGTGATAAATCTCAAGAATGTCTTAAAAGTCGCTCAATCTTAATAATTTGGGTATCTGAATTGGAACACAAAATTTCAAATCTTCTGAGGTGAGCACAGACGATCTTAAAAAATTCTTGTAGTCCCAGTCGATAAATCAAAGAGGGATTGGGTACAAAATGTGACTTTTGTTTAAAATTATCGGATATTTATGGATGAGTGTGAACGCTTAAGCGAAACAAGTGTTTAAGGGTCGTGCACATATGACGTCACACTTGCTATAAAATGCAAAAAGTCTATGGCTGCAAGCTGGTCAGAGATTTTGCTTATAGTATTCCGGCTACCTCCCAAACACACCCCCTATTTGATGAGATAGCCAGAGTTCTATAAACAAAATTTGCTTTCCTGACTGAGTTTTATGGATAATAATTTTTTATAGCAAGTGTGACGGTATTCCACACGAATTAGAAAAACAAAAATTACACTCACGGAAAAGTGAAAACCGACACATTTTTGCTTTTGTTTTGTTTTTGTGTTTTGAGTTTGTGAATCTTGACATGTATTTTTATATGGAGAAATCAATAAAGTCGGTAAACCACAAAACACAAAAATGTGTCGGTTTTCACATTTCCGTGAGTGTAGGAAAAAAAAATTAGGAAACCGAAAATTAGGAAAACAAAATATTTGCCAAAAATAAGGAAAAACAAAAATCAGGAAAAACTAAAATTGGGAAAAACAAAAATTAGGAATCAAGCAATCAGGAAAAACCAAAAGCAGGAAAATAAATTTTGAGAGAATGCGCCGCAGGCCGTCATAAACCCTTAAAAAAAAGCGGGGTCGTGTGGCGGCAGCCCCTGCGTAGGGGCTCAAGGGGGAAATATCGCCCCTTGCGAGGTCTAAGGGGCAGAGCCCCATGCACGGAAGGCAGCCTGCAGGACTTTAGTAGCTCGCCGTAGGCGCGGGGGTTTAGGGGGCAGAGCCCCCCACATACCGAAAATACGATTGCGACCTCCTCAGGAATAGAAAACTTTGATGTTTTTCCTGATTCATTTCCTTCCTGATTTTCGTTTTTCCTAATTTTGGTTGTTCCTAAATTTGGTATTTCCTGATTTGTGTTTTTCCTTATTTTAGGTTCCTGACTTTCGTTTCCTGATTTTCATTTCCTGATTGTTGGTTGCTGATTTTTGCTTTCCTAATTCAGGTGGACATTCAAGTGTGACGTTATATGCAGTGCCTAAAGTAAGGATTTTTCGCCGGGGGGGGGGGAATCGTTTGGGGCCCTTTTTTGAGAGGAGCCCTCTTTTATGTGAGAGGGGCCCATTTTTCTGTGAGATGGGGCCTTTTTTCACTTCCGTGTCGATTAACGCTAATTAAAATTAACTAAATGGACTATGTTATCAGAACTTATTTTTCTTGCAAAATAAAGGCTTTTTATGTACGACAACAAAAAAATGAATAACTAAAGCTAAACAGTGGAATTTTCTCGGAAAAACTTATTGACAAAATCATGATTTTGATAAAGTTCGACACCGGAAGCCCAAAATTGCCGGTCTTTGCTTTCAAGGAACTTTATAACCGATGGTCGCGGATCGAAATGTGCTGTTCCAACACCATTTAGCGAAATAGTCAATCTTTTCCTAATAATTGTTTCCTCGCATATTGACTGTCGATGAATTGATTTGATTTTGTTGAAATGACTGATAACACGTTCCGTTCCCATATTGTGTGGGGAGGTCACCAAAAATACTCCCAGTAACCATTGCAAAATACCTTTGCTTCTGCGAAACATTTCTCGCAATCTGATAGAGTATTTGCAACCGAAATCAGAAGTGTCGATTTGTGGGATGTCACTGGCCATTGTTCACTTCGTTCGTCGTTCATACAGATATCGTCATTTTTAATGCTAGAATCATTTTGCAAGAAACTACCAACCACAGTCGCAAAGAGTTCGGTAAGACTATTGTCTTCGTCATTTTCTATGACACCTGATTGATAAATAGAAACTAAAATTATTGATCGATCGTATCCTATCTCGTAACGCAAGAATCAACCTTTTATGGAATTCACGCAATCTATTGTCACTCCCGTGTCATCACTTTGGATTGACGAATTCTTTTCACAATTCGATTCAATCGATTTCATAAACAAATTAGAAACTTTCAACTGACCCGGTTGTAACGCAATTTTCTTCACCATACGATCGCGATTTACTCTTCTTTGTTGAGCACCACTTTTTTTCAAAGATTTCGACATTTTTATTTACGAGCACTCATAATACTTTGTTACAGCCAAGCTTTTTGATGCACAGCAAATGAATGCGTTTTATGTACCTTAGGGTGAACAGGGTAGGCTTTTCGATATCGAATCGGTGTAAATCAATATTTTTTAAAAGTTGAAGGATTCGTTGGATTTAAAAAAACCGGGGGGATTAGGGGGGGCCCGGGGGGGATTTTCCCCCCAAGCTTATATGTTACTTTAGGCACTGGTTATATGTGCACGACCCCTTAACAAATGCCACGCTGTAGCGGAGAGGGTTATAAACACAGCGTGACAATAGACCTACACTTTATGTACCGACAAAGAAAGTTGATGAACTTTTGGGAATATTGTTTATTTGATCAAATCGAATCCTCTATTTGATCAAATAAACAATATTCCCAAAAGTTCATCAACTTTCTGCTATCGATGGTATTTCTATTTTTCGTCAAATAATAAATTTCCATAGATTTATACAACAAAAGCCTTTTACAGTTCGACTAAGATTTCATTATACAAATTTCAATTTCAATTCTTCCTTTGCTTATTCAATACACGACGTTTGATATTTTTACAAAAAAGGCATTAAGTATTCGGTACTCAAAGTGTTCGTCAATTTCTATTTCGTTTGCATTGTGAACTGCTCCAATCAGAGGTATGTCGTGTTTAGTTTAGTTATACTCACGAAAATACATATCAAGAGCTTATGCAAATATTTTCCAAGTGCTTTTCATCAGATTTTATGTAAAAACCGCTTAGAAGTTTACATTCCAAGTGAATTTTAAATAAAATGGTTTTGTGTGCGCAGCAGTGTTGGGTATTTCATGCTTCGAGGATGTTTCAATAGACTGGTAATAAATTAAAAAGTAACAACAAAATGTTTTTACTTTTGTCAGTATTTTCCACTTTAATGGCTGAGACACACAAAATTCAACATTCTTTCGAGCAATTATTTGTTACCAATTTTCTTTTTCCGAAATATTTTCCTACGTTTCTCACGCATACATATTCCAGCGAAAATATTTTTGTGCATGTTTTGTGCGGTTAACCACATAAAATTCATGAAAATATTTAAACTTTTCTCCCGGTTCATTGAAATAAAAGACATATTTTCTGTGTTACACGTTGCGACGTATAGTCTAGGTAGCAAGCTCTAGTTTTTTTTTTATCCATTTTTGCTGGCAGCAATTCAATTCGAAATGATGAAGTGTGAAAAAATCTTTGATTTTTTTTATTGACTTCATGAATGTCGTGAAATTCTTTCATTCATCGACGATTGAGTAATGGGGCGTGGGGGGGTCGGTGGTGACGTGCTAGTCTTTCACCAAAAATACCTGAATTCGATCTCCGGAAATGAATAAGTTTTTTCTTTCTTATACAAACGGCCACACCAACATTTTCTTACTTTGTTCAAATTTGGTAGTTGCGGCCGTTACGAAAGAATATTATATGTAAACACAGTATCGTCATTCAAACAATGTACAGTCAACAATGAAATGGTTGAAAAAGGTGACAAGATAACATGACCCACTTTTAGTTTTTTTTATAAGCGACACCTTCATAGGCACTTGGTCCATCAGCGACCCAGCAGTTGGATTCCGTCTTTGGACTACCTACCAACTAAAACCACCTTCCTTTATCATCATCCTCTCGTCTCCCTGGAACCGCTTCAAAGCTTTACTTCGGGGAGGAGCTACGCGCCTACACTCTCAGATCAGCTGTCCCTGTTCGCTGGTCATCTCTCTACGAACTTTTGCTTCGCGTTGAAGGAGACTTCATCTATCAACAGAGCTAGAGGATCTGGCGGTGAGCACAATCAGGTCAACCGAGAACTTCGTCGGGAAATAATGCGTTCGGTCAAAGGAAAAGTAGGACTTTTAGACAAAGATCGAGCTAAAAAATTCTATTGCTCTTCTTCTAACTTGCGTAGAAACCGATTACGAGAGGGGTCATATCACGCCAACAAATATCAAAATCGAACCGATAAGCAGAATCTTGTTGCGAAAAAAAGAGCCAGACGGTTGTGCGATACGATGTTGACCAAATTCAATGGCTTTATAGTAATGGATGATGAAACACACGTGATATTAGATACGAAGCAGTTACCGGGAAAAAAGTTGTATGTTTCAAAGAATCGTGATGATGTTCCAAGTCGACACATTTTGAAACCAGGGAAATCGGACGACGACATAGCAGCAAACTTCAAACCAATTTTGATGCTCAGTGTGATGTACAAACTGCCCGAACGCCTCCTGTACAACCGGATAAAATGTGTCATCGACGCGAAGCTGCCTGATGAGCAAGCCGGCTTTCGTGAAAACAGCAGCTGCAGTGGTCTTCATTGACCTCACATCTGAGTACGACACCGTCTGGGGACAAACTCATAAAAATATTACCGTGCAACTCTTTTATATCTCTAATCGATGAGTTACTCAGGGACAGAGAATTCGTCGAAAACATCAACAACGAGAAAAGCAAGAAGTACACACTTAACAACGGCCTCCCTCAAGGATCAGTTCTCGCTCCGCTTCTCTTTAATCTGTACATCAGTGATACGCCAACAACATCAAGCCGAAAATATGGGTACGCAGATGCCAGCGCGATGGCGACTCAATCGAAAAAAACTTCCACGAGTGTGAAGAAACTCTCAGTAAGGATCTACTCGTCCTTGAAAAATACTTCAAAAAATGGGGACTGAAGCCAAATCCAAAGAAAACTATTTAAACAATCATCAAGCGAACTATCAGCTGAAAAATTACTTCTGCGGGCAAACTGTGAAGCACAACAAGCACCCGAAGTATCTGGGCTTCACAATGTATAGGTCTCTTACACATAGGAAACACTGCGAGAATACGGCTGTCAAAATCAAGACGAGAAACAATCTCATCCATGGGCTATGCGGAACCACATTGGGAGCGGATGCTGAGACTCTTCGCACTTCAGCAATTGCCAGCGTTTTCTCCGCAGCGGGTATTGCTCACCGGTCTGGTTGAACAGCTCACACCCTAGAAAAATTGATGGTCAACTCAACGACACTCTTCGTACGATAAGTGGAGCAGTCATGTCTACACCCACAGTGCTCTCAAATGTAGCTCCACCTCACATACGACGACAACAGGCGAAAAATTGAACAAAATCAACAACTTCCGATTCATTTAGAGATGGAGCTAATCAGATGAAACAGACTCGTGTCCAGAAAACCGTCGCTAAAAACCGCAAATAGCCTACACCTAACCGATTACAATGCGATGGACCAATGCAATAATGAATGGCACATCAGTAACGTTGACCGCAACAAACTTATCGAAAATCCGACGATACGAGTACCTGGCTTCACATTGCCGAGACAAGAATGGGTTACGGTGAACCGTATCAGAACCGGCTATGGTAGATGTGTATATGTGGGGACTTGCTGACAATCCAGGATGCGACTATGGCGCTACGAATCAGACCATGACGCATATCGCCTCGCCACTGAATGTTCATTAAGAGCATTCTCGAATAATATCGTGGAGGTGCACGAAGTCACGTCTGGCGTTCAGGACTGGCTCAGAAGACTGGATTTACAAATGTAAAATGTGATATAATGACGAATGTAACCTAACTGTGATTTTGTATAGTCTAACTTTGTAAAACACATACGCCAAATAAATAAATAACATTAAAGAGTGTCTACAGAAACGGCTTTTACCATTCAATCGACAGCACAAGTCTTCCACGAAATTTTGGCCAGACCTGGCTTCATGCCATTCGAGTAGTGAATGTAACGGAAGAATGGTCTTAGAAGTCATAGTTTTGATTTTATGCCGAAGAGCGTCAATCTCCCTAACCGTCCGCAGTTCTGGACTTTCGAAATACACTGGGCTATCGTTAAGGGTAAATTTAAGAAGGCAGGTGATGTTCTGAGAAACGCTGTAGGAATGCGAACTGCGTGAAATAAAAACGCTGGAAATGTCGGTTCAAGACTTGTGCAAGCCCTGATGGGGTCCATCAACAAAAATGTCCCTGAATTTATTCGTTCGAAGGACATCTAATTCCAAATTTAAAATTTTTGTATGTAATTCATAAATAAATTAGAGACTCATGGTATCATTATTTCATAGTTTTTTTTCGAATTTACTATGTTCTGATTTTGGTGTGTGCATTCGGTTACGTTCGGAATAAGCGTATGGGTCCATCTTCCTTTGTCCGTGGAGTTCTCCTCCCGCTGCCACTGTCTCAGTGATTCGGCTCTTAATTGCGCCCTAACTGCTTTGATGTTTTGGCCCTCACTCTCTTTTAGTCTGTTGCGTTCGTTGTCAGCGTTATTCATATGGGCATCGTTCGGGCTATGACACAAACCGCTTCTAGAGAAATCATTCGGTATGCGCTGGCTATCCTTAGGCTTGCCAGCCTTTGTGCTTCATTCAACCTCCTCCGGATCCTCTTCGCGTCTACCGCCTTGATCCACGCTGATGCCCCATATCGCAATATCGTTAGGGTAACACTTACTAAGGAGCCTCCTTGTATTGCTCCGGCATTTTCATTGCCTTTTCACAAGCGTACTCCACATGGCTATTGAAATTTATGCGGTCTTCCAGCACTACTCCAAGTTATTTTAACTGTCGAATGGATGTGATCTCGTTCTTGTCAATGTTCATTACAATCTGCTGTTTTTTTGCCATTACTTGGTTTTCGGATGGGCCATCTTCAGCTTTCAACTTTCAACAGTTTCATCGTGACTATTTCCACCTCCAACTTGACTGGTAACCATTATGTGAGGTCATCGGCAAAAGAAATCGTCGCCGCACATCGTGGCAGCGTCAACCGTAGCGCTGCGTCATACGTGGTACGCCTGCTGTGGTTTTTACTATCTTTTTCCTTCCGGCGTAACGTAAGTTTACACTCGTCGCTTCGAAGTAACTTTTCAGCATCCTGCAGAGGTAGTCGGGGACTCTCATATCATGCATCGCCTAAGTTAACTCCTTTCAGCTTGCGTTATTAAAAGCGTTTTTAACGTCTATTGTCACGAGAGCGCAGAAGCGGTTCCCTCGTTTTTTTTTTTCGCGCCTTGTCGGCAAGGTCTTTAGCATCAATCGTCGACCTCCCTATTCGAAATCCGAATCGGTCATCTAACAGTCCGTGCTCTCCCTCTGTTTATTTCTTTAGCCTGTTCAGGATCACGGCTTCTACCTTCCAATAGTTTTCTTGTTCCATCCAGCAAAAGCAAACGTATAGGTCTACAGCTAAGAGAAAATGTAAAACTACACTTTGACGTTTTCGTTCGTTTCGTGTGGAACCCATATTTTCAATGTAAAAAATCATACAAAAAAATACTCCACACGAAACCCACAAAATACAGGAGAGTGTAGTGGTTTATATTCTCTCAGCTGTATATGATTATGGCTTACCTGGCGGTTTTCTTGGCTTCGGTAATAGGACCAGCTTGTGTTTCGTTTAGCTGTCAGGAAAATGTCCGTCATCTGCATTGTTAATCTGATCATATTCAGCTTCATGCATTCTGCCGTCCTCAAGCTCAGATAACACAGATCACACTTTTTAATGTGGTTGCTCACTGAATGTACATTAAATGTGCAAAATCCAATGTTGTTGAGAATATGTACATAAAATGTACAAAAACTGTGCCTGTAAAGTGGTACATATTTCGATGTAAATAAAAAGCACATTTTTTGTGCCATTAAAGCTCGAAATTATTGCACTAGATCACAAGTACATTTTTCGTACATTTGATGTGCGTGATAAGGTGTACACTATTCCTATCACATTTAATGTACCAAAAATGTGGTTGTGATGTACTTTCTATAATTTAACACTTTTTACAAATTTAACACACCATAAGTATCCGGTGGCACAATTGGTAAAGCAGTTGACTCATAATCCCCAGCGTCTTGGGTTCAAGCCCCGCAAATGGCAGAAATTTTTCTAATAAAAAAATGAGAGCTTGGCATAAGAAAATGTAGATGGAGATGTAGATCATCAGAATAAGAAAAACCTAAATGGAAAAGTCGGAAAACCAAATTAAATTTTCCTTTCTTTTCTTGTGTAACATTAGATGTACATTAAATGTGCTAGTAATTTACACCAAAATGTACATTAAACGTACATTCAATGTGTATTCAAGGTGTTTTAAATGTACATTAGATGCACATACATGTACCACACTTCAGTGTACATGTAATGTACATTAAATGAGTTCATATTTAATGTACATTTGATGTACATTAAATGCACTTCTCGTTCCAAAGAAAAGATGTAACGGTAAGGGCGCTTTTTTATATACATTAAATGTCCTGGAACTGGAGCACATTAAATGGGATCAGCACATATTCCGATGGCACTTTATGTACATTTCGTGTCTATATAGGTTATATTGCGGAGCCCATCTGGTCCTGGTGCCTTTTTATTCTTTAATTTTTTTAGCAGCTATCTGTAACATGACCCATTAGTGAACCCCAGATGGCACCAAACGTTCACCATATGGACACACAGTTGGTAGCCCAAAATATCATGAGTGAGAGATCCCGAATGGACAATCCAATACGAAATCAACTCTGAAACTATCGGGTAGCCAACGTATCCTCATTTGGATACAATTCTACTGTTATTGACCAAGGAGTCTTTCATAAGAATTTTAAAAAGTCGACAATTGCATTTTCCTGAGCTCGACTTTTTCTTGAGCTAGCAAATCTCGCACGAAAAATCGTTTGCAAAACAACCCTCCCTGCCTGCCTATTAGTATCATCCCATCAGTTTATTTTCCTCTCTTATAAATTCACGAAAAAGTCGAATTTCATGCTACCTTTTTCCAACGAAGACAAATAATTCAGATAATTGAATTTTAAAGAAGTAACTTTTGCGATGATTGTTTCTCATGATCGTGATTTAGAAGCGATGGAATCAATAAGCGTTAATCGCATCGTGTATGTTTCCTGTTTTGTTATATATTTTAGAGCATATTTTCTTAATGATTAAAAGATGAAAACGTGATGTTAAGTGAAATTTAAGTTGTTTTACATAAACCTTCATGTGCAGGGACCGGTCTGTTTTACAGTGCGACATCGTGTCGTCACCGGAGTGTGAAAAGATGCGATGACAATGATCTATCTACAGGGGGAGGTTTGCATCCCGAGTCAAAGGTGAAGAATGTAATTCCCCGAGTGGATAAACAAATTATCCCGCAGTTGCATATGCTATTTTATTCATCAAAGCAACAATTCAACGAAACAAAGTTTGACACCAACAATTAATGTGTTATTTAGGGCCCTAGGGAAGCACTGCGGTGAATAAAAAACTATAACAGACCGCTGACTGACTCCACAGTGGTGTGTTTGAGTTCACGTGCGATCCAAATTTAGCCGACACTTGTAGTATTTCCATTTCATTCGAAGTTCGTTTCAACCAACAACAATTGTTGGAAAAATAAGAATGAACTTGTGTCACGTTTTCTAGCTTAAAAACAGAATCGTGAAAATGTTTATTTTAATGTTGCGTATTAGTTTCAATTCATTACTATAATAATGATAATTATAATTGTTCTTCAATGGAAAAACTAAGTTATTGCAAAAAGCCATCCGAAAATGTCATTTCTATCTGACTTTCACATACTCTCAGCACAGTCAAGCTACAAAAGCTTACATTTCATTAAAATTTCGTATTATATTTAACAAGCATACAACTTCGTCAATTAAAATTCGAATCACGTGTCCCGTGACTGTTGGATACTATTTTCGTATTAAATTAATTAGAGAGTTTGAGTATGTGACATAATTTTCCATTGCATTCTTTGTGGAAATTGATGGAAAAATGCTTCCATTTAGTCAATGAAGATTTCAAAGTGGGCTCGTCATATGCATACTCCACATGCAACATGGTTTTACGAATTATCTGCTACAATGACTGTACAAACTTCTGTTTTGTTATGAATTAAAAATGTAGGGAAACTCACGACTATCATGCTAAATTGTAACCGACTATAATTTAACGCAGCCAATCATAGCAAGTCACTTTGAAAAAATTCTGTGACGGCCATCTTAATTCAAATAAACAATAAATCAACACAATTTTTTTGTGCAAGAAAGTCTATAAATGTGTGAAAATATTGTAAAAGTGATTTTTCTCGCTGAGCATAGGTAAATAAGTTGTGTTCTTTGTGTTTTCACATATTAACAATTTTTGTCGTCAGATAGTCAAATGTCCACAAGTTAAAAGTTAACTTTTAGCCATTAAAGTTAACACATTAGCTTTTAATGTCGACGTCGTGAGTTTCTCTATTGTTTGTCGAATTCGTAAAGTGAAAAACCATCTACTAACTGTTTTAGCATACATGCTTAATGCAGTGAGCTAATTTTAGCTTCAGCATTTCTGGTTCATATTTCGTAAATGCGCCCAAAGAAGTCCTCTAGCGTTTAAATACCCATGTGTACAGTAGCTCTTTTGCTACAGTTTGTTAGTAGTTTTCAGGTTTATTTGCTGTTTTGCACTAAAATCAACAGAAATTATTGTTGAAAATTTTTAGAATCTGAAACTATCGAGTAAACTGTTAAGTTATTCGGGTAAAAATTGGCGGCCGCCGCCGCCGAAGTTGGTTGACTCGGTTTAAGTTTCTCTAATGTTGAAAAACCTAACACCAAAGACTTGTATGAATCAGAATAGATGTGACAAACAGTACAGATGTTGCGAAAAGACTCGAACGTATCTAATATAGAAATGAGCAAGCAATCCAATGTTTTATGTTCTCTTACTATAAGAATTTCGAAGATCCATAGAAATTACCCAAGGTAATGTCAAAGGCCTTACCGAAGTACGTCTGGGACCATTGATTTTGATGGCCTAAATGTCCCTTGCACCATATCATTTAAGGACCAACGTAGTTTCTTCAAGAAATCCTGAAATTATTTTCTCTAAAATGTAATTCTCACTAAGTTTGCCTTAAGAAGCAAATTTCTAACTGCCGTTATTTTGCAGATATGTGTCATACCTCCCAATTCTGTAAGTTGATTTGTCCCGGGATTTTATAATTTTCCCCTAAAACCCTGAGACATGCGTTCGCTAAAATTTTATTCTCTACAACTTTGCTTTTGACAGCAAATCTACGTATTGCATGACAGTAAATTTCCATATAGCGTAGTTGAGCAAATATACGCGAAAAACCATCTGCATTCGTATATGGCCAAGAAACTCAATTTCGTCCCTCAACTGACACAATTTCCACAATTTTTTTTTTCAGTTTTACGAGATCAGATGCTTTCATTTGACACCAGTATGAACAATTTCATGTGCTATACTTGCTGATATATTGGCGAAAAAGTTTCACCGACCCTAGAAAGTAGAGACGGACATTTTTTTTATTGCTGATTCGTCATCACTAGACGATAATAAATGTATCTCCCCAACTCCCACCTCGATCTACCCCATGTTACCATAAAATTGTTTGTAGTAAATTATAGGACCTCTTGTACTTCATACGGGTCCGAAAAGTGTGCAAACAGTAAATCGAAAAACCAGAACCAAGATCTGGAAGTGAATTTTTGCATGAGCGTCGTGTAGTGTAGTGACCTAGAGGTAATAGACATAGGGGTTCCTCAGGGGAGTGGTTTGGGGCCATTGTTGTTTATATTTATATCAACGACCTGCATCGGTTACCGCTGAATGGGCTTGTTTCACCCTTCGCTGACGACACGGGGGTTTTCTGTACAAATGTGAATCACGGTATGAATGTCACAAATCTAAATTCGGACCTGAAGATCATCAATGACTTTCTAGGGATAAATGGTTTGCGACTAAACGTTAAAAAGACAAAAATAATACATTTCCGGACGATCTCAGGTAGCGGTGAGGGTATTGGTGAGATAATGTTGGATGGGCAAATGATTGAAGTAGTGAAGACTTTTAAATACCTGGGAGTGATTATTGATGGTAGTTTGACATGGAGGAAACACATATTGGGGGTTTGCAAGAAGTTGGCTTCCCTTAGTGGGATTCTATGTAAGCTGAAACATAACTTGCCGAAGAAGGTTTTAATGAAAATCTACTATGCTTTGGGACACTGCCATCTGAACTATGTAATTGGAGCGTGGGGTGCAGCAAATGCGTCTGACCTGAAGCAGTTGCAGATTTTGCAAAAGCGATGTCTGAAGCATGCCTGTAAGCTCAACAGTGGATCTGTTCAGAACGCAGTGTAAAGGTGTCTTGAATGTCTCTGGGTTATACCAGTTGAACTTATGATGCTTTGTGCATAATGCTATACGTAATATTAGTCATAATGCGGTGACATTTGAGCTGACCAAGCATAGATACCCTACGAGGAATAGAACAATTTTGGATGTTCGGAGTTGTCGGTTGAAAAGAGGTGGGCGAGCTGTCACAATAGCTGGTAGTAAATTTTATAATGCTCTCCCGGTTGACGTACGAGAATCATCTAATGTTGGCTTGAAGGAATGGATTTCAGAGAGAAAATATCCCGGGTCAAGTTGACCTAATGGGTGGCGTTGGGATTCTCTATCTTTGACTATGAACGATGGTAGCATGCCATTTGGGATGATTAAGACATATCTATGACTGACGATAAGAGCATGGACGCACGCACGGTGACTCTGCGGTCATCTTTAGCGTCAGAGCTAGAGATGAGCGGGTCGACCATTTTTCGAAACCCGACCTGGACCGAACCCGACGCGATTAAATTTTTCGAAACCCGAAACCCGAACTGTTTCAAAACCTGACCCGGACCGAATCAGACACTCAAGTTTTTCGAAAATCACAACCCAAATTACTTCGAAACAAAAATTATTTCAAGGCCCGACGTCTGCATTCTTCACTGACCTTAGACTAAAACAAACGATGACTCATTTCTCTAAAATTATGACAGTTAGAAAGTTGCTTTAAAAGTAGAGAATGCAATTACCGTATATTTTTTAAAAATCGGTAAATTTCGGTATTAATTTTGGATTAATTCTACCAGTAAATTACCGGTAATTTGTATTAGTATGCAAATCGGTCGATATGTTCAATTTTAGATAATCAAATCGACAAATAATCTGCAACAAACGTTGAATAAGGCGTAAGAACAATTTGAAAAAGAATGATTCATGATTTACACAGATCGTCCAGATATAACGTGTTAAGGGGTCGTACACATATGACGTCACGCTTGCTATAAAATCCACAAAGTCTATAACTCCAAACTGGTAAGAGATTTTGCTTATAGTACTCCGGCTGCCCCCCCAAATACACCCCCTATTTGGGGGGTAGCCAGAGTCCTATAAACAGAATTTGCTGTCTTGACTAAGTTATGACCGTTTTATGGATACTCATTTTTTATAGCAAACGTGACGTCATATGTGCACGACCCCTAAGTTACTATGAAAACTGGTGTCATGTTAAGTCCAATTTACGAACAAAATTTTATATGCAAATGTCATTGTTTCAATAGCTCCTCTCTTACTTTTAAGCTTCAGTTTTAGCATTAAACACTCCTGTTTGTACGCTTGTTCAATGTTCATCCACTTTTTTCGCATTTTTTAACCTACCACACAATTTCTCACGTTTCTCACAATTTCTCCATTTCCAATGAAAGTATATACCTAACCATGTAGGATGTCCATATTTAAGGAAAAACGAATTTCATACAAAAGATGAGATTTACTAAATTATAACACTCTTTGCACTCAATATTGGTAATTTTACACTCCCTATAGGGTAATCCTTTCCAAATCCATATCTTCATTTTAAGAGCGAATTATTTAAAAGCTCGGACACCATACCATTTAGTTTAGACACAACCCCATGATTGTTGCCATCTATACTGTTTAGCGAAATTTCGAAGATATCTGAGACACCAACCGTCGTATACTCGAAATCGATTCAAATTTAGAAAGGCATTTTACCCGCGCTGTCATTTGTCATTCGAACTCAGCAGTCAATATTTTCGAACGTTTTATTCAAAGAAGAAGAAGAAGAAAAAAATGTTTCTACTCTGTTTACATATCGATTCCAAATTAATTTTAATAAATAAAACTGTGCAAACAGTAAATCGAAAAACCAGAACCAAGATCTGGAAGGGAATTTTTGCAAAAAAATTTCACAAATGGTAGCGTCAGGAGAATATACAACAAAATAATAGAAAAGTGGAAGTGTTTGTAAATCTTGAAATGTTTGCAAGGGTTTTGGAAAATATTTTTTTAAAGTGAAAAATATTAATTAATGGAAAAAGTGCGACCAACACTTAATAAAATGAAGTTCAAAGTTTTTTTTTTGGTGATTAATCGTGTCTGGAATCTTCGTATTGATGGAGATTTTTGGAAGTGTTCAAGCGCATATTTCATTGAATTTACATGGGGTGTCTTGTTAAGTCCGAATTCGAAATCAGGTGCCCAAATTTCTCAAACCGACCTATGTACCTCGTTTTTTAGTTACACTCTGTCTGTCCTCTTTCACCAAACCTACCTACCTAGAGACTGAACTTAAGGGTTGTTCTTTAAGAATTCTCATAATACAACTGGAACCGACCGACACATCAAGCCATTATTGTTGCAGAAAATGTAATCTTGACTAACTTTTTAGGTTAAATTTAAGGAATTTTCTTGCAGGTGAGTACATTTCGGTCATCAAAATCAATGGTCTCAGACGTAGTTCGGTAGGGCCTTTGACCTTGGGAATTTTTTATGGATCTTCGAAATTCTTATAGTTATAAGAGAACATAAAACATTGGATTGTTCACTCATTCCTATATTAAGATACTTTAGAGAAACATCTATTCTGTTTGCCGCATCTATTCTGATGCGTACGGGTCTTAGTAACTAAAATTTTGAAGAAAAAGAATGTTTTCGTCAAATGAATTAGGGACTCAAATAACAAGTAAAAATATTATTCACTGATCATGACGCTTTGAGAAAAGGCAAATGGACGTAATAAAAGTTTGAACCATTCTGGTTTCCCTCATTTCTTCGTAATGAGCCGTTTAGCTTGCGAGTTCGTAAGGAAAGTTAAATTGAAAATGCCTTGGATGAGCCATGTGTAAACTAAAGTAAAATTTTGGAATCATTAAAATGTGTCACCCCTTACTACAACATCGCTCTGATTTATTTAACATCTGCGTATACGATAAATTTCGTTTCTAATATGGATTTTCAAATTAGATATGTCTGTTACACAGGCACAATTATTTATTGCATTGCTGAAATAATCATTAAATGTATATGTGACTATGGGCTTGTGACTAAACATATAAATTAACACTTAAATCCCGCCAATAAAATTCAGAAATAAAATTAATTTTAAAACCAAAATCAAACAGAATTAACGTTCTATAAATAACTTAAATTTAAGCTCCCACTTTAGCTTTTAATCGCACCATAGTCTTTTCCAGTTCACAGGGATTATGTTCATTTTCATGTTTACACGCCAACTTATCGACCATTTCGTGTATGCAAAGTAATCTTAAATAAACTTTCATATTCCCTAGCATATTCAATGATTCAGCTTATCGATACCTAATTGCGAATAGCACGTATCTCCATTCAAGTTGAATGGAAATTAGTGTTGAGCGCAATTAGGTATCGATATATTTTGTTCTCGGCCGCAGCTTGTTAGGCTCGGCCATTTTATCCGTCAAACGGTTAAAGAACGCAATGTTCTTTGATTGGTGTAAATTCTTGTGGACAAAGTGTCCGTATCTGCATAGGCCTAAATATTGGATGTTTCGGGCCGCATTTATGTCCCGATTAAACATTCGGTAACGTTGCGACGTCGTGGCCATGAATGTGCGATGTTGGAGATTTCGTCTTGTGGTTACCCTAACTCTGTCATCCTCGCTCCAGCGGTCGTTGCGGCGAATTCGAACTCTGTACGCTCTTTGTGATTGCGTTGGTTTTGGATGTGCCCTGTTTGTGTCTTTCATTTGGGCAGCGAGGTAGCGTGTGTTTGTTGCCGTTGTGATGAATGTCGCTGGAGTGGATGCCTCGGACGGCTTGCAATTTTTGCAAAATTTAAGCCTGAAAATGCAGACGAAAAATCCGTAAGAAAAAATGCAGTTGGTAATGGAAGTATAGTAGTGGATGTACCTGTCTTTCGAAGCTTCGACACTTTGCAGTTCCTCAAAACAAATGCAGCAGTTTTTTCGGAATTCATTCTGCGGTATGACGATAGTGTTCGGGCGTTGCTGAATGGCACGTATTATTTTTTTGTTGGTGGGGCAGCGCATGTGTCCTTTTATAGGCGACTTAGCTGGCGTAGAGCTACTGCCAATGTAAACTAAATTGAGTTTTTTGCGGTCCTGTCTGCATTTTGTGTACCCCACGATATCTGCAGCTAATTTTGACATCGTTTTTTGCGTGCAGACATACTTCTCGAAGTTTAGATTGGCACACTTCAGCGTCATAAAAGTGGAAGTGCCTTCATTAAAAAATTTCAAGCGTGAGTGTAGATACTTTCGGTAGTTCGGGGACTTTGCTGATGGCTCTTCCACACCATCCTTCTGGCGGTCTTTTTCGTAAGGATGAAATAGTTAATATTCTGAAAATAGGTCATAACATAGAGTTAATGTACCTGCTTGATAATGGTAATCTTTTTGTTTGTGCAAAATATTCGTTTCGTGAATGTTGCCGTCACTGTCCCACGTTCTACGCACTGTTGCCGTCATATTTCTTATACCTGGATCAATGCCGCAAATGGTGACGTCACGCAAGTCTTCTATTTTGTACTTTGTGAGCTGTTGCAAAATTAGCGGATCGGTTCTGGAAAGATTGACGTAGAAACATCTTACATAAGAAACATTACTAATAGTAGCGGAAAACTCACTTGTCGTCCTCTTCGTCTGTGTCGTCATCTGCATCTGAATCTGAATCAGAGTCCGAGTCGTTTGCATTTGATGGTTTCCGTTTTCTGTTGTTCGTGATCTCCCTGACTTGCTCTCTGGTCATTTCTCTGCCAGGTTTTAATTCGCAAAGTTGTACGGATACGTCGCAGGAGTTTGTCGTTATTTGACCACCAAATTTTTTTGTATCCGTTTCAAGTTTCGTGAAATTAAAGAGTAATTTCCAGAAGGGGTTGATTGTCTTACAATTTGCATTGTCAGCATCGGTGATTAATTCCACGAATTCCACTTGCGTGTACAAGGGCTTGCCGTTCGGTCGAAAAGATGATAAGTTTTTAACGATGTCGTACAACGATTTCGAATCGAGAGCAAAGTGCATTAGACCGAAACCGTGTTGGGGTACCACGACAAAGTTATGCAAGCGAGCACGGTAGATTGATTCACCGTCGTCATCGCCGACTTTGCTACGACGTCTTTTTCTTCTGTTACGCTGCTTACTCGGTATGGCAGCTTCGTCGGCAAGTCGTTGTGGCATATGTTGCTTTTCATCATTGTTAATTTTGCGTTTACGCTTTCGGCGTTTCCTTTTACGAACACTTTCACGACGCTTCGATTTTGTAGTGGCTATCCAACTTTGTAGCCGCAACATGGCTGGAATCATTTGATGCCAAAGCAGGCGTGGTCCATTATTTTGCGTAGTTTTGCGTGCTGCCTTCGAATTAGCTTTTTGTTTCTTTTGGGGTGGCTTTCTTTTAGTCGCGTTGCTGTTGTCATCGTCATTGTAATCGTAATATAGACGGCTGAAGTACAACTTGCCTCTTTTGTTGAACGTAGGCAATTTGCATATCTTTTGCAATTCGTCGATCAATTCAAGTTGGACATATTTAGGTCGTGCGAATTTCTTAGGGTCGAAGAGGTAGGTCATGGTGTGATACACATGGTGTGATACACTTTTTCCTCTATTATTTTCCGATTTTCCTTTCCACGCACTTCCTTCGTCTTCTTACCATCCAACAATTTGAAATAAAACCAATTCCTGATGTGCCTATACAAATGCGTTGATATGTTTGCCTTGAAATTGACACTGAATGTTTTGTGAATGTGGTTCCATGAATTTTGTGAGAATTCTTCGAAGCTGCTTTGGACCTTGTATTGTTTACAAATCTCAAAAAATTCGGCATCATCCAGTGACGCAAAAAGTCCTTTCGGTTTGCCAATGTTTCTGCTGTTGGGGGCCATTGCCAAATTGGATGTAGCTCGTTTGAATTTCTTTAGGCGCAACCAAAAAGTTCGTCAATTTGTTGGTCATCGAGTGTTTCCATTGCATTGTACACTTTGAAGTAGACGAGGTGACTGAAGATAATGGCCACTTTTGACAATTCGATTGCCTTTTCGTTCAACATCTCCATCAATTCCTTAGCCATTTCTTCAGCTTCCGGCGTTGCGGCTGTCGGCTGGCGTTGAGTTTTTCTTCCATCGACCACGAATTTACCACCATTCACAAGAGAGCACAATTTCAATTTGACGGTACTGATGTTGAACCGCTTGTTAGAATTTTGTACGCGACGCCAATTACTTGGTTGGGATTCTTGTGGTTTCAGCAATTGCTTCTGTGGTAGGTTGTGTTTTTGCTGAAAGTGTTTACGCAAGGCCGTCATTGTTCCGAAATCATCACGACACGCGTTTCCCTCGGCGTTAGGAAACGGACACAAGTACCTAGTGGTCGTTTTGCTCATTGGATGTTGCAAGAAACTGACATTGTCGACATTTGTTTCTGTAAGCGCATAATACGTGTCTTGAAGTCCCGGTTCATTGTCTGCGCAAACACTGATGGATGGTAACTCATCTAAAAATTTACTGGGTTACAAACAATTTCGTAGATTGATTAAAAAGAGTTCTTACCGATTGAGGGCTTTGGTTGAGAAGTACGGCGGTATTTCTTCTTTTTGTTGTCGACAAAGTCGTCATCGGAATCGGATTGTTATAGCGATCGTTTTGGATGACTTGGTGCAACAGCTTTTCGCGTCTCTTTCACTAATCTTGGCGTCTTAGTGAGGTATTTGTTCGATAGACGTGTGCTTTTGTTGTCGACGAAGTCGTCATCGGAATCGGGTTGTTGTAGCGATCGTTTTGGATGACTTGGTGCAACAGCTTTTCGCGTCTCTTTCACTAATCTGGCGTCTTAGTGAGGTATTTGTTCGATAGACGTGTGCTTTTGTTGTCGACGAAGTCGTCATCGGAATCGGGTTGTTGTAGCGATCGTTTTGGATGACTTGGTGCAACAGCTTTTCGCGTCTCTTTCACTAATCTAGGCGTCTTAGTGAGGTATTTGTTCGATAGACGTGTGCTTTTGTTGTCGACGAAGTCGTCATCGGAATCGGGTTGTTGTAGCGATCGTTTTGGATGACTTGGTGCAACAGCTTTTCGCGTCTCTTTCACTAATCTCGGCGTCTTAGTGAGGTATTTGTTCGATAGACGTGTGCTTTTGTTGTCGACGAAGTCGTCATCGGAATCAGATTGTTGTAGCGATCGTTTTGGATGACTTGGTGCAACAGCTTTTCGCGTCTCTTTCACTAATCTCGGCGTCTTATTGAGGTATTTGTTCGATAGACGTGTGCTTTTGTTGTCGACGAAGTCGTCATCGGAATCGGATTGTTGTAGCGATCGTTTTGGATGACTTGGTGCAACAGCTTTTCGCGTCTCTTTCACTAATCTAGGCGTCTTAGTGAGGAGAGCTTGCTCGTGGCGCTCTACATGTGGTGGTTTTCTTTTTCGCGTCTCTTTCACTAATCCAGATGACTTTGTGAGGAAAGCTGTTGGCTGTAAAGGAGATTATTTAAATTTTTATTTTTGTAGCATTGTCTTAATGTGTGTAGGGCACACTTACGTTAACGGGTGGAATGGGTGTTACTTTTCTCTAGTAAAATGTCTTCGACGACTCAAAGTCGGAGTTGTCGGAGCTAAACGAGCTGCTGCGGTTCAGCGGCATCATTGTGGATAAATTTTTTACTTTTGTACGTGGTTTTTGCTGGGAAGATGACCATGAACGGCTTCCTTGGATGATTCGGTTGTATTCATTCCCACGTCTTCCATTACTCGTTGAAGGCTGTTGGCCATCTTTTTGTTCGTGGTATACTCGTTTAAAAGAGGGAGTGTGATTTGCCGACTCAGCCAAGTTAAGCGGCTCCCTAAAGTTTGAATCATTTTTCAATTGAACTTTAATTTTCATCAAATATTGTGAATGGAACCTACCCTTCTGGTTTCAAATTCTGAACGAACGTTTGATTCGTCGTTTGAGCGCCGCCGTCACTTGCAGATTGCATGTTTTTAAGGTATGCTGCACAAACAGACGCGACGTACTCTTGGATTATTGTGGAATCTGTGGAGATTGGAAGTTTGATGTTAGAGTCCAATTTACTCTTGGTGATAAATTTTTTTGATATAATTGTGTTGTTTTGTTGTTATTTGTTTTTTTGTGTTTTTGTTAATTTTTTGTTTCTTTTTATTATTTGCACCTTTTTGCTATTTTTTGTTATTTGTTTGTATTTTTTTTTTTGTCTTTTTTTTCTGTTTTTTTTTTTCCTTTTTTTTCTTGGTTTTTTTTTCTTGGTTTTTTTCTTTGGTTTTTCGGTTTTTTTCTTCTCATTTTTTTATGTTGTACAGCCATGTGCTTTTAACTTCCATCATTTTCATTAGAATTCTTTTGTATTCTTTTGTTTAAGACTAAGGTATGATGAAAGTTAAAAGCATATGGTTGTACATTTTTTTTTTGTTTTTTAACTTTCTGTATTTTGCAAAGTTTTGCGGAACAGTGGTTTGGCCACACGCAATTCAACAATTGCATGTGACCATCAACATTGAAGGGCTTTGGCCCTTCGCATAATGCAGAGGGCATTATGGGCTGTTTTACCATATAGAAAACATTTTCGAATGTTTGGAAAAAAAACCAGTAAAACTCACAAATTAAGAGTGACTCACAAAAATTTTTCCAAAAAAATATTTTCAGAAAAATTATTTTAAAAAAATTCCGCATTATCCCACACAAGACAAAAAATTTTCAAAACTAATTTTTCATTAACACATTTAAAAAAAATTCGAAAAAATATTTGAAAAAAAATTCAAACTAAAGAAATTTCCAAAAAAAATTCGCAAAAAATTTTTTTTTAAGAACAAAGTTTTTTTAAAAAAAATGTTGCCAAAAAATAATTAATTAAAGACCACAATCCAAAGAGTTTTTTTATAAAAAAAATATTTTCAGACAAACAAATTTAGAAATTTTTTTTTAAAAAATATTTGCATTATCCACACAAGCAAAATTTTTCAAAAATCATTTTCACAAAACATTAAAAAAAATTCGAAAAAATATTTGAAAAAAAAAATTCAAAAAAAGAAATTTAACAAAAAAATTTTTAAGAAAAAAAGTTTTTTAAAAAATAATTTTTGCAAAAACAATTTCCAAAAAGTTTTTTTAAAAAAATATTTTCAGAAAAAAAAGTTTAGAAAAATCCCTATCAATACCAAGATGTGTGTTCAATAAGCAGGTAAAGTGGTACAACAATCTTTACACTTCCGTATTCCCGTTTCGTTTCCGTGTAAAGTTTATTTTAGAAACCATAACTCCTTATTGAAGATACCCTTGCCCTATATGCCCTATATGTAAATAAAATACAATTTCAAACGTAAATAATTGCCACCACATACTGATGGAAACATTTATTTACATTTTGTATTGTTATTATACCTACATACTTAACATCAATGACATATTAATATAGATAGACTGGCACCACTGGCACTCGGTAGGACCAGCCTATGCAATACTAATTTCTCATTGCCTACCATCCCTACGGATGTTTTGTAACAATCGAAGTGTCAATTCGATTGCTGCAAAAAATCGTGTTACTTCCCTAACGCATGAATTTTCTAAAAGGGTTTCAGGTAAACATTGGTATTTTTCTAAAAGTTACAAAATTTTTGACTAAATTTCATAACTTTTTAGATGAAAAATAACAAAGTTTACCTGAACTATTGTGCCGAAGTCCCTACCCTGCTCTGTTTCCGCCTAAAGGCGGCGGAAACTCAGAGATTAGTTTCCTGAAACTAATCGAACAGATAGCGTCATCCTCCGCCGTAACGGTGAGCAAGGTCAGAGACCTTGCCCATAATTCCGCCGGTGCAGACGGAGGTTATCTAAAGGAGGCCCTAAAGACGGATCGGGTGGCACTGTTCGTCATTGCTGTAAAGGGAAAAGATTTGGGGGAAAAACTCAGGGACGAGATGCTTGGCGACGATGGCCAAGACCGATGGCAGACACAGTCATTATGTCGTGTGTCCGCATGGAAGGGAATAAAATTCGAATTCAATTTCAAAACAAATCGAATTTCATTATTGCGGCCATTTTGGACGCCGCAATAATGAAATTCGATTTGTCTTGAAATTCAATTTGAATTATTCCATCGTTGTTGCTTTCAATTTCCATTTGCAAAAAATTGAACAATCAATTTGTTGCAAATAAAAGTCGATCGCCGAAACCTGCAACGAGAAGAAAAAAAAAATTAATTTTTGATACTTACGATCTGGAAGGTCGGAATTGAAAAGACCGATTGAATGCTTCGTTTCGTTTATCAACACACAATGACGAACACATGAATTCAATACATGTTCATGTTTCGCCAAGTCGTTTTATGCGGTAAGTTCCCAACGAATTAATTAGGGGGAATGTTCACAAAATACTGTTTCATATTCGTTTATGGTTTCTAGGATTCTATGATCGCATAAATTTAAATAATCCGATCGTTTTTCTCCGAGTGGTCTAAGTTATCATCTTGAAACCAATTTTTAGACCCATACGAAGAACGAAGTTCTTCTAAAAAAGGGTCTACTGTGTTAACCGAGACGTTTGTAACCAGTCGAATTTTGACGCGGGAGTTTTTGGTTTTGTGGTCCAAATAAAACAAATCTTCAAAAAAAAAATTGTCCGTCCGTCCGTCCGTCTGTCCGTCATCACGATAACGGAAAAGTGATTATGGGATTGAATTTGGGCATTTTTGGTGCAAGGAACACATTACGGACTCACTCCACAAATAATTATTAATACATTTGAGTGGTGAGTTTTCGGTGTTTTGGAATGGGTGAAAATAAGTTTTTCAGTATTTGCTTAAATACGCAATACAGAAATGGAGAATTAAGTTTTAGCGACCACGTGAGTCAGGGTTTTGGGGAAATAATGTCCAATCCGAGGATATGGCCACTTCTAGAATTGAGACGGTTTCTCCCGCACTTTTCAACTTCCATCAGGTTTTTTGACATTTTTCGGTTATTCTCGACATGAATCAGGTCATGCAATGGAGCTTCCTAGGTTTATGGGATTCTTGTGGATTATTGCTGATTTCTCTAGCACTTTTCAACTTGAATGGAGATACGTGCTATTCGCAATTAGGTATCGATGTATATAACCATGTCTTCTTGTATTGAGAGTAAAATTGCAGTGCAGTAATGCAACACATGGAATGGTAAAAAGTATTATAATGTTCATTATTTAGTGTATACACTTGTTGAATGCTGTGAGAATGGTGTATGCATATTTATCTATCTAGAGCAATAATCTCGTACTTAATTCCCTAGGGCAAAACTGTTTAACTCGATATATTGCTCTCGATAGATAAAACTATATATGCACCGCTGTCCAGGATGGTTTATTTTGACGATTTGGATTATTTCCCACGCCTTCGGCTCGGGAAATAACCTCCAAATCGTCAAAATAGAGCATCCTGGACAGCGGTGCATAATGTACTATTATTGCCACAAACGTTACAGTTATAAATAAATAATTAAAGTAAATTTTATTTTAATAATCACTAATTCACATGATTTTACATTATTATTCGGTAATTACGCTGAAATAACACACAGCTTCACTGACACTTGATTAATTGAGCTTCATTTTGGAATTTTCCGAAGTAAAACAATTTGAATTTTATTTGTCGCCACCTCTCAATCGCTCTCGGCTATGAATTCCAATTTGAACAAAGATCTTTTAGGTATAAACTTTTTTCCTCAGAGCGAAACATTAGATTTTGTATACGCTAAGACATTGACAAATTTTCTTAATTAAAATTCGAACGTTTCTGCATAACTTAAGAGAATTTTTTTTTCGTTTACTGTTTCTGATTAAACTAACCAGACTTTTAGCATAACCGATTAGTTTTTCTTCTACCAAATGTTCAACCTTCTATTTACGGGATAAATATTTGACCAAATTTCAAGTCTTCTGACCGGTTACGCGGTTGATTTTTCAGTATATTTTGTTTAAAAAATTAGAATCTTCTTCAAAAATTAAGCTCGAATCGGATCGGGAGGGGGGGGGAGGCAAAATCGCCCAGTGGATTATACTGTTATCTATGTAGGGAATTCATTTACCGACGTTTTTCATTTACCGGTAAACGGTAAAGGCGGTAAATTGAACAAAAATTACCGGTAAAAACCGGTAAATTTCATTCGTTTTGAAATATCTAGTGGGGTGACCTAAGATAATACATAAGTATAGATGAACAATGAGGCTTAAAATGAAGCAACCAACATCTCGACGAGATTTTGACACTTCTGTTCCGAAAGAGAGAGCGACAAAAAAGAGTATTCTAGTTACACATTGCGATTGACAAAAAATGAGTGTAAACAAACAACTGACTCTCTTTTTTCATGATTTGACTAATGAGAGAGCGTAAAATTGATGTGTAATGTAGCTCTCACTCTCGATTTGGAACACAAGTGTCAAACTTTAGCATGAGATGTTCGTCTCATTTTTTTTAAGTGATTTGTACTTATGTATTATCTTAGGGGGTGACCGTCACTCTTTCCGCAGACGTGTATTGTATATCGTCGCCGAACATATCGCCGCGAGTTAACTCGACGGACGCTGTAACTTTTCGCGAAATGATCACACAGCCGACATTTTCGTCACCGATTAATCCGCCAACAGTGCTTTTAGCCGTTTCAAATAAATCGAAAAATTTGTTCATTTCTTACTTTCAAAGGTTTTTGTTCACATAATTGACGTTGTGTTGAAGGAACATGGGTTAGGTTATATTCTCAAGAAATATTCAGCATGTAGCATACAGTGAATTACGAAAATGGTTGACGAGCTTCACGGATGGTATCAGTATTGGACGTAGAGACGATTTCACGGACTGAACACCCATTTTTTACAAATGACACGTAGCTCTTTACTACTCAACCGGATGACTCCTTTAAGAAAATCACATAAAGACTACCTAAAATATTCCACTGAGTCCTTCCTTATACAAAATAACTTGAAACTGCAAGAAACTTCATTGATAGGCTACGTTTTTCTGAGTGTTTAATGTTACTTGAGAAAATGCAAATCTTTATTGGTTTTGTTTGAAGAATTTGAACTCGCCGCACCCGCTGCCGCAAGATTTGTATAAGGCGTAGATGGAAACCGGCCTCCACTGCCTTCAATATACGCAAGCTTATATTTTACCAAAAAAATCGAAAATTGTCAAAGAAAATTAATTCGGTATTGTTCTACTCTACTGTTTGAAGAAATGAAATGTCTTAAGAATTCTCATGCCTCGTTTTCTTTTTGTATAAATTATTATCCTGAGTGATATGACCAGAGAGGTGATATAAGCTGAGACACTAGGATATTGCGATTGGGACATGCGTCTAGACGGCCAATGTCAGCATTTTTCGTATAAAGTTGAATGCCATGTATTTTTTCTAAAGCAAACTGACATTGTTGTTTTTGAATACAAAAAGTGATGTTTTTCGTGTAATTTTTTTTTTAATTTTGTCAAAATGCCGTATTGTGCCTATAACAGTTGCAAAAGATTTTACTACAAAAAACATTTAAGCAGCTAAGTTTCATTTCACCGGTAAATTCATAGAATGAAGTATTAGATTCTCTGTGATAATTCAAATTTGAATCGTTTAGCATTCATTTTGACATTTACATTCACATTTTGTCCGCTAAATCAACAAGAATTATAGTATCTATAGCCACTTTGAATTCAGAACTAAAGATTATATGAAATTATTTTCATACCAAATTAGTGTTATCATTCTGTCACATGAGAGAAAACAAAAATTTTTTGTTTTTTAGTTTCGTTTTGTTTTGTTTCGTTCCGTTTATATTAGAAAAACAGAACGAAACGGAAAAAAACACTTTAAACGATGTTTTTTCGTTTTCGAGTCACACAGTTAAGAATTAAAAGAGAGTTTGGCAGTCTGACAGTTAAGGTCTTCTTGTAATTAAATGAAGTAAATGAAGTCATTTCAACAAAGAAGTCGTAAACTGTTAGTATTACAACCGTCCTTCGCATTCATTATTTTTGTTTACTACGATGAAGCGAAAGATCTTACATCCGTTTTGTTTAAATTGAATTCTAAAATGACTCTCGACCATTATGACACGTCCATGAACTTGATTATTGTAAGAAGTATCGAAAACGATATGATTGCATCAAATACATTCCATATGCGATTACGAGTGCATACCAGAGAGTAAAATGAAAAAAATAAAAAATCAATTATCGCAATGCATTCATCAGACTTAGTTGAAATGGAATTGTTTTCGGATGTTCTGTTGAGCCAATTTATAAAATAATATTTTTTTACGATATAAAAATGCAACTGCAGTACGAAAATCCCATATGCACTACTCGGTTCGGATGGAGCACAGTTTCCATGACACACAAAATTGATGGATAAATAATGTATTGTGACACTCAATACACAACAGCGATATTTTATATAATATTTTTCTTGTAGACTGAATGCACATAATGTGAATCTTAAACCGAAACGACCTTGTTTGATTTACCCAAGCCCGACTATAATGGCCAGTAAACACGAAATATTCATAATTCGTTCAGAATTTAATGTTTTACCAATTTGCAAAAAAAAAAAAAATCGTTAAATTATGCGTATGGATTTATGAGGCGATTCCGTCAGTTCGGTAGTCTTTAATCATTCGATTATTTGGTAATTACATAATTGGGTATGCAATTTAAGATGCTTTATTATCGAACGGACGTGTGTGAAATAAAATTACAAGTTAGCCAGACCTTTTACTCTTCTTAAATGAGTCAAATGAATTATCGGCTCTAGGACCGATTATCCCCAGTCAAAATATCTCCGGACGAAATATCCCCGGACAAAATGTCCCTAGACAAAATATCCCACAAAAAACGGACAAAATATCCACAGATTTAATGTCTACTCAGAAACGGTGAATATAGGTAGGTATTACTAATTAGACATTATATTGAGTGTTGGGGGGCTCTGCCCCCCCACCCCCGCGCCTGCAGCGGGCTTTTGTAAGCCTTCCAGGCGACCTTACGTTAATGGGGTACTGCCGCAAACCCCGCTAGGGGGGTTATTCCCCCCTTGACCCCCCTTTTCGGGGGCTGCCGCCCCTCGACCCCGCTTTTTTGTTTTTGGTTGCTTATTTCAGGCCTGCGGCGCTAAGTACACTTTACATTGAATATTCATAGTTTTTGAGTGTGGATATTTTGTCTGAGGGGATATTGTGTTCGGACATATTTTGTCCTTTTTTTTATTGGAAAAATTGTGGTTATTATGTCCGGTGATTTTGACCACGGGGATATTTTTTTTTGAACATTCGGTCCTAACCCCGAATTATCGTGTCAAAGGTTGTTTTATATGGAAAATGGACTCAATTGAAAAATGAGAAAATTTTTATTTGTATTCTTAATATCAAATTTCGGAATTTAAATACATTTTTAAGGTGAGAACGCTCTGGTCGACTCCGGAGGGCAGCCCAGTGCCCAAAAAAATTCCTTTGATAATGTTGGATGATGAAACGAGTCCATAAATGTTCCGACTCGGCACCAGGCTGCGTACTTCAAAAGTATTAGTTACCTTGTAGAAGGCAGCCTGGTGCCGAAAATCTATTAAAGTAGCGGCAGTATAAAGAATATTAAACGTCATATAAATTTCAATTTGGCACCGGGCTGCTGCTGCCTTCTATGTTGACAGAAGAACATGTTGAGTAGGCAACCTGGTGCCTCGTTGAAATTAATGTGAAGTATATATTCGCAACTGCGGGTTCGAGGACAGGCTGCGTTCTTTCTGGTTACTTAAACTTCTAAAGTAGGCAGCCTGGTGCTACGATGGAACCGAGTGCATAGTAATGTACTCGTTTTCCACCCCAGCATTGTCATAGAAACATTTTTGGCATCAGGCAGACCTCTGTTCTTTGCAATGTTTTCCCATGAAAATGTTCTAGACGGCGATGAGATAAGGATTTCAGGCACTGTACAAAGGACCGGTCTTGTGCCTGAACTCTTAATTTCATCGTACCTTAGAACATTTTCATGAAGTAAAACTGCAACAAAGAAAGCTCTTTTTTAATAGACACCGGCGTAAAATTTTTTTTTTTAATTGCGTTTGTCCGTTTCCAGAAGGGTAGTTTTTGTGAACGAGTTGCTGTGAACTTTGATTCAAATAAAACAACAATGTATTATGTAATGGCGGACGTTACGCAAATTCTTTTGTGGCTAGCATTCTGAGTTGTGGTCTCTTTTTTGATTTTTTTAGCGTCTTAAACACGGGAAGGTCAATCCACCCGTGTGATTTTTACACAAGTTATTTTACATTGAAATGCTTTTTGCCAAGAAATTCATTTTTAAACGCCACAATATTGATATTATGTGACGTCATACCAAATCTAGTTTCTTTTGTCTAAATGGATGTGACGTCACTATTGTCGCTTTTCAGATTTAATTGACAGAATAGGAAAGCAACACCGATATATACTAATTCCGGCGATTGACAATACGCAGAATTGAAATGGCAAATGTCAAATCTACAATCTTGCTAAAAGACAGTAAGATAGTGAAAAGAGCGTAAATGGCGTCACGCTCGAGGAGAGAGGTGTTCTTTGGGGATACTGATTGTTCTATACTGTTCTTTTGAACGATTAAAACACACAAACACAAACGCCGGACTCTTCAATGTATACTTTTTCTGTTCTTTCAGCTACTACACCCCCTACACCTCAAAAAATTGACTTTATGTACCGTTTGCTGTATTTTTTGTACTAGAAACCGAATTTTTGTATATGATATCTGAAACCCGGAGGGACTGAATCGTTTCGAACGAAGCGTATATTTGTTGGAACGTAAACTCGGCTGGTTCTGTGTAAACGTTATAATTTATTGTGTACGTCCTTTCGTTGACAATGTTCGAGCGCGACTAAAGTTGTTCTCAATCACCTCATCCAATCACTCTCTGTGAACGTTCTAGCGAATGAACACAGATGGCGATTGGATGTGGCTAGTTCCTAGAGCATGTTGCGCTTAAGCCGCAACATACTGCCGGGACCAAAAGGAGCAACAACTAAAGCTAACAATTTCCTTACTGGCTAATTACAGAATAGTATTTGCATGATGATGTGCCATTGGCCTGTGTGTTGTATTGTCGGTGTATGGGTGGTGTATGTGTGTATGTGCTGCCCATTGCGATCGTTGGGTTCTGCAAGGTAATAAGACGCTCCGAGAGTGAATTGTTCAACTTTTAATTTTATTGATTTGCTAATGTGTCTATCTTAATCCTGATAATAATTGATCTACCAGTTTGCTAATTGGAATTTTGAAATAATGGATCAATGTGCTATAGGTAACGTAATTCAGAATCTTATGAGTTTGTATTGATACTTGCCTATTGATTGGTGGCCTATTTAATTGTCCGCTAGAGGTTTTTCTATCGGAAGTGAACTAATTTTATGGATGCTTCTTGTCAAAGTCGTGTTTGCCGTTTTTATTCTCACCTTTCTAACCAACCCTTCATCATCCTCGAAGGTCTCGACTATTCTGCCCAATAACCATCTCGATGGTGGCAGATTATCTTCTTTAATTATTACTAATTCTCCCACTTCCACATTTATGCAAGGTCTCATCCACTTCTTTCGATACTGCAATTGGGACAAGTACTCAGACTTCCATCTCCTTTGGAAGTGCTCAACCTTTTGCGATATTTGTTTCCACTTACCGAGCCTACTGGTGTGAGTGTCGAGGAGACTCGGTCTTGGGGGGGCCAACAAATTGTCACCGATCAAAAAATGCCCTGGCGTTAGAATCGATAAATCGTTGGGGTCGTTTGACACTGGGCACAGCGGTCTTGAATTCAGACATGCCTCTATTTCCGCGAGCATAGTCGACAGTTCGTTAAACGTATGAACAGAACCCTTCAGCATTCTCCGCAAGTGATACTTTGTGGACTTCACTCCAGCCTCCCACATCCCTCCCCAATGAGGTGCATGTGGTGGGATGAAAGACCATTCTACCTTTTGTTGTAACACTATATCAGCCAGCTCGGGCTCTAACTGCTCTTTTATTATTTTCATATCTGCGTCGAGTTCATTCCTTGCCCCCACGAACGTCAAAGCGTTATCCGAGTACATATGCGCCGGCAACCCCCTACGACTGCGAAATCTTGTGAACGCTGCTAGGAATTCCTCGGATGTCAGGTTTGCTACTAGCTCGAGATGTATGGCTTTTGTACTTAGACATACGAATAGAGCTAGGTAGCCCTTGGTTACTTGCCTCCTTCCCGGCTTTCTAACCGTCAATACTTCCACAGGTCCCGCATAATCCACCCCTGTGTGAGAAAATGCCCTAGTTATGTTCACCCTGGCCTCAGGAAGGTTTCCCATCAATTGCTCTTGCGCAATTTTCTTGTACCTATGGCAAGTGATGCACCGATTGATCTGATTTCTAACCGCATTTTTTGTATCCATGATCCAGTAACGCAATCGCGTGTTAATTGATTTCCTCCGTGCCTCGTATCCAAGTGCGAGTCATTTATGATTAACTTGGCTAACCTGGATTCTTTGGGAATTATTATCTGATGCTTGTGATTACGATCTATCAATGCTTCCTTCAACCTTCCGCCCACCCTTAAAACTTGATTTTCGTCTAAGAACGGGTAAAACGTTAATAATTTACTCTTACAGTGTAATGGCTTACAATTCTTGATCGATTCTATCTCTTCTTTGAACGACTCTGACTGCGCTATCTTTATCCAAAATACCTCTTCCTTCTCTATTTCGCTAACCATTAACTTTGTTCCTGCCCTATTGGCCCTTGAGAATAGAGATCTGATCCGAGCCGTCACTCGGACTAACAATCGAAATGAACTGTATCTTTGTAGAAGACTAACGATCAACTCATTGGGTTTATTCGCAACTGTCGTTAGTGTTTTTTTGCTTTTCAATTCCATATGTTGCTCAGGTGTCTTAACATTTGGGTTTTGTGGCCACTGATTTTCGGGATGCTTTAACCACGAAGGCCCACTCCACCATAGTTTGTGATGTTGTAACTCTTCAGGTTCTACGCCCCTCGACAGGCAGTCTGCTGGGTTATTAATCCCTTCCACGTGCCTCCAAATCTTTGGGCTTGTTAGCTCTTGTATCTCCGATATGCGATTTGCGACAAATGTTTTATATAAATCTGGCGATGAGCTTATCCAGTCCAACGTTATTGTTGAGTCAGTCCAACAATATAATTTTGTCACTTTCAACTCTTCTGACAATATTTTCATCAAGTTCGATAGGAGAACTGCTCCGCACAACTCCAGTCTCGGTAAACTAACTACTTGCAATGGTGCTATTCTTGACTTAGATAAAACTATCTGAATGTTACAGTGCCCTTCTGGATCTACTGACTTTATATATCCCACTGCACCATAGGCCTTTGTTGATGCATCGCAGAATCCATGTAGCTCTACTACGTAACTATTTATCTCTTGCGTGAACCCATACCATCTGGAAATACGAATTTTCTCTAACTGGTACAATGCGTTCCTCATTGAGGTCCAATTTTTTTCTATTTCAGGTGGTAATCTATCGTTCCAGTCCAAATGGTGTTTCCACAAAGCTTGGAGCATCATTTTTGACTTTACTATCACTGGCCCTAGCCATCCCATCGGGTCGAATAATTTAGATGCCTGTGACAAAAATTGCCTCTTTGTAAGTACATTGTGTTCTTCGAATGAAGGTATAGTGAAAAAAAATTCATCAGCGAGTGGTGTCCAGCCCACTCCCAAAGTTTTCGTGGAATCATCAATTTTTATTTCACACGATTTGATTTCCTTTTCCTCTTCAGGAATTTCTCTTAAAATCTCATTGGTGTTGCTCGTCCATTTGCGCATAGGGAATTTTGCTGTCTTTAGAAGTTCTTTTGTTTCTTTATAAATCTGTCTAACTTCATCTATTGAGTCCCCTCCAGTTAACAGGTCATCTACATGAAAATCCGACTTTACTATCTCTGCTCCCTTCGGAAATCCTTTTTCTTCATCTTTCGCAACTTCACTCAAAGCTCTTGTAGCCATGAACGCTGAACTTGCTACTCCAAATGTTAGCGTTACTAATTTGAAGTCTTCTATTGGGTCCCTTTCATCGAACCTAAATACTAATCTTTGGTAATTCGTATCTTCTTCATATACTTGTATTTGTCTATACATTTTTGTGATGTCTCCTCTTAAGACAAATTTGTGCATTCTCCACTTCATTAATCTTGTTACTAGGCTTTCCTGTATTGTAGGCCCTTTCATTAATATTTCGTTAAGCGATTTTTTCGAAGTTGTTTTCGATGAAGCGTCGAAGACTATTCTTGTTTTAGTAGTTGTACTGTCAGGTTTTATCACTGCGTGATGTGGGATATAGTAACAACTGTAATTTGTTTGACCTTCGTTGTTTGTGGCTTTATGCTGATCTGCCGTAGTTGTTGTCCTCACCATGTGACCTAGATCCCAGTGCTCCTTCATTGATTGCATGTAGTCTGCTTTCAACTTGGGATTCCTGTCCAACTTCTTTTCCATAGAAAGCCATCTTGATACTGCTTGTTTTCTAGATTCGCCTAGCGCTTCTTCTGGCCTTTCCTTGAACGGTAATCTTACTTGTACTCTGCCTTCTGCGGTTCTTTTGTATGACTGTTTGAATATTTTTTCGCATTCCTGCTCTTCTTCAGTGTATTGTTTCTCTTTGCGAACGTTACCCTACTTGGTAATGACAAATTCAAAAACTTTTCGCACATCCACATCGGATGTGTTTCAACTTGACATGCTAGACACCTTTTCTTGACCTGACCAACCCTTGTGGCTGGATTGGAACCTTGTGTTCTCTTCATTTCTAATTCGGATTTTCCTATTAGCTCCAAACTTTCTAGAGTTCTAAATCTCTTTTCCAGAAAATATAACAATTTCTTATACGTTGGTACTTCTGTTATCTCTAATTCTTCTTCCCAGAGCTCTCTGGTTTTAATCGGCAACTTTCTAGTGATGATCACTACTAACATTATGTCCCATGTGGATACGTCAACGCCCAAATTCTTTAGCGCTTCAATACATTCTTGAACCACGTCTATCAAATCCCTAAGTTCTTTCGATTTCTGTCTATTATCATTTCCGTGTGAGTAACTTGCAACATACGCTGGTTGTCGTATTTATCGTTCAACTGCTTCCACGCCAGGGCATAATTTTGATCTATGATTTGATACCTCTGAATTGCGATCTCCGCCTTCCCTGTTACACAACCTTTCAGATATTCTAACTTCTCTACCAGAGATAAACTAGCATTATTATGAATTAAATTAGTGAACCGGTTCTTAAACGAAAGCCAATCAAAATAAGACCCGCCAAAGGTAGGCAAATTAATTTTAGGTAATTTGACGTTCGATTGAGTGACATTTGAGGTCGGATTAACGGGTGCTGTACGATGAGGCGCAGGGTCAAGTGCTTGTAATTGATCGTTTATTTGGCCCACCAAAATGAAATAACGCTCTTCAATCGAAGAAAACACATCATTCTTAAAATAACCCATATCTTCCGTGTCCTCGTCCTTCAGCTCGTTAAGTTTAGCATCCACTAACTTAGCTTTGCCCCAAAGTTCATTAAGTCCTTCTAATCTTCCCTTCAGGTATCCCTTGGTTCTATTCACAGCAGAACACTTCTTGAAATTCCTCTCAAACTTGTCGCACATCCCCATGATGCCATTCATCTCTGTCAACGCTGCCTCCATCTTTGCAAATTTTAACAAAAATCAAAAAAGAAACTCGCTAATGCGAACTAAAGTTTAAAATATGCTGTAGATGTTGAATGATTTTTAATGTTGACACAGTTGTCTGACTGAGATGAAATAATAAGGACGTTTGATAATAATGGTACGCGAATATGGAACGTGTTAATTTGCTTCCAAATAAAACCAACAAATGATTAATCAAAATGGACTTTATTAACAAGTTGCCTTTACGATCGAATAAGACGATTCACACCGACCAGCTAAACCGATCAGCCTCGACACTCAGGCCAGTACGCAATCCCGCAAAACTCAAAAAAAAAAAAATAAATTGTATATTCGACGTACGATGATGGGACTGCGTCACCTAGCCAATGACAGTGTGTGACGTTAAAATATTTTTAAATAAATTTGACAATGTGTAAACCCGCGATGGTCTACTGACAATTTGACAGTGTACCTTGTGTACCAAAAAGATTTCAAGCTTAACTTTATCTGCGACAGTTTCCAAGTCGCTCACTCAGCACTCCAACTCAGTGAAAAATTATTTATATACGTTCCTTTTGCTCAACAGATGAGTGGATGAGACCTTGCAAACTTGTATGACCTTCAACTAGATTTGTACCACGTGACATCCACCTATGGATGTCCTTTATTTTTTTTTTTATGATGTGCGGATGTTGAGCCTTGTGCTCCGATATCCCACTCGATGATTTTCCACTATTTCAGGACACTGATGCAGAACTTATTTCTGCCTTAATGCTGATAATATTCAGCCAAATTGACTTTTAAACTTGTTCGACGAATTTGTGGCCTTTGTTCATAGGCAATGTGGCCACCTTTTTTCCTTTAGTTTTATAACTTTTTTTTTTTTTTTTGCGAATTAATTATACGCTGATACGCTTGTTTCGCACCGCACCAACTTTTAATTAATTTTTATTCTGTCCGGGCGCCATGAATCGTTTCGAACGAAGCGTATATTTGTTAGAACGTAAACTCGGCTGGTTCTGTGTAAACGTTATAATTTATTGTGTACGTCCTTTCGTTGACAATGTTCGAGCGCGACTAAAGTTGTTCTCAATCACCTCATCCAATCACTCTCTGTGAACGTTCTAGCGAATGAACACAGATGGCGATTGGATGTGGCTAGTTCCTAGAGCATGTTGCGCTTAAGCCGCAACAGGGACAAAATTTGTATTGCATTTTGCAAAATATTTTTCATTTTTATTGGTTTGATCCAATGGACGATCAATTTGTAACATTTGTCAAAGAAAACATTTTATTTTTTATCACAAAAATTAAATATGATGACCATTGTCTTTCATGATGACGTGACATTTCTCCGCCGCAAATAACGCCCGGCGTGCGGACGTTAATAACACTTCGGGCGTTATTAGCGCCCGGAGTGCGCGCGTTAATAACACCCCGGGCTTTATTAGCGCCCGGAGTGCGGGCGTTAATAACACCCCGGGCGTTATTAGCGCCCGGATTGTGGGCGTTATAAGCGCCCGGGGTGCGGGCGATATTAACATCCCGGACGTTATTAGCGCCCGGGATGCGGGCGTTAATAACGCCCGGGTGTTATTAACGCCCCGGGCGTTATTTGCGGTGGAGAAATATCCTGCCACCGTCTTTCATTCAAAACACACATTAAACTGGAACATTCAATTTCGTATTTTTTTCATAAGTACTTTACGATCACCGGTACCTACGATTGTAAAGTACTTTAGTAAACTGTCGTCGTAAAGTACATTACAATCGCAGGCACCTGTGACTATAATAGTATATTACAGTGGACCCTGCGAAAGTAATTCATTGCATGAGGACGCAATTTTGTTATAAGAGCCAAACTCACGAGTGTTTTTTTGAGCAACGAGCTTTGAAAACGTTATTTTGGCAAGTGAAGAGCTTGCATATCCGAGCCGAAGGCGAATTCCTTTGAATAAAAGTGAGTTGTGTGTGTTAGCAACCGTAGTTCTCGCCGGTGTAACAGTCAGTACCCGCTTCGAACGTCCCAAGCGAAAGTTTTCAAAATGATACGATGGCATTCCCGTCCTAACCAACTTGTCGGTGAACAGCAGAGCACGATATTCTAGGTACTCAAGTGATGCCACACCCCAAAATCCTGCCTTTCTAATCCGAATTTCCATCCCTACGGCACAACCCAAAAGCATATCTCACACAGGGATTGAAGGCAACCTCTAACGTCCTCGTCTAGCCCTTAAATAAAGACTTCACAACAGTAAGTGAAACGGGGTACCAGCAAAGTTTTCACCAAATTCAACCGCATCCTCCGTGATGCGACATTTCCTTGAACCCATAAGGCTCTGAGACCTAGCAGCGACACGATTATAATGCGGCCGCCAAGACAGATTCCGGTTCATTAACAGAGCCAGATTTTCCACCGATTCACTCCACTCAATAACCTCGTCTCCAACACTGAAATCTGACATAGAAGCTGACATTTCTGAATTGCTGAAGCAGATAACCTTGGTTCTACTTTGATTCAGCACCAGGTGATTATCTCCAGACTATCCGCCAACTTTGTCGAAGTTTGATTTCAGTCTGCGAATACCCTGCAGTCACCACCCTAATTGTGCTCACGTACCCTTGTGAGGTAAAACTTTTGTTTTCAGTAGTTTTTCCTCACTAGTGAGGTAAAACTTTAGTTTTCACTAGTGAGGTAAGTCATGTAATGCATGGTTCTCATTGGGGGTAAACATACATGTAATGCTCAATTTTCGGATGGGTTAGCCAATAAAGTACTTTACAATCAGTGATAAACACTTTTTACTGTCCGAGAGCGTATTGGTGTAAAGTAATGAACGATACGTAATTGGCAAAGAATATTACTTAAGAGCATGTCACAAAAATACGACCTGTCAAATTTGCGATGTTTTTTTAGAAAAGAGCCCGACATAAATAACAAATTATTCAGAGTTGTAACTCATGTACTGTGAGAGGATGACTCTTACACGAATAATAGAATCGGAATTCAAAAAATTTGAGTGTGAAGGCCGGAACTTGCTCCGAAAAATCATCGCAATCTAAGTTTTTTTTGCGATGTTATTTCAGAGCAACTTTGTACCTCCATACTTAAGCTTTCTGCGTTCTGACTCATCTATTATTCGTGTAAGAGTCATCCTATCACAGTAGATGAGCTTTAATTTTGAATAATTTGTTATTTACGCAGGATTCTGTTCTGAAAAAACATCGCAAAGACAGCTCACATTTTTGCGACGTGTTCTTAAATCAAATGTCAATACCAACACACTCTCGCGTATAGTAAAACATTATACGACACCATTGTGTATTAACACTGGGTCAAGCCTTCGTGCGATTACACATTTCGTTATATACTTCTTCAAAGTATTGTAATGAACTATTAATCATGACACGTTACAATAAAGAAAATTTACTATACTACACACTGTTACGCTATGATACACTTCTTTTTCTTCGTTCTTTTCGATTATTTACAATGGAAATTTCAAAACAAAATTGAATAACAGAATGCGCCAAGTTGTTTTACTGATAAGATGAGATCTGAATATATTTGCAGTGAAGAGGTTGGTAGTTGAAATTTTATGGAGTACTCGTAACAATTAGCTTTGTGAAAGACTTTCTAAAAGAGGTTTTTGATCTCTCCAAGTAAAAAATTAATTGCCTTTATTTTCTGAATAAGGTAACTTTGAGAAAATTTTCGTTTCAACTTGCAGAACTGGCATGGAATTATAAGCTCCAGTTTGGCTGGCTTATTATTGTTGGGAACATCGACTCTAATTGGCATAACTTTAATCATACAATCGGAATTGGACACCAGAAAAAGCCCGAAGATACATTTAACTTCTGGTATGCGAGGAGTAATTGGCATTAGTTGGTTGCTACCGATCTTATATGCTGTAGCATTACCTCTTATATACACTGTGATGGGGGATTGGCCAAAAAATTGGTGGCTGGATGTGAAGAGCCTTGGTTTCGTATTGTTTGTTGTTATCGAATTGCTATTTGTTTTGCTGTTTTGTTTGCTGATATTTACATTATTCCAAAAGCTATTGTATTTGGCGAAGAAGCACGATAAACATAATGCGTCGATATTGAAAAGGTAAGTGGGTATATGCAAGTAATATTTTTAAATTGTGAAATTGTGCTGAATAGGAAAATTGTTTTGAACGACTGCGTAAGTTTTGCAATATTGCATTCTTTATATTGGATTCTTTCCAGGAAAAATGTTTTCTTTAAAATTGATTATATATACCAAGGGTGTGTGTAAGAGGCTGTTCACAAATGACGAACGGATTTTTTACCGGTTTTTGACCCACACACCTTCACTCCCTCCGTACTAAACCGTACAATTCCAAATACTCCCTTTAAATGACGTTCGAATTTGACGACCCCCCCCCCAATTTATTCTTTAGTTCATTATTCTGTCATATGTCGGTCAACGCCACTTCAGGAAGATTCATTCAATTGAAGAGTTCGTGAGAAAAAGGCGATAAAGCAATCGAAAGTGAACTTGCTCCCATATAAAATATATGAGAGTACGTTCAATTTTAAGTAACTTATCTCCTTTTTCTCCCGAATTCTTCAATTATCTCGTCAATATTGACAAAACATTAACACAGCAATAAAAAGGGCTCATTATTTTCGAGACGATGTAAGGTCTGTGTGAAAGCTCAACTTGTAAAAAAAATATTTTCATCACGTTGAGTTTTCACACAAACCCGTGATAAAGTGAACACTTTATTTTTTTGTACATACGAATTATTGATTTTGATCCCCCCCCAAACCTATACGTCATTTGTAAACAGCCCCTAGTACATCCCTCTGTGAATAATCTTTTCATGAATGTTTTTTCATGGAAAGAATCCAATCCAAAAATTGCATCATAGCATCCGTATCATCCATACCTTGACTAAATGTTCAATAATTTTCTAGTATTGAGTAAGAATGTAGATACATTTGGAATAACTCCAAAAATGGGTTTAAATTTCGTCGAATTCTCTGTGTCTCGAGTCCGATCTCCAAATAATAGTTGACTAATCAGCCCATATAAGGCTACACTAGCCTCTAGCTATCAAGTCTGAAATTCTACGTAAAGCTAAAACCGTTTTATTTAGGGCGAAACCCTCGCGACCAGAGCCTATTTTTGGCAAACCGGTTTCCCGAATTTCCCGAAATTTTCTCAAATTTCACGAAATTTCCCCAAATTTCCAAAATTAAAAAAAAAATTTTTTTGTTGATTTGACGATCGGAAAATACCATCGAAGTACTCAACTCATTTACTTACTAAAACATGCTTAAACATATATTTTACCTGCGTTCCGTTAATATAACGGCGATGAAGACGTCTAGTTTGTAATATGTCTTTTGCTTAGAAATTTGTAGCTATTTCATCATAAAAAATACTTCAAATCAATATTATTCGCTTCACTTGCTTATCTAAATGATGTTTTATTGTAACAAAAGTTATTGACTCGCTTAACTTTTCCAAAAATTTTCTGGTGTTTTCTTGAAATTCCCGAAAAATTTCCGAAAATTTCCCGAAATTTCCTGAAATTTACCGAAATTTCCTGAAATTTACGGAAATTTGCTGAATTTCCAGAAATTTCCAGAAATTTCCTGAAATTTCCCGAAATTTCCAGAAATTTACCGAAAATTTCCCAAAAATAGGCTCTGCTCGTGACGTTCCGTTGTAATCGTTTAAGAGGACTGCTGCAAGCCCCAACAGAGTGTTAATTCGGTATCGCGGGGTTGGGAAAACCCGAGATGGAGACTTCCGTCTAGAGATGAGCCTTTTTTCAAATACCGACACAAACAAATTTTTTGACACCCGCAACCCAAACTCTTTCGAAGCCCGACCCGGAGCGACCCCAAACCGATTCAGTTTTCCGAAACCCGAACTGTTAGGACACCCGACCCGTACCGAACCCAGCATTTTAGTTTATCGAAACCCAAAACCTAGTCCGAACTAAACCCGAATGAATATTTTGAAGCCCAAAATGTTTATAAAAAAATTTGGTTTTGCGGTTTACCCGATATTAAAGATGTCTTTAGTTTTTATCCCCATACGCCTGGGCGTAGGCTTATTCGAGATATATTCTTTCAAAAATCTATTTCTCGTGGCATAGCTGTTAGTTAAATGTCAAAATTGGCAAACATATGTTTTGAAACGATCGGTCATCTTGGGAGAATTCTTTTTCAGTGAGCTCGAAATGTCATTGGTGAAGTTGTGAGACAAAATGATACCTGTGAGTTTCCCCATACATAAACTCATACATTTTTTCTCCTCTTTCGTCAGAAATCGGTCGGAGCGTTTAGTCAACTAATAGTAAATGAAAACGAGCCGATTTCTGGTGATTTTAAAGTTCATTGTCAGGTACAGGTCTCGAGTGGCTATATGTAATAATATATAACAATAATAATCCCGTTACAACCCGTCCGGGTCAGTAGATCATTTTTATTTACTAGCTTGCTCACATGGATTCTTCTCAGAGATCCTTTCGTACTTTTGCTGTGTCAGTGATAAATTGCACACTTAGTGCCATCTATGATGCACTAGGTGTGTTAACTAGTAGGGCTTAGAATGCCGGTTCGACCCATCAATGTGTTTTACCGGCAGGCATTTTTTGGACCACATGCTTAACGTGAATTCCGAACCACGCCTTACGGTAGCTAGCATTTCACCATTACGATTTCTTCTGGTGATAATTATATCTCCGTCTAAAGTTAGACTCAGATATTTGTACACAGAATTCATCGAATATCGGTGACGTCATATTTATCATTCTTATGTGTACGATTCGTTGCGGCACCAAATTAACAACTACCCATATTATGAAGCCTGGCTCTGCCTAGGAACTAAGGATCGAAGTGGGTTGACCCACAATTTTAGCGGGTCGACCCACACCTGACCCAAAGTTTTAGAACACACAGAAAAACGATTTGTGTGAATTCTGCAACTGTGAGTCAGGTGTGGGTCGACCCACTCCGATCCTTTTTTAGATTTATCAGGGCGGGATGGGCCATTTCTGGCTCCTAAAACACAGATCTATTGATCCTTTGTTTTCTTCCCGTTCATCATGTAAATCATTTGAAACTTTCCGGTTCTCACTAAGAACCTATCTAGGGCGATAGGTCCTAGGTCTAAGATATCGGAGGGACGAATCACATAACCACCTAATGTTATACTCCTTAGCAGGTGGAACTTCGGGCATTCGCATATTACGTGGACGCCCGTTTCCTCCTCCAAGCCGCAGTCACATCTTGGATCAGCCAAAATGGTCATTTTGACCAAGTGCTTGTTCATTCCACAGTGACCCGTAATGGCTCCCACTACCCTCCTAATGCCACTACGGTCCATTCTGAGAAACTCCTTGGCCCACTTCTCGTCAGGCGCCGGGAAGAAGAGCTTTGTGTGCTTTCCTCCGCCGCACGCGCACCTACTCTTTGAGGACTCAGCCCGCACCCAATGTTCCAACGCCCTTTCACACAGAGAGTGTGGGATCAGGATGTGGGGCTCTGGGCCCACGATCGCAGATGCTGAACCCTGTCTGGCTAGCTCGTCTGCTCTCTCATTACCGTCTACACCAGAGTGCCCAGGGACCCAGGCGATCGCGATCTGATTTCTCAGTCCGAATCGGTTTAGGGTCCCTTTCAGCTCTTAAACCAGTTTTGACGTTGACACAGGCGACGCGAGCGCCTATTATCATCGACTCACTGTCTGAGCAGATGGTCGCTCTACCACCCGTCATTTCTTCTGGAACTAAATTCATCACTCCTATCAACGTCGCAAACGTCTCCGATGGAGGACGCTCGCTATCTCTTTCAAATGGAGGCTGTCGCAGTTCGCCGGTTCCTGCGAATAGATCCCGGCTCCCGCTCCTTCCTCAGTTTTCGACCCATCCGTAAAACTCACCAGTCCATCAGCCGGTAGGCAGGTTGGCCAGTTTCCTAGCCAATCCGCTCTGTCCGGTATAAAGATCTGGTATCGTCTCACGAAGTCAACCTGTGGAATCATGCGATCTCTGGGCATATCAAAGATCCTGTCGTTGATCACTTTCAGGATCCTTCCATGGCCAGATTTAAAATTACTCACCCAGAGACCATTTTGCTTACTAGGAACGCTACTTTCATGCTATACCTTGAATAAAAATTCTACCTATACAGAATTTGTCCCCACCAGGATTGAGCCCGGATATTCTTGATGGAAAGCCAGTACGTTACCACTGAGCGAAACCGTTGCCCCGAGTGGCTATAGACAAGTTTATTGTATTGTGAAATTTACATTAGCTTTGCAAAAAATGAAATACTGTCATGGCAAAATAAACATGAGCTTTGTGTTTCTGCAAAAACCTGCGCAGAAGTAAAAAATTCATATTCATTTTGCCATGTCCGTAGAAAAAAAGGCCGGGACCCGAAAAAATTATGCTGAGATACGATTCGGACCAGAGCCTATTATTTGGGAAATTTTTTATACTTTTTTGGGAAATTTTGATTTCAATCCCTCACAACGCTCATAACCGGTTGAAAATAATGCCATTGTGCTACATTATCCGATATGAAAAACATTTGTTCTACCCCTTTCTTGTTGAGCGCTAGGAGAACTTCGCAGAAAATACAAATTAGTGCCAAAATGAAAGTATTGGAGCTTAATAAAGATTGAAATTTAAAAATAAAAATTTTGCTGAGCAGACAATCCAAACTTTTTCAATTTCAATTTTCAACTTGTCTGGAAAGAGATGCCCTTCATCATAAAGTTTACAATTAAATTATTATTTGGAAATTTTGGGAAATTTTAGGAAATTTTGGGAATTTTTGGGACATTTTAGTGAATTTTGGGAATTTGTTGCCAAATAAAAGGCTCTGATCCGGACCGAACCCGAACTGATTAAAATTTTCGAATCCCGTCAACCCGATAAGAATTCGAAGCTTCGGGCAACCCGCCCACTTCTACTTCCATCTTCGGCCCCACGCTGAGGAAAATATCTACAAGCGACAAAAGAATTGTGTTTATAATATACGCCCGCAGTAGACGTTATCGTACTTTTGAAGTTCATAAATCTATAACTTAAGTTAGAAGCAACTTAGAGATCTCATGTCTTCAGCTATACACTCAGAAAAGATGAGAGTTCATCGGAAAAATGTTAAAAAAATTTGCAAAATGTTTGAAACATTTCAAAAATGGCGCCAAAATTGACAAATGTTCCATTGTCCATGGCTCTGCATACTTAGATCCACAACTAGAACACTAGAAGACAAATCGAGTAGGACTATTTTTTGTGGTTGTCACATTGTTACACAAGAAGAAAATTACATTTGACGCTTAATCCTCAGTTACATAAGTGCAGGTGAAGGTATTATGTCTCTGAATGAATTGTAGTTGAACGCATTGTTAATCCATAATACCTTCACCTGCACTTATATAACTGAGGATTAAGTGTCAAATGCAATTTTCTTCTTGTGTAACAATGTGACAACCACAAAAAATAGTCCTACTCGATTTGTCTTCTAGTGTTCTTGTTGTGGATTCAAGTATGCAGAGACATGGAGAATGGAACATTTGTCAATTTTGGCGCCATTTTTGAAATGTTTCAAACATTTTGCAAATTTTTTTAATATTTATTCGATGAACTTTCATCTTTTCTCAGTATATAGCTGAAGACATGAGATCTCTACGTTGCTTCTAACTTAAGTTATAGATTTATGAAGCTCAAAAGTACGATAACGCCTTTCTAAACGAAACGAACGTATTATAAACTCACATAGTATACGTGTAAGGCGTTCGTAACACTTGCACTGTGGATAAAACACGTCGGTGGCGTTTATTGTAAACAAAATTCTTCCGTCGCTTGTACATATTTTCCTCAGTGCAACACAGGTTGAAGTGTCTATGACGCTGAAGAAGAGAAACAGTAGAAATGATGATGGATCTCGACTATATGAGCCATGTGGTTAAGGCTGTCTGGCAGGTATACACGTTAATCTACAATACTGCCGTGCAAATCATAAAACCTTGCGATGAAAGAGAAAAAAGATTTTGTATGGATTTTTTCATACGAAATCTTTTCTCTCTTTCATCTCATGGTTTTTAAGATTTGCACCGCAGAATATTGCTAATTTTTGAGACATTTTGGACATTTTCCAGGAAAAGTTCGAATATGAGCAAAACTTTAAAGTTTATGTGACAGTTCGCTGGAACCGCAGTTCCCTCTCTTTGGCATTTATGTCTGCGTGCACTATGTACATCTGCAAATCCCTTTAAAATAAAAACAAATCTCTCTTACACTATATATACGAGGAATTCCTGAGCCGTGTTTTAAAGTTTAAATAGAAATGGAAGGATGCACAAAATAATTTTGAATGAATGTGTGAGGTCTAAAACCGTTCCAAAAAATCATTTTAACATTTTTTTACAACCGTTAATCCTGATGCCAGTTTATCCTTTTCAATTGCTTTTTCTTATCCGTACTTTCAGAATTGCGCTGATATACCGCACCGCAATCATCTTAACAGTGAAACTAACAACAGATACATCCTATCTCATCTATTTAAACTCAAGCGAATTTATTCTCAACTATGTGTTTGGAATTTCTAGCATTATTTTGGTAAGTACACATTTTACTTGTAATTCGCTGTGTTGCAAAAGCAATGGTATGTGACATGGTTCACATTATATGAAATGTGATTACCATGTTGGTAACGAAACATGTTTTATTACAATCTATGTTTACAACATCTCTCCAATATAAATGAATGATATATTGCATACGATAAATTTGGATTGTTCTTAGGATAAAGTTATTTGAATGTTTTAATAAACATTTGCGGTATCAACTTCGTTGCTTTTTATCATAAAATATTGTTTTCTATCTCAGATGATGCATAAAAATAAAATGTCAGGCAGGAAATTAAGTTAAAAGGGGAGATGATATACAAACAGAGAAAAACCATTTCCCTCGTTAGAAAGAGAAAGTAAAGCTTTCGAATAAAAATCGTTGTCTTTAATTTAATTTATTATCGACATCTACCACAAATGAAAACCTTTCAAGAACTTCAGCATTCATTTTTATTGTGGAATTTTAATTTTCTGTTGCATAAAGTTTCTACTTCGCGGATAAAACAAGTTTTTGCAGCACTTTGTTACAGCTACGACATTATAATAACAACGTCATTCTTTTGATATTAAAAAAAGTCCAAACATGTTTTTGAGTAGCAAACTTTTTTTCTTCGCATCCAGAAGGAAATGTGACATATGTTTTATAAATAAAACGGAATTTATTATGAATTAATGTGAAAATGGTTTTATGTTATACCGGCTGTATGCGTAAGTGCTTGAAGGAAATTAATAATAAAAACATTACAACCCGCAACAAGGTGCTCCGCACCAATGGTGTGATCTGTACTTTTACCATTCGGTGTTCAAGGGTTACTAGTAAATTACTGATAACTTAGTGAACCCTTACAAATTTAGCTAGGTTAGGTAGTGAACATTTTGGACGCGATGCGAACAACACGCTTAATGTTTGATATTGGAGATTCCAATAATCTCTTATTGATTTAAACTGTTTTAATCAGTAGGAGTTTATTGGAATCCCTTGCCACTCCAATAGGTTATGGGCAACCACGCAAAGTGAAAATAGTCAGACGGAACTATTTAGGACTACAAATTAAAAAGGCAATAAATTTAATTTTATGGCAGTAAAATTTTAATTCAAAAGCAGTAAATTTAATAAAGTGGCAATAAAAATAATTTTCGGCAGTAGAAATAATTATGGGCAGTAAGTTTTTGCAGTTAATATTTTGGCAATAAATTTAATATTTTTGGCAATAACTTTAATATTTTGGCTGTAAATTTAATACTTTGGCAGTAAATTTTATATTACGGCAGTAATATTTAATAAGCAAGTGCGCTCCCTTTTACAAAATGTTACTGATGCTTACTCATTCTAATGAAGTATCTCTAGAATCAAATCGCAAAAAAATTATGTTAACTGACTGATGCGAATTATGTTGCGCTCTTTAAAAATGTTAGGTAACCGACTGATGATCCCTTTTACGAAATGATACGTAAGCAACTTATGATCCCTTTTACGAAATGATACGTAAGCGACTGATGATCCCTTTTACGAAATGTTACGTAAGCGACTGATGATCCCTTTTACGAAATGCTACGAATGCGAATTATGTTGCGCTCTTTAAAAATGTTGGGTAACCGACTGATGATCCTTTTTACGAAATGTTACGTAAGTGACTGATGCGCCCTTGTACGAAATACTACGAATGCGAAGCGAATTATGTTGCGCTCTTTAAAAATGTCAGGTAACCGACTGATGATCCCTTTTACGAAATGACACGTAAGCCACTGATGATCCCTTTTACGAAATGTTACGTAAGAGACTAATGATCCCTTTTACGAAATACTGCGGATGCGAATTATGTTGCGCATTAAAAAATGTTAGGTAAGTCCATAGACACGTTGTTGTGACGATTAATTTTACTGCTAAAGCAATTATTTTTATTGACAGTACATAAAATCCTATAATACAATTAATTAAATGGTAACAACAATTTACTCCCAAAATATTAAACTTACTGTCAAAACATTAAATTTATTGTCGAAATATTAAATTTATTGCCAAAATATTAAATTTATTGCCAAAATATTAATTACAAAAACCTACTGCTCATAATTATTTCTAGTGCCGAAAATTATTTTTACTGCCACTCCATTAAATTTACTGCTTTTGGATTAAAATTTTACTGCCAAATTATTAAAATTACTTACCAGTTAAATACTAGCCACTATTTAGTCGGACAGAAGAGTAAATTATTCAGAGGGAACTATTTGGACAGATAGAACGTATAGAACTATCACAACAAAAACCCTTTTTAAAAGGGAAACGTGACGCAAGTCCTCGTCCCTTCTTCCAAAACAACTGATATCAATTTGAGTGACGCTTACACCTCCGAAACGCAAACAATTCTTTTAAAATATTTTCATTTTCGTTTAAAGAAATGCGTCACAAATGCCGGACCCGCCCATGTTATAGTTTTTCTGTTCTTTCAGATTTGTCACGAACAAAAAATTAGTTTTGCAAGATGTGTGGAGTACGGGTAGCCAAATTTTTGGCGTGCGAAATCTGAAAGCTCAGAAAAATTATTACGTTGGGGGGCGGGGTCCGGCATTTGTGACGCAAGACCATGTGCATATCAGCGTGGTCACATATTGAGTGAGTAATCATCTCGAATATGCGGCTTTATATACACCTCGTTTGTTCGATTATTCAAAGAGAAACTCCTTTGACTTAGTAGATCCGTTTTTATAGTGACCACGCTGATGTACACATGGTCTTGCGATAAGAGGCGTAAATGTCCCAATCAGCCAAACTTTTTGTCGTGGATTGTTAAAATATAGAATGGATAGAAACATGTCTGCTTTAAAAGCCACATTTTTAAATTAACGCTAAATTTTGATCTATTTCTGATAAAATCGCTTCTGATAAAAAATATTTTAAAAATTGCAAGATCAAAGAAACATTGACCAAATTGAAACAAAATTTCCGGCGGAAAAAAAATTCTGCCGAAAAAAATTTCCGGCGAAAAAAATTTCTATCGAAAAAAACTTTCAGCAAAAAAAAATTATCAGCGAAAAAAAATTTTCGCGAAAAAAAACTCTCCAGCAAAAAACATTTCAGCAAAAAATTTTCAGCGAAAAAAATTTTTCAGCGAAAAAAAATTTTCAGCGAAAACTTTTCAGCGAAAAACATTTTCAGCTGAAAAAAATTTTGCGTAACAAAACTTTTCAGCTAAAAAAAATTTCCGCGAAAATTTCCCGACGAAAAAAATTTCCGGCGAAAAAAAATTTCCTTTGACAACAGCAACAAAAAAAAAAAATAAAAACAAAAATCAGTTTTCCCCCAAGTCCGTCCCATACCACCGTCGGCCATTTTGTTGGTCACCCTGACACACTACACAAGCAACCCATCAACTTTTCCTGCAGCTTGGAAACGAGAGGACGATAAAGCCAGGGCACTAATTGGTAGACAAGTCGAAGACAGTGAATTCATTCACATCAAAAAGGCGAAGACACCGAAACAGTCGTGAACAATATTGGAAAATCGGCACGAAAAACCCACTTTAACGAACAAAATATCATTGCTGAAACGAATTTGCAATTTGAAGATGGACGAAGACGATACTATGGAAGAACACATCAATCGAATGACTGATCTTGTCGAACAGTTGATGAATCTTGGTGAAGAATTGACCGAAAAGTTGGTCGTTGCTTCTACGTAGTCTTTCGGATTCGTATGATCCATGACTCAATGCTCTTGAAACCAGACCCGAAGAGGATTTAACTGTTGGTTTTGTTAGAAGTGAATAAACTAATGTTGAGATAGAAAGAAGCCAAACCTGTCCTTGGACCTCTTGGTCTCCAAGTGATTAGAATATCAATTAAATATAATTGTAAATATCAGTTGCAAATCCATACGCTAAACAAATAAATAATTGAGGGGTCGGGGTCGGTATGTAATTTCAATGATATCATTGAGAGGTCGTGTTGGGATCAATGATACATTGAAATTCCAATTAATTTAATATGAAACATATAACAACACATTTGAATATGAATTTTTATTTTAAACATTCTTTTTCGTATGGTTGTAAGTACGCGCGTTGTAGGGCAGTATTCGCATCGCACGTTAATTTACTACTCCTTAAAACAGTAATTATATTGGGCGCGATAAAAATCGCTCGCGTAAAGCTAGTTTGAAAGCTCAACTTGAAAAAATTATTTCTATTTTCGTCAAGTTGAGCTTTCAAACAATCCCTACGCAAGCTATTTTATTTGCCTCCATAATGTGAATCCGACTAAAAATGCTCAAAATGCGACAATACTGTGTTGATTCTCTCTCATGTGGTTCAAAAGAGGCGAAAATATTTTTTACATGTTTCTGCTCGATAAATGCGTCATTACCTCGCCGCAAGCGACTCGGAAAACGCATTTAAAGAGCATCAACATGTAAAATATTGTATGCAAGTGCTTCCAAATTGTTGTTTTGAGTCGTAGGATTACAGCATTCGCCTTCGGCTCATGCAGCAACCCTCCTTCGAGTCAAAACAACAATTTGGAAGCACATACGTAATGTACTATTGCGGCGATATATTGACGCTTTTTGAGTCGCAGCAGCCAATAATTACTGTCTAATATGTTTACTGCTTTAGTAAGCCCTCGCCCTTCTCTTTAAGATAGTCACTTTACCAATCAAAATATTGTAAATAATAATGGGTATAGGAAGGTAGCGATAGAGTGTACTCAAATTCCCAAAATCATTGGTGATTCCCAGGGAATCATTGGTGATTATCCAGAGAATCATTGGTGATTTCTCAGTGATCCGTTGGTGATTCTTCTGTGAATCATCGATGATTTACCGGGAAACTTTTGATTATTCACTGGGGAATCACCGAGCATTCACCGGGGAATCACCGATGATTCTTTGTGGAATCACAAATGAACCACCGATGATTCAGTCGTATGTCTTTTTTCATCGGTGATTCCTCGGTGAATCATCCGTGATTCCCCGGTGAATCATTGGTGATTCTACAGGTAATTCCCCGGTGAGTCATCGATGATTCCCAGGTGAGTCATGGATGATTCCCAGATGATTCATCGATGATTTCCCGTTGACTCATTGGTTTTATTTAGATGTATGGATATTTACATCTTATTATTATTACACTTACAATACATTCTTATTCTCTACTGTACAGCATTAATTATTATGTTTTAATATTATGTCATTTCTGGTGTAACACTTTTTCGACGATGCCGGGAGGATAGCATGGCTAATAGATTTGGCATTTCCATGGTGATGATGTTGTTTTTCGTGTGAGCCTCACATATTATGTCGGGCCATCATCGTTCACACAGTGTTCTTCGTTCTCCATAGTTCCATTGTACGCATATTTCCAGTATGACGCCATCTATGAAGTACTGGTCGGGATTGTACTTGTCAACGACGTCAACGACGTCATCGTCCACAAGATGGCACCACCAGCCGTGGTGAAAGTACACACATTTCTTCCATATGCGAGTGACGTCACATATTTTTGTGTACTTGAATTTGCGTTTTGGGCATCGAACACCGAAACTACCCAATTTCTGAAGCTTGGGTTGACTTAGGGATGATCCATATGTTTTAGAACATAAAAATTGCCATCCCATCCCATATGTCAGTCATCGGCGATTCCCCGGTGAATCATTGGTGATTTCGGTGATTCCGAGGTGAATCATCGGTGATTACCCTGTGAATCATTTGTGATCCCCCGATGAATCATCTGTGATTCCCCGGTGAATCATCTGTGATTCCCCGGTGAATCATCTGTGATTCCCCGGTGAATCATCTGTGATTCCCCGGTGAATCATCAGTGATTCCCCGGTGAATCATCTGTGATTCCCCGGTGAATCATCAGTGATTACCCGACGAATCATCAGTGATTCCCCGGTGAATCATCGATAATTACACGGTAAATCATCGATGATTCACCAGATAATCACCAACGATTCACCAAGAAATCACCAACGATTCACCAAGAAATCACTAATGATTCCCTGGTGAATAATAATAAAAATGATGATTTTATTTTCTTCACAAACGAAATTCGTTCTTCTTTCTGGAGCAGTCCTAACGCGAGAGGAATCATGTCTAGTGGAAGTTTAGCTCAGAACACACTTCAGGCTAAATTTCCAGTCGAAAAAATTGTTTAATTTATTATCAGCGGATATAGTCAAAATTATTGACTTATTTGTAACGAAAAATGCTTACCACAGTAGGTTAATAATGAGGTTCTGAAGAAATTTTATTCAATGCTTCGTGAAAGAATTCTTTTGTAGGGTTTTCATACTTTGTGCGGCAGTGTACGGATTACCAAGACATTAATGTTGGAAATTTTCTGAGCCATTCGGTTTATATTGAAAAAGAAACTTGGTATGAATTTCCCACACTTTTTTAAAAACTCAAAGTTGAATGTCGAGTACGAGTTTTCGTAATTAGCTTCAAAAAGTTGCAATGGAAAATATTGTGATTGTGAGAGGTTTAATAAAATATTCACTTGACGATAGTTACAAACTCTGATGCAGTATTGTGCAGTTGTTGGGTAGCACTCGGTTTCTTGAATCTAGTTTTTCATTTGTAGCCCTGTAATGATTCTGGAATTCTACTTATTTACTTCGTTCTTGGCACCAAACTCCTCATTCTTCAAACATTCAATGGAAAATCTTCACCCTGTGAAATAATTATCGTTTCATTACGACAAAAAAAGACGAGAACGAAAACTTTGGAAAAAGTTTTCTTTATTATTGTAAGTGGTCGGTAAGTTTGGTCACTTAACCCCATAGATATAACGCTGAACGTAAAGTAAAGCTATACGAAGCTTTTTTAATTGGATGTTATAAACATTAAAGCCTACCAAGGGAAATTCAACTGTAACAGCACCTCAATACACTGTTAAAATGTACATATCAGTCTTATTGCTTCTCTCTATGTTTGGTATGATACCCTGCAGTGAAACAAATTCGAAAGAGGTCACATAAGCGAATCCATTTTACTGTGTGTGTTTGAAATTAAATTATGTTGTCATTGATATCTGGTTTGGTAGCATAAATATTTGAAGAGAAGCTTAAAATGACTTCTTACACTCAGTATTAGAAGGGGATTTATTTTCAAATCGGTTAGAACATTAGAATATATGAACATTTTTAGCATACTTGACACAATTAGGTGTAAAATTACTGATACAGTAAAGCGCACTTAAAAGACACTTACCTGCTTTTAGAAAGTAAACAAACAAAGAAACAAAATAAATATTTGACGAGACTAAAACATAATGAAAAATATTTGGCTGTTTCTCTGCCTTTTAGGATTAAGAAATCCCCTTGTTACAATTGTTTCAAATATTTTGTTCTATAGCACAGTGGCACATGTAAATTGTTTTTTTTTTTCATATTTCTGTGATATACCTCGGAGTTAGCAACCAAACTAAAATCGTGACTTGTTCTTGCCAATGCTTGTGGCATTCTGTATCAAAAGCATAAACTACCCTACAACGCCAAAAAAACCTGAGAGTAGTTTTAGTAGTATCCAAGGTTTGTATTGCAGATTGAGATTATGTGTGTCATTTTCGCATACTGAGAACGAAGTTTAAATAGGTCAGAAAATATTGCGCGGCCTATGCTTGTGGCAGAACATAATAACTAATTAAACCAACTTGCTTTGATACGCATATTGTTTGAACCAATTAATTCGATGAAATGTGAGCAATTTAAATATTTACCCTAATGGTAGAAGCTTTCGCCATTTCATATTTTTCTGAGAAAATCCTCGTTCAAACAGTAAAGTTCAATAGAATTCTCAGAAAAAATCGAAATTACGAAAAGCCTTTTTGTTTGTTTTATGCAAAATTAAATTGAGTGACCTGCTACTTTGCTATGACTGTATACTAGATGGAAATGATGAAAATGGTTATCTGTGCGATACCAACGAACGTTATTTATTAAGTTGCGATAGCTACTTTTTGTTTTCACCTTTCCCGTCCATACGTCCGTCTCTGAATCGTAAAAATATGACGTCACAAAAACGACATTACAAAAATGACGGTACAAATACGACGTCACAATGATAATATCACACCAATGACGTCGCAAAAATGACGTTACACATACGACGTCACACATATTACGTCATAAAAGTGACGTCACAAATATAACCAAAAGTTACGGCGTTAGATATTGTTTCGTTTAATTCTTCAACAATAAACTATCGTTACTTTTCTATATCTATGTCAATGGTTTATTAAGTAGCGATAGCATCCTTCCTGTGGGTCCGTCTGTGCACGTCCACCTGGGGATCACAGATGATTCACCGGGGAATGACAGACGATTCAACGAGGAATCACCGATGATAGATCGGGAAATCACCTACGATTCACCGTGGAATCATCCATGATTAACCGGGGAATCACCGATGGTTCACCCGTGAATCACATATGATTCACAGTGGAATCACATATGATCCACAGGGGAATCACACATAATTCAAGGAGGAATCACACATAATTCACAGAATCATCACACATGATTCACCGGGGAATCGCACATGATTCACCGGGGAATCACACACTATTCACCGGGGAATCACACACGATTCACCGTGGAATGACAGATGATTCACCGGGGAATTACATATGATTCACCGGGGATTTACATATGATTCACCGGGGAATTACAGATGATTCACCGGGGAATTACAGATGATTAACCAATTATTCATCGGGAACTCACCCATGACTCGGTCATCGGTGATTGGAATTTCCTTCCTACTTTCCTATACCTATTTTTTAAATTTTAAAGACTGAGTTATTTACGTTACTTTCTCCAAGAGTGGGTTCGCAAGACGAAGGTGAAAATCGCATTTCCGCTAATGAGAACATATTTTTCCTCCTAGCGACGTGCAAAATTTTCCAACGTGGAATCCGTTGTCCTCGTCTCTTCTTCCAAAACAACTGATATCAATTTGGGTGACGCTTACAATTTCAGAACGCAAAAAATTCTTTTGAAATATTTTCACTTTAGATTTAAAAAATGCGTCACAAATGCCAAACCCCCAATGTTATAGTTTTTCTGTTCTTCCAGATTTGACACGAATAAAATTAAGTTTTGCGTGATGTTTTTTGTACGGGTAGCCAAATTTTTGGACAGAAAAATTATTACGTCGGGAGCGTCCGGCATTTGTGACGCATTTTTTTAATCAAAAGTGAAAATATTTTATAAAATACTATCTCTACAGTGATAATCTCTACCAGAGAATTATATGTAGACCAAACTCGTAGACGTTTTGCACCACCCAGGCCGTCCCTTTTTGCT
>CM055403.1:176969973-176986215 GCA_029228625.1 Pseudolycoriella hygida | reverse complement strand
GTGGTGGTTCGGAAATTTCGTGTGGGAAAATTCAGGGACGAGGAAGTTAAGTCTCGTTTTATGTCAAAATTCAGCGAAGCTTTCGAAAGGCTTCCTCCGGGCTGCGTAGACATTGAGGTTGAGTGGGCAAACTTTAAGGAATTTGTCTTGGGCGTAGCTGAGGAATGTCTAGGTAGTGTCTCTAGTGGGGGTAGAAACAAAAAGACAGGCTGGTGGAACGCAGATATCAAAAAAGCGGTATTAGAGAAAAGGAAGCTGTATTTGATTTGGTTACAGGATAAGACGGACGAAAAGCATGAGGCTTACAGGGCTTGCAGGCAGACGGTTAAGGCTCTAGTCAAGGAAGCGAAGGATCGGTCGTGGAAAAAGTTTGGGGAGGAATTGGAAGAGGCTGGTCAAGGAAGGGGTAAAAATTTTGGTCGGCAATCAAGGATATTAGGCGTGGTGGTGAAAAGGAGGGCTGCGGTAGCATTTTGGGTAAAGATGGCGAATTAGTTACAGGTAAGGGTGAGGTCCTGAAAACCTGGCAGGATTACTTTCAGGATCTATTCGCCTCTGTCAATCCCGTAAAAAGCCTTGACAGGGAAGAGGGCCGTAGCTTGGAGGGTGAGGAGGAAATTACATTAGAGGAAGTGTCACGAAAGGTCAGCAGGCTGAAGGCAGGAAAATCCGCAGGTATAGACGAAATTAGGACAGAATTTATTAAGAATGGCGGGCCGGGTGGGGTTCAATGGCTTTGTAGGATTTTCAATTTAGCATTGAAGTCCTCAGTAGTACCCGCTGACTGGAGCTTCGGTGTTATTGCTCCGATCTTCAAGAAGGGTAACCGCAAAGTCCTTACCAACTACAGAGGGATTTCACTCTTGAGCGTGGTCGGAAAGGTTTATACAAGTGTGCTAGTAGACAGGGTTAGGGTTATAGTGGAAGATGTTCTTGACGAGGTTCAGAGTGGTTTCAGACCTCTGAGAGGTTTTCAGGATCAGATCTTTTGTCTCAGGCAGGCTATAGAAAAGCTCTCTGAGAGAAATATTGATTTATACTTGTGCATCATCGACCTAGTAAAGGCATTCGATCGGGTACCGAGGCAAAAGCTGTTCGAGGTACTTGGCGAATACGGGGTTAAGGGAAGTTTATTGGGCGCTATCAAAAGCATCTACTCAGGGAGCAAGGCTGCGGTAAGGATAGATGGTGAAATTAGTGAGGCTTTCGAAGTTAATGAGGGAGTTCGTCAGGGTTGTTGTCTCTCCCCTCTTCTGTTCATAATTTTTATGGACAAGATTATCAGGCAAGCGAATTTGCAAGGGAATGTGAAGGTGGGGGAAGTAATCATGAAAATCCTGGCCTATGCGGATGACTTAACTCTATTAGCAGATAATGCCAAGGATTTGCAGGAGAATTTAGACTGCCTGAATGCTGCATGTGAGGAATACGGCATGAAAATAAGTGTCAGTAAAACTAAAGTTATGCATATTGGCAAATCCCGGAAGGATGTAGTTTGCAGTTTAAATGGGGAGCAGTTGGAACAGGTCTCTGAGTTTAAATATTTAGGAGCCATTTTTTCGGAGAATGGCAAGTTAGTTAGGGAATTTGAAGAAAGGAGAAGAATGGGGAATGCAGTGGCCAGTCAGTTGAGGTCGTATGTGTTCAACAAAAAGGAGTTAAGTAGTGGCACAAAGCTAGCTATTCACAGGTCAATCTACAGACCAACGATTTTATACGGTAGTGAAAGTTGGGTGGACTGCGGATACCTTGTGCATGACCTGGAGGTTTCTGAGATGAGGGTTCTTAGGAGCATAGCAAAAGTAAATCGGAGGGAACAGTGGGACAATCATATTAGGAACGACGACATCAGGGAAAACTTAGGGGTTACATCAGTGGAAGAGGCGGCAAGGATTAGTCGTCTGCGGTGGTACGGGCACGTTCAGAGGCTGGGTAATAGCAGGCTACCAAAGAGGATATTGGATGCTCAAGTCCCGGGTGTGCGTCCCAGGGGTAGGCCAAGGAGAAGGTTTATAGACTCAATTAAATCCGATTTAGAAGTTAGGGGACTTTCTCTAGGCAAACAAACCATCTCCTTGGCACAGGATAGGGGAGTATGGAGAAGGGTGGTCCATGATCAGTAGTAAAGACCTCACACCGAAAGGTACAAACGGTCTATAAAGTGTGATGATGATGATGATGATGATGTTGGAGATAGATGTTTCGTGTCAAAGGATTTTTTTTCGCTGAAAATTTTTTTCGCCTGAAATTTTTTTTCGCCGGAATTTTTTTCGCTGGAATTTTTTTCGCCGGAAATTTTTTTCGTCTGAAATTTTTTTTCGCCGGAAATTTTTTTTCGCCGGAAATTTTTTTCGCCGGAAATTCTTTCTCCAAAATTTGTTTTTTCTTTTTTTCCAAAACTACTGTTATCACAACAAAAACCCTTTTTAAAAAGGAATGTGACGCAAGTCCTCGTCCTTTCTTCCTAAACAACTGATATCAATTGGGGTGACGCGACGCTTAAAGCTTTGAAACGCAAAAAACTCTTTTGGAATGTTTTCATTTTTTATTAAAAAAATGCGTCACAAATGCTGGACCCCCAATGTTATAATTTTTCGGTTCTTTCAGCTTACACAACACAAAAATTTGACTTTATGTATGGCGTAATTTTGTACAGGAAATCAAGTTTTTGCGTATGAAAGCTGAAAGAGTACAAAAATTATTACATTGGTGGGTCCGGCATTTGTGGCACATTTTTTTAATGAATTCCAAAATAATTCTTAACGTTTCACAACTTTAAGCGTCGCGTCACCCCAATTGATATCAGTTGTTTTGGAAGAAGGGACGAGGACTTGCGTCACATTTCCTTTTTGAAAAGGGGTTTCGTTGTGATAATTGATAGAGTCACTATTAGAGAAAAAGCTGCAGAGGAACGTCTTTGCTCTTGGAAGTATGGGTTTTCCTTAGATCTCGAGATCGACGCAGCTCTCAAGAATGCCTCTATTGAAAGTTGGAATTCACAATCTTAGTACCCATGTGAATTCCGGAGGTTTTCGAAGCAATTTAATGTTTGTAACCGTGTGACGAACACCATTGCTTTACGAAACTCACATTAAAAGTAAGGGCCGGTAAACACGCCTTTCAAAATTTCATTCAACTCAAAAGTTCCTTCTACGAAATATCCGCTTTTTACGATCCAGCGGAAAAGAACAACAAATTTAAAAAGAAAATCACTTGAATCGGTTGGGAATTAGATTTCATAGAGCGTCTTATTCAGGCTACTGACAGTGCGGTTTCAGTAGAGGTAGATTTCTATTTAGTTTTGTTATTAAAAATTATGTAAAAGAGAATTTCAAAAATCATGAAAAAAATATCGTATACATAACATTTTTTCATTTCGGTACGATGCGCAACATGAACGAACATCCTATTTTCTGCAACATTACAAGTGTATCCGAAAAATAATGATATACGATTTGAATACGTTGAAGGAAAACTGAAATTCCAACATCTTTCGACTTTATTTTTTCACTACATTTGTGTTGTTATTCGGTAAGAAAATTGGTCTGGTTTTAATTTTTTGATGGCATCTGGGAGTTATGAAACAACGGGAGAGAAAAAGTATTGTGTATCTAAGTCATTTATTTATTTATTTATTTTTGGTTTCAAACAAAGCACATCCACAGAAACACGCCGGAGTTGAACTTTAGCACAATGGATATGTTTCCACTTACTTTTTTCATTTATTCTAACTCGCTTCGTATTTATCTCGCGAAAGGAAAAATATGCAAAAAATGTATTTTGTACGTGAGGCAGCTCCGCATTTACATTTTGCTCTGCGAAGTTTATTTTATTCGAAAGCATTAGAGTATTCGAAAAGAAAAAACAATGTTGTAGAATGTGAAAAAAACACTTCAACCCTAGAGAGCATGTTATCCGAACAGCTAGACAAACGTTACATGCAAAAAAGTACAAAATAGTTCTATTTGTAATGTTTAATATGTTCCACTTATAATAATGTGCATTCAAAAAGTAAAATAAATAATAAAATACCAACTGACGCAGACAAACAAATGTCAGTTGCAGTAAGATGTAGATGTAGGGCATGAAGCATCATTTTTGAAAATATTTTTCCAAATGTAGTTTTCCATCTATCATTTTCAAGCAAATAATATTTCTGCTAAAATATTCAAATTCCACCATGCACTTTGCAATCATTCTATTTGTAAGAAAGTGTAAGCAAATGCAAACTAATTTGGAAATTCAGCATGCTACTCAAGGCTACCGATTTTTCTTCTACTTTGTGCTCAGTTTATCCTTAAAAAAAATTCTCTTTGTATGGCGCTACGATCACAAATAACAAATGCACTAGACGTTTCTCTGCTATATAATCGTGCGATTATAGTTATTAACTGCATTTGCTATGTAATTCAGTTGTAACACATCTGCGAAAGTTTGCGATATCCGAGCCAAAGGCGAGGTGTCGTAATCGCAGATGTGTTACAACTGCATATCATAGCCAATTCAGTTCAAAATTTTAATGCATAAGCGAGCGGTATGTTGAAAACACACCAAAAAAATTCACATATTTTCCACACGTTCGCTTTGACAACAACAAAGCGGCCATGTTTTTCGTTTAGTACGATGAGAGCGTTTCATACCTTACACAGTAACTAGATTTACATGGTTTCGTGCAGCTTATAAGTGGTTTCGTGCAGTTTACACAGTTTCGTGCAATTTCGTGGCATTTATTTTATGTATACATTGGCGATGTACCGTCAATGTAACACAACAATACCGCTCGCTATGCATGAAATATATTATTATCCTAGCTTTTTTTAATGCAGCGTCACTGCGGCCTTCGTCGTTACTCGTCTATCGTTACACAATAGTCGTGTATTCTGTTTGAGTTAGATTCCTACAATGTATATTCTGCATGTGTGCACACACTTCTAATCTTTCCAACCCCAAGTCCTAATGTCGCTAAATTTACACGAAGTTTTGGGTAATAAACCATTAAAATGTGCATGGGAAAGTAGCGATAGAGTGTATTCAAAGAAGTTAATTCGGTTACGTCACCGTCCGTCTGAGCACCCCTCCTGTGGCGTAATGGGATGCGACATGTCGTAACAGGAGCGATGCACAGCCGGACGGATGACAGGAAGGGTGAAAACACAAAGTAGCTTTCGCTACTTAATAAAGCATGTCACGCTAAAATGTCAGTTTTCGAAAACCCTCCCTCCTGACAAGCTAACTGGTCCAAGTGTAAATGTTATAGGCAAAGGAAGAACGTTTTCTGTCATGCGAGTCCGTTCTCCCCTCAGCCTCATGCTTCATGAACGCCCTCTCAACGAGTCAAAGTTTACTGGCCTGACGTCGAAACAGATTTTCAGATATACACGTCAAGTGTTTTTTAACTAGAATGTTTTCACATTAATCGTATCGGTCTACTGAAAAAGTTCTTCCAGTTACCATTCGCTCAAAACAAGACTTTTTTCTCGATGAAATTCAAATCTCCTCCATCTTGTTCTTCATCTGACCTTTTCACTTTGCACAGCTATACTTATTTACTTAGTTAACCGGCACTACAACCCTTTAAAGGTCTTGGCCTTCCCCAACTTCTCTAACTGGGGCTATACGAAGCTAACGTCTCTCAGCTGGATATTCTCATAGTTTTCAAGTCGGCTAGAGCTGCATCATACCATCTGGATTTTGGACGATCTGCACCTCTCTTGCCTTCCGGTCTGGTCTTGAAGATTTTTTCGGAATACGACAATCTTCCATTCAATGTACATGACATAGCCAACGTAGTCGGTTCATTTTGGTAGTTCTGACTATGTTCGGCTCTCCATAAAGCTGGCTAAGCTAATGATTGAATCGTCTCGCCATTGGTTCTGTCTTTGGTCAGAGACTGGTCCAAATATTGTCCGCAGTACTTTTCTTTCGAACGTGTGCAGCGGTTGCCCGTCTTATTGTGTCAAACATCACGACTCCGAACCATACGTAACTACCGGTCTGATCACAGATTTGTATATTGGGCATTTTGAATTTCGGCTTACTCACTTGGACTTTGACGCAAGTCCCCATACGACCAGAAAATTAAGAAAATTTTTTTCGAAGACTTCGGAACCATATACAGCTAAGTTTTGACTTTTTTCCCTTGCGTCGTACTACTTTGAGACCTAGTTTTTCGGATTCTGCGTAAAATTTTGATTGAAATCGACATTTTACTCATTAAAATCGGTCCAGTGGATCCGAAGATATGACCTTTAAAAAATCGTCATTTTCCATACAAAATGTGCTATTTCATAGAAGCCCAAGTTAATGGAAAGTAGAATGTTTAGAGCCATTTGTAAGCCGAATCGATAACTTTTCTTGAAATTTTGCAGGGACCTTCGGGTGGGCCTTCTACGCCATATGTGATTTTAAAAAAGGGTTGCGTACGGCCTTGTTTGGGCGCCAGGGCTCTTAGAAGGCGCCATGTAAAGCACATATAAAAGAATGTTTTGTATGCGTGTGTGAGTGTATTCAAAGTATGGGTCAAATATGAGCAAAATTTTTGGACTGTGTTAGGATGCAGACAGATGTTTGGTGGTATGGGACGGATTTAGGGAGAAAATTGATGAAAATAGATGTTTCGTGTCAAAGCAAATTTTTTTCGTCGGAAATTTTTTTTTGCCGGAAATTTTTTTCGTCGAAAATTTTCTCCGGAAATTTTTTTTCGCCGAAATTTTTTTTCACCGAATTTTTTTTTCGCTGAAAATTTTTTTTCGCTGAAAATTTTTTTCAATGAATTTTTTTCGCTGAAAATTTTTTTTTTTTTTTTCGCTGAAAATTTTTTTCGCCGGAAATTTTTTTCGCCGGAAATTTTTTTCGCCTGAATTTTTTTTCGACAGAATTTTTTTTTCAAACTTCTGATATCACAACAAAACCCTTTTTAAAGGGGAAACGTGACGCAAGTCCTCGTCTCTTCTTCCGAAACGACTGATATCAATTTGGGTGACGCTTCGGAACGCAAAAAATTCTTTTGAAATATTTTCATTTTCGATTAAAGAAATGCGTCACAAATGCCCGACCCTGCCACTGGGGTCCACTGGTCTTCCACTCTTCCGGTAACTCCTCGACATTCCATATACGCGTGATGAGCTTGTGCATTTCCATACATAGCGCGTTGCCGCCGTTCTTGAAAAGTTCGCCGGGTAGACTGTCTGTCCCCGGGGCTTTGAAATTTCTGATCCTCGAAATTTCAGCTTCAACTTCTTGCATCGTTGGTTCTTCTTTTTATGGTTGCGCAGCGTGAAACGGCAGTTCGTTATTTTCTTTGTTTCGGTTGAGCGGTGTGTTCGGATTAAGCAGTTCCTTAAAGTACTCAGCCCATCTTGATATGCACCTTTCCTCATCTGCTAAGACCAATCCATTCTTGTCCTTACATAACTGGTGTAGAGATGAGTGGGCCGCTCGTAAAAGTGAGCGGCCTGCAGCCCATGCCTCATGCCCATGGGCATGGGCGTTATGGTCTTCAAAATTCGCGGGGGGTGGGCAGGGCATGGGCACTTTCGTAAAACGTGGGCGCCCACACTAGGACTTTTCATCGTTCTTCCTTCAATTCAAAATTGTCAACAAAATCATAATAGTACATTATGCACCGCTGTCCAGGATGCTCTATTTTGACGATTTGGAGGTTATTTCCCGAGCCGAAGGCGTGGGAAATAATCCAAATCGTCAAAATAAACCATCCTGGACAGCGGTGCATATATAGTTTTATCTACCGAGAGCAATATATCGAGTTAAACAGTTTTCCCCTAGGGAATTAAGTACGAGATTATTGCTCTAGATAGATAAATAAAACGAGTATCACTTACAGCGATTACGATTGCGATTCATCAAATTTTAACCATTGTGAATGTATTGTTTATAGTTCGCGTGAAATTTCATAGGGAGTAGGAGCACTGAGTGAAAGTGAGAGCGAAGCGGGATATGTACATGGCCACACTCTGAAACTCATTGTTCATGGACGGAACTTTGCAGACGCTGGAATCATTCGAAGTCCAAAAAGGACACAATTGACAGCGATATCTCTAAGAGACCTTCTCTACATACACGCAAGTGTAGACTTACCTTTCTAATGAATTTTTACGATGAAAAAATGAAATGAAATTAAACGTTTAAAACTTTACAATTCATTGGGCTTCCTTTCTCTTACGGTGGACATAGTTGGCATGTGGGCACAAAAATTTGCTATACCCACTCATCTCGAAACCGATGTCCTTTTTTTTACGGTGTTTGGAGGTTAACCAAACCCCCAACCTACTTCCGTTTCCCGGATGACCCGTAGGAAAATCATCAGGTAGCACTCTTAAGTTTAGCACAATACTCCGAAGAGAATCGAAGTCCCGGCCTGGCATATGACGCGGACTACCACACTCCGCTCATATGCAATCAAGCGCTACCCTATCTAATTACTCAATCCCACAGCCACACTCAATCGATATTTGAGAAATGCTCTCCTTCGAGGTTCGCTTATTAATAATTATAATTTTGATTTCATTTGACTTAATTCCACCTAAGTGATGAGTTGTTCAGATTTAAACGCCGGCCGTAGGCAAAAATTATTTCGAAAAAGGAAAGAAGTTTTTTTTACTTCCGTCAATTTACCAAACTCTCAAAATTGAGATGTCCAGCAGGGGCCTGTCACCCTAGCTACAGGCCTGTCGTTATGTATATTTTAAACGAGTCATAAATATGCAGTGTATCACACACAAGCGAAATAGCTTTTTCCTAAGGCATTTTGTGTGAGTCATTATTCTGTCTACACGGTTTGTTGTGGACATCGAACACCACAACCACATTTAAACCAAACAAAATTTAAATAAATGCACCTTTTACCAATCCCATTTTATTCTATAGTTCAAACAACGAAATTCTCAGAATAGTTTCTTTGTGCACTTATTTAAATTTTTGTGAGTTTACCCAAAGTTAGAACGAACAAGTTGAAAAATAGTCCCATACAGAATACGGGGATTGAATCCGGATATTCTACGTTACAATGAAAGCAAAAAATACTTAATGAAGCAACTAAGGTGCCGATTAGGAGGGAAGGGGGTTGGCAGGAAGGTGCGGGAAATTAATGAAAAAACAAAATTTTTCCTAAATTTTTAATGTTTTCTTAGTTTGTTTTACAATTTAAAAATTTTTAGGAATAATCGTTGAAAACTTCATTCATGAGTAGTTGGCATTCGCTTTTATATTGAGTTTTAAGGAACCCCTGAAAAATTGCAAGGAAAATGGATTGTTCGGATGAAATTTGTGGGGTCATCACGCAACCTTCCAATGTCAAATTTCATCCTATTTCCTAAAACAAACCGAGTACTAGGAAATAGGATGAAATTTGATGTGATTCGGACGATTGGTTCTGGAGATATGTGGAAATGAAGCTAGGTGTAGGAAGTTCGGTAGGAAAATTTTTCTATGAAATTTCATAGCAAATTTCCTAAAATCTACTATATTCACTTCCTCCAAAAAGTATCTAGATTTTCACCGATTCAGACATGTTATACCTCGTTGGAAAGGTCTAGACAAAATCTAGGATAAAGGATGAAATTTGACCATTTTTGTAGTGCTGCAACGCTACCAGAAGCGCTACAGAAAAAGGTGAATTTTAACGAAAATTTCCTAAAATTGCATCTAAAAGTTGGCCAATCTTATTGAGAGGAGCCTCGTTGGAAATATCTTGACTAACTCTAGGAAATATTGAATGATTTTTTTTCAGTTAACGGTCACTGAAATGAATTTAATCTTCACCTTGCCGGGGTGGTGCTCTACCAATTGAAGGTTCTGGGTTCATGTCCCAGTCGTGGCAAATTTTTCATTTCAGATTTGGTTTCAAGATGTTATTTCTATCATAATCACATTCAAATCTAGGAAATAGGATAAAATTTGAAGAAATTTTATACTATTGAAGCAGAATATTTGCAAAAAAGCGCTCAGAATGCCGAATTCGACCTAAACTTCAACGAAAAATGGTCAAATAAATCTCAACATATGATAACATACAACATAAGAAAGATCTTGTTAAGTTCTGCCAAACTGCATCAAATTTGAGAAAATTTGGCGTCAACCAAAAAAATTTTCCGAGACTATTAGTAAAAAAGCATTAAAAGTGCTACAAAAAAAAAAGAGGAACTCACGAAAATTGTTAATATCAATCAAACATCATCAGATTTGAGAAATCTGAAAAAACCAAACAGAAAAACGCGACATATTCTTTGCTGTTTTGTAAATATTTCCTTCGTATCTTCAAAACTGCCCTAGAACATCACGAGCTTTTAATGAGGATCCATTCCAAACCAACGTAATTATTCGGTCGGGTAGTTTTAAAACTATTTGCTCTCAAAATTCAGCTAATTTTAAGATTATCTTTGTTTTCAATGTTTTTTTGCATTGGTAAAACTGCGAAATGGCTAAAACTGTACATCCAATAAAAGGACGAGATTGTAAACTTTCATTTTACTAGAGATAATGAAATTAGCGGTTCCTTATAACTCAATAAATATTATAAACAATATAAAAGCGAATGCCAACTACTCATGAATGAAGTTTTCAACGATTATTCCCAAAAATTTATAAATTGTGTAACAAACTAAGAAAACATTAAAAATTTTCTTTTTCCCGCACCTCCCTGTTTGAGAAAACAGACAGGAGGGTTTGTTTCTTATTGCTGATTTGTTAAATGAATACGTTATTGAAACACTCGGGTCTAGAAAACGCATATTACAGATTTCAAACTAATGTTTAGTGTCCTCAACCTCATGCTATAAAATACTAGTAAATACCCCCGTCCTAGCCCCTAAGCATTCTTGTCCGCTAGATCGGAGATTTGGGACATTAATACTAAAATGTATGTAAGAGTGTGTAATTTTCTCCGTTTCCACCGTTTCCACGTACAAACGTTAGCACCGTGCTACTTTTTCTCCGTACAACCGTTTCTCCCGTCCTACAATTTCCCCGTACTGCCATTTCCCCGTACTAACATTTCCCCCGTACTAACATTTCCCCCGTACTACCATTTCCCCGTACAAACGTTATCATCGTGCTACTATTTCCCCGTACAACCGTTTCTCCCGTCCTACAATTTCCTTCTCACTACTGTTTTACCCGTACTACCATATCCCCCGCACAACCGTGCCCCCGCACTACCATTTCTCCATACAACCTGTTACCCCCGTACTGCTTCTTCCCCCGAGCTGCCCCGCCAATACTGGTGACTTCCACTCACAAAACTCTGAGACTTTGCCAAAGAAACCTATCGCCCAACTCCCATACATTCCAAGATATTTTTAAAAACATATAAATTGGCCCAATGTCCAACTGCCCGACATTTTCACCAACCAAAAAAATGTATAAAGAAAATCAATGCATCATTTCGTTCCATACAAATAATTCCTTACAAAGAAAATATTTGAATACGCCACATGACTTCATTTCATACAAATAAAAAAAAAATATTTGAATACGCCACTTAATAAACAAACGTAAATACATTGAGAATATTACTGAATGAAGCCACGTGCATAAAATAGTTTTTTCGTTTCTTCCTTTTTACATTTATTACATTTACACACACACACTCATAACAATATATTCTCCCTGAAATTACTTGAACAAATTTCTCATACAAAATTTCTAATCATTTTTCGTTGTATAAATTTTATACTTCACAGAAAGTACGCAGTTTTAAATGTAGAAATACCACTTTTCAATTCGCTTGAAAGTATCGCCAGTTGGTAATGTCCAGCGCTAAGCGTCGTTGCAAAACGATGCTAGGTGCGGATGGCGATACTGTTCTTATTATGGGAGACTGTACGCATAGTAAGAGCGCTTTATTTTTGTTGGACTGCTTCATTGCTGTCAAAAGGAACATATTTTGTTCTCTGTCTCTGGGTTTCCCTTGTGGTTTTCTCTTCCCCTTCGAAATTAGGTTTGCATTGCTTTTTTGGGTTAAAAAAAGCAATGCAAAAGGGTTTAGTTCCTCGGAACTCTTCAAGCAGGTCTGACGTAGATAGATTCACATGGGAATCTTCTTTTGCATTGCCTTTTTTGAGTCATATAAGGCAATGCAAAACGAATTTTTGCTTTAGTTCCTCAGAACTCTTCAAGCAGGTCGGACGTAGATAGATTCGCATGGGAATCTTCTTTTGCATTGCCTTTTTTTTGAATAATAGAAGCCAATGCAAAGCGACTTTTTGCTTTAGTTCCTCGGAACTCTTCAAGCAGGTCGGACGTAGATAGATTCGCATGGGAATCTTCTTTTGCATTGCCTTTTTTTTGAATAATAGAAGGCGGCAATGCAAAAGAATCTACTATTGCATTGCCTTTTCTTTGGCTTTCGGCTTATAAAAGGCAATGCAAAACGACTTTTTGCTTTAGTTCCTTGGAACTCTTCAAGCAGGTCGGACGTATGTTGGTTCACGCTGGAAATTTGTGACCGACAATTTACAAACAAACAGACAGACAGACAAACAGACAGACAGACAGACAAACAGACAGACAGACAGACAAACAGACAGACAGACAGACAAACAGACAGACAGACAGACAGACAGACAGACAGACAAACAGACAGACAGACAGACAAACAGACAGACAGACAGACAGACAAACAGACAGACAGACAGACAAACAGACAAAGTTTTGAATTTTATAATTATAAATATTTTTGCTGGCGGCCTTTGTGATGGAAAACTTTAAATACATTTCTGATCCAATGATGAATGAACAAGTTTTCAAAACTTTAAAAATCTTCTACACAAATGCATCGTCCATAGGTATACAAGCATTAAGAATAGGTGGATTGAATTTCAGTTGGTTGTTTCCAGAGGCTTGAAGAAGAAAGTAAAGAAATAAAACCATACAATTTATAGTCTTGACGGATTTCCGTTACCCTTTTTATTAATTACAGAAAAATAGAGCAATTGTTTAGTTGCAGTAGTAAAATAAAAAAAAAGTTTGTCTCTTAATCAACTAATGCCGTTACTTTTTGTACATTTTCGTAATATTTGGCTTATATTTATTACTGAAATGTAATAAAGTTTCAATTTGTTTTAAACTTTTTCCATCCGAAATCCGATGCTGTATATCATAATCCAAGTACATAATACTTAGAACAGAAGTTGTTTCTTTTGGTGAATGCTCCCAAAAGTCTGCAATATTTTGATAAAATTTGAGTGCTTATTTGTTTATTAAAATAAAGTCAAAATTTTGTTAAAACTTTCCGTATTTCACTTAAGAGGAAAAGTTTATGTGTGCACAGGGTGACAAGGTCCTCAAAAAATTGTTTTCGAATACAATTAGGCAATCGGCTGTTTCTCTTTGTATTTTTTTCGATTAAATTACGTTTTACTAAAACGAAAAATGTTCTACAACACATCGAACTAGTTTTTTTATAAATCGAATTTAAGTTTCAAATTCAAGTTATTTCCGGGAATATTGAGACACCATTATCACAAAGTATATAAATAGAATGCAAATGCAAATGCAGAGTTTCTCGTGGCACACGACTTTGAGGTGAATATATCACCGTCATGTTGCAAACATAGAAAATTAGTTTTATCAAGATGCAACGCATGAAACACGTTGCGAAACGGAAAATTTTTGTCACACGATGCGTTTATCATACTCGCTACGCTCGTATGATTAACATCTCTTGACAAATATTTTTCTTTTTGCAACTTGTTGCATAAATTACAAATAAACAACGCAGTTCCAACAACATTATCATACTAAAATGTCACCGATACAACTTAACAAACACATATTCACCTCAAACTGGTGTGCCGTAAAAACTCTGATCCTCTGACGATTTGCGTTACCTTCTCTGTTTATATACTTTGCATTATCATAGCAAAATTTTGCTAGTGTCAATGGTACCAACAAAACAAAAAAACATTCAGATGTCATAATAATGTCATAGTAAACAAAATTCCGTGATTATTGGAAAGTTAATCATTAAGAACTATGTGTTACCCATGTAATTAACAGTTTTCAACCGTTCCCATGTGACACTTCGTCGGGAGACACCCTGACTGGCTGTGAACTTTCTGTCTCAGTATCAAATCAAAATAAAAAATCAACTAAAGCTTAATTGTTTACCGATTTAGAGTCCAGAGAGCATTAGGATTAGTTTAAAAATATACCAGTAGAATTCCTAATCGACTTATCACACCGACAATATAACAATTTCAGGAAATCAAAATCATTTTGCATTAACTTGTTCAACGAACCAATTGACTTTAATTTCTCTGTGTAATAATTCGTGCATAAATGGCTTCACAACAAACATAAATTAGTGTATGCAATTAAAATTGAAGGTAAAAGCCGCGCTAAGAGCGACAAAGGAAAGCTTCTGCTGTTGACAAAGTTCAATTGAACTTATTATCTCAGTACAAGATGTTAAAATATTAATTTTATATTCCGGTGGGCAAGAAAAACCAAATTTTCTCACCGAAAATTCAGAGCTATTTTTTCGCTTATTACCTTCCTTCTCTGCATAGAAACATCGTCGTATCCATTCGTAAAGGATGTAAGTATAACTGTCAAATTTTGACAGCTGTCAGATTTAAATTTTGGCTCGAAGTTTTAATAATGATTCCTCACACTGGTATAAATATAAAAACTATCTAAATCATTATGAAGAAACTTGGCGCCGAAATCTGACAGCTGTAAAAGTATACTTCCTGTACGAATATTTTCAACTTACCAGAATACGTGCTTTAACGTTTCCGGCTTAAACCATTGTTGCCCACGGTACCTTTGCGGTCTAGCATTTTTTTCATTCACACACAACAATCGTAATGAAATGAGACAAAAACTATTGTTGTCCATGCTTTAATACAGTCAGCAGGTAAAATGCATGTGTGTGAGTGATACGACAGTATGCAATAAATGTTAGAGTGAAAGAGAAAGAAAATTCTCTGTTGCTGCGTTTTGAGCCATACATACTTACTATGCCTACACATAGCGATGCTAAAGTGATAGGTGCGAAATTTGTCCAATACGGCAACACCAAATTTCTTTCATAACTTTTGATCACAACAAAAACCTCTTAAAAGGTAGAGTGTGACGCAGTCCGTAAGTCCGCTTCCAAAATTAATGATATCGCATGAGGTGACGCTATCGCTGATAATACGCAGAAGTTTGTTTGAATGGAACCTTGTGTTCAAAGTTTTAATTTCCTGTAAAAATTACAGCGTTTTTTTAAAACCAAATTACGTTGTATTAAAAAAATTGCGTCACAAATGCCGTACCCAACGACGAAATAATTTTTCTGCACTTTCAAAAATTTGACTTTTGTTTCTTATTGCGTAGGCATATTTAAATTTTTGCGTGTAAAAACTAAAAGTGTTGAAAAATTATTCCGCTGGTGGGTCCGGCATTTGTGACGCAATTTTTTTAACACAACGTAATTTTGTTTTAAAAAAACGCTGTAATTCTCCACAAAAATTTTTCTTCAAAAAAAGTTTTCTCCAAAAAAATTGTTCTCCAAAAAAATGTTTCTTCAAAAAAAAATTTTCTCCAAAAAAATGTTTCTGCAAAAAAACTTTTTCTCGAAAATGTAACATTGCCACAAATACCTCTCTTCTCCCCTCGAGCGTTACGTAATTTAGGGGCAGCCCCTAACCAGTCGAATTTTGACCCTTAACTTGTTCCCATCACACATCATCCCACATCATCCCACACACTTCCCACACACTTCCCACATAATCCCACACACTTCCTACATCATCCCACACACTTCCCACATCATCCCAAACACTTCCCAAATCATTTCACACACTTCCCACATCATCCCACACACTTCACGCATCATTTCACACACTTTCCACATCGTCCCACACACTTCCCACATCACCACACTGTCCTATCCCAGCCCGTCATGCATTATCCTACGAAGGAATCAGACGAGAACGTGAGAAAATAAATAGTTACAGGAAACACGGTGTCAATAAAACACCCACGACGTATGGAAAATTTCCTGTGAACGAATAAGTCATCATATCAATGTGAGTGCAATATATGGGCCATTCCACGAAAACTCCGTTCCAACGCTCGAAATGCTCAGTTGTTACGAAAAGATATTCATACAAAATGCTGCATCAGAAGTATTGATCCTTTAACTAGAGATTAGTAACTTTTCTATTGCTTTTATTTTGTAACTACTGAGAATTTCACGCGTGGGAACGAAGCGGACCATGGAATTGCCCATAT
>CM055403.1:176916547-176969473 GCA_029228625.1 Pseudolycoriella hygida | reverse complement strand
ATGTGAGTGCAATATATGGGGCCACTCCACGAAAACTCCGTTCCAACGCTCGAAATGCTCAGTTGTTACGAAAAGATATTCATACAAAATGCTGCATCAGAAGTATTGATCCTTTAACTAGAGATTAGTAACTTTTCTATTGCTTTTATTTTGTAACTACTGAGAATTTCACGCGTGGGAACGAAGCGGACCGTGGAATTGCCCATATGTTGCCTTATGCATTTTGAATCTGCAAACAATGAACATATTTGTCATACGGATTCGATATATCACAAATTGTTTTGTCTAGATCAAAATGAATACTTTAAAGGAATGCATGTGAACGGATGTGGAGATATCTCACCGTCGTGGGCGATGAGAAAGAAAAAGCGTTCGATCTGCAATTTTCGCAAAGCATAAATACCAGTTGCGATCGAGAATCGGTACCACTCAGTCATCATTCAGTCACCAGTTGTTCAGAATATTTTTGGTCGCGCAGTAATTAACATCTTATGTATAATATTCGGTTGTTGTGAACAGTGTTTATTTTATAATTCCATGTATATATCGTGTGTCAATCTCCAGATTGTTGATCAATATCCCCATAAATTACTCCCCATTTCTGTGCTACACATCTCCCGGGCAAAAACGGGTCTCGTGTCTCAAAACACACACTTCCCACATCACCACACAAACTTCCCACATCATTCCACACATTTCTTACATAATTCCGCACAATTCTCACATCATCCTACACGCTTCCCACATCACCACACACACTTCCCATATCATTCCACACACTTGCCACATCATTCCGCACACTTCTCACATCATCCCACATACTTCCCACATCATCCCACACACTTCTTAATAATTTTCGGTCACTTCAAAAAAAGGGGGCAGGGGGAAAAAACTCCATAGTTCGCCTATACATCGTGTCTTGTCCCAAAGGTTTTTGTATGGAGTTTTTTGGGTTTGTGGACGTTTTTTTGGGGGTTTGGGGACTGCGTCACGCTCCCCATTACCTCTCCGAGTATGATTTACGAATGAAATTCGGTGTTGCATAATTCGTATTCTGAGTTTTTGATGACCGAGTTTTCATATGGAATCTGTTGAAATCAGTGTAGTTGTTCGGACGAGCAAATTGTCAAAAATTTGGCTTCTTTTTTCGAGTGAATTATGCCCTAGATCCTCCAAAAAATAACATTAGACCGATGAAAACGAAAATGTAACGAAGTTCAAACTCGAAAAAGTATATCCTGTTCTTTTATATGAAATGAACATTCGTGGAACATGATGAGCAATAAATTTTAAATAAGTTCTTACTTGGGAAACGGAAACTCTCATGAGAATGTAATTGAACAAACGGATAAAAATGTTTCTTTTGCCATGTTAAGAGAATACGAATAGGTTTATCTGTACAACATCCAAATAAAAAAGTTCAGTGTTTTGTTATCTCCCATGGAAGCCTCGAAAAATGGTTGGAATAAGAACTTCCTATTTTTTTAGAAATTACAAACGTCTTTCTGACGTATACAGTCTTTGGTATATTTATTTACATCGCTGGTCTCTCATAGTACACACTATTAAATTGAATCTACAATTTTCCATTTCTTGGATACTCTGCACACAATGTTATAGTTGTAGAATATGTGGGGATTACTGTAACATACGGAGCCAACTTCCTTATATAATTTTTTTTTGCTTCAAATGGCCTCAACTTTAGCTAAAATATACAAAACTATCGTAGTCGTACATAAGTAGCAGTCCACTACAACCATACCAGCAAAGTCTACATATGTTCATAGAAAAATACATAAATTTTATGATTTTATTGCAGGGATTTTCTGTACTTTTCTGCTTTGTTATAAAAGCCGAAGAGAAGTTACAATCTGAGACGATAAATAAGAGTACCACCAAACAATGCATCGAGGAATATTGTTCCGGTTCGATAAATAGTCCAATAAGTTGTAAGTGAAAACAAATAAACGAAATAAAAATTTAATCAAAAATTGGTTAATCTTTTGTTGTATTTCCATCATAAAATCGTTTAGTTTATACGAGTCATGACGGCGAGAAAGAAAACGATGGTGCACCGACAAAGGGAACGACATTGGTATTGGATATGTTGAATGCATCGGGTAGAAATCATGCGGTTGGCATCCATTCAGGCGATGTATGCGAAACTGGCTTTGCTCAATCGCTAGACAATCCATCATCATTAGACAGTAATTTTCGTAGTTTTAATGTAGCAGCAGCTACTTCTTATGAGTATGACGGTCAGCAAAGGCAGTATCTCGATGTGTATGCAACGAATCAGGAGTCTTTTAATGTTGACACAAATGGATTTGCTGTGATCAATTTGGACATATTGCAGGGACTGAATAAAGGTGGAGCTCAAGGTATGTGAACATTTTTATGCATTTTCAACAGCCAAAAGTATTAAACAGTTTAAGTGAGTAGTCGTTCAAGTATCGTATACCCAGGCACTCTTTCAGTTGTTCAAATTTCCTTTTTCAATTTCGCCATTTTCCCTCCAAAAGCCTAGACCCACCATCTTTCCTGGTTTCTGCCATGAGGTCATCGAACTTTCTTTCGAACTCCCTTCTTCTACAATTTTGAAATTTTTCAGTATTTGCTGTCAAACTATAGCTTGATTTTCACGTTCAACAGATGTCAGTACTTTGTATGCAGATTAGAGATGTGCGGGTCGAACTTTTTTCCCAAATGGGACCCGAACCCGAACCAAAAAGAAAATTCAAACCCGACCCGAACCGTACCTGCTGTAAAATGAAAATTTCAAACTCGATTCGAACCGGACCCGAATAAAAATAAAAAATCAAACCCGACCCGAACTGAGCCCGAAGCCCTGACCCGAATCTGAACTTTTTTAAAAAAGATTTCATTTAAAAATGTTTGCTAAATTCAATTTTTAGAAAATAATTGATTGAAATTATTGTTCCGGGTCGGCTCGGGTTTTGTTAGTGAAGTTTTTAAACCCGGCCCGACCCCGAAAAAACGACAATGAAAACCCGGGCCGACCCGATAAATTTAAAAACTCGACCCGGCAAATTGATTCGGGTTAGAGTCGGGTTTTCAGTCGAGTTTCGGGCGGCCCGCTCACCTCTAATGCAAATAATCAGACGTAAATGTGTTCAAAACTCACCGAACAGTCACGTTGTTACATTCTATCTAAAAAATCGGACCTATAAGTATTTTCGAATGCTCTCCGCTACGCGTCGCACCGTTTGTTATCTTCCACATATTAGTCTGCGTTTCTGCCAAATTATTGGCGATTTACAACAAACGGTGCGCCGCGTAGCGGAGAGCTTTCGAAAATACTTAAAGGTTCGATTTTTTAGATAGATAGATAGATTTTTCTCTTTGCTAAAGAAAAACGTTCGAGAGCTTTGACCTCTTTTGTGTTCCCAGCCAGCTGAATATTCTACTCTTCATGTGGAATCCAAAAGAAGTTCAAAGCTCACCAATGAACTTCACAGCACAAATTAAATATGAAAGAATTAAAACTTATAATTTTAAAATTAGTTTCGACCGCAGGAAAAATAAAAATGATCGATGGAGAATAATATTTTGATGACGGATTATTTCTCAAATGAGATTTGGGCACCAGAAAATAAAAAATGATCGCTCGAAAGTAAAAAAATTTTCGGCAAAAAAATTTTCGGCGAAAAAAAATTTTCAGCGAAAAGTTTTCCGGCGAAAAAAATTTTCGTCGAAAAAAAATTTCCTTTGACACGAAAACAAAAAAACAACAAAAAAAATTTAAACAAAAATTCAATTTTCCCCCTAATTCCGTCCCATACCACCGTCGGCCATTTTGTTGGTCACCCTGACACACTACACGCTCAACCCAATCACTTTTATTTTACAATTACTTACTTTAGATCTGCCGTGATGACGCAACTAAGCAACTACATAAACAACTGTTACGTCGTCATCACCGAGTCCTAGTGTCGTTTTATAAGGCTTCTTTTATAATCTTAAGATTAATACAAATTTTTAGCATGACTCACATGTGGGTAACGCTTATATGCTCGTATTTCCTTCTGTTGTCTGTCCATATCACGCATATCTCGGCTCCTAGACCTCCCAGAGAGCTTAAACTTTTGCCATCCGAAAGCTCTAGGACTCTACATTTGCACAAACGCCAGAGCCCCCTCTGGGGTCCGATAGAGGGGCCAAAGAGGGTTTACCTAACAAACCCAAAAAACTCCATACAAAAACCTTTGGGACTTCCAACGCACTTTGGATCATCAAAATCGGTTGGAAAGTATCTTAGTCAAAAAAAAATTTTTGGGCTGGGGCCGACAATAGGACCGACCTCTGTTCCTAAAAATAGGCCTCGGCCCATTTCTCCATGGACAAAAATGTTTGCCTCGATTTTATATACAAAATAGGAAAATAAAAGTTTTTGGGTCAGGCCTCACCTTAGTACGTGCCTAAGGCCTTAAGGAAAGGACCCATGGACAAAAATGTTCGCCTCGATTTTCTCTATAACACTTTCTGCATCATCTCACACAGTTTCCTAATCATACCACACACTTCCAACATCATCCCACACACTTTTCACAACATCCCACACACTTTCCACAACATCCCACACACTTTCCACAACATCCCACACACTTTTCACATCATCCCACATCATTCCACACATCATACCACAGATTTCCCGCATCATTCCACACAGTTTCCGCATCACCCCACACACTTCTCACATCATCCCACACACTTTCCACATCATCCCACACACTTTCCACATCATCCCAAACACTGCCCACATCATCCCACCACAAAACCCCTAAGAAGAGGCCTTGGACACATACTTCCATGACTGTTCAAGTCAATTTTCTCTACAACATAGCAAAAAAAGTTTTTGAGCTAGGGCCGACCATAGGCTCACCTCTTGGACCCACGCCACGTAGGGCCCTAGCCACAAGCCTCTGCGCCAAATTTTCTTACATATTCTTAGGCCTTGGATTACCTTTCAAATAGAAAAAGAATAAAGAAAATCTGAAACTCATTTTTGCGGCCCTAGCTTAGTCCAAGGGAACAAACTTAAAAAATTTTCTATCATAAATTGTTAGGCTTTCATAGACCTATCGATCAAAAAAATTCTATGAAACCCGAAATGGACGTTAATGGACAGCGGGAGATATTGAAATGGACTATATTGGACAGGAGAGATATATTGACATGGGAGTTAATAGACAGGAGACATTGAAATGGATGATTTTGGAATGGATCTTAATGGATAGGAGGGAGTTATTGAATTGGACGTTAATGGACGGAGCGGGAGTTATTGCACTGGGCGATTTGTCGTGCTACCCTTTTAGCTATATAAGCAAACGTGTGATGCAATTTTCTTCAGTTGCTTTTGGCAACTCTTGCGGGCAGATTCTGCGTCAGGTATCGAGAGTGACACTTTGGAAAGTTTAAGAATTTCATTCAGGTCAAAATGAATAGAAACTTTGCACTTCTGCGCAATTTTTTAACACCGCAAAACTTTGCGCAGAAGTACAAAGTTTCCATTCATTTTGACCTAAGTGGAAAGTTCTAGAAACTTATAGAAAGTCCTAGAACAATCTCAAAAGTTTTAGAAATTATTGACTATTAACACACGCTACTATGGGTTTTCTTTTCAACATTTCTTTGATTTTTCGTCCCTTTCTATGAATGACCGGTAACTAACTGTTTTCCATCTTCCGCATTTAAAATGAGTAATACATTAAAATGAACAATACATTCTTTGCTCCACTTATTAAATTGAATTTGAAAAAAATGCTAATGTGCCATGTCCGACAACAAATTACATTCTCAATACATGGCAGAAACTGAATTTAAATTCGAAGAAATTGTCTTACACTACATTTAACAAAAACATTTAGCAAACTATTGCACAACAAAATAAGAACGCTGAATCTCGGATTCGACAAGTCGATAAATAATGGACACTGATTCCCATTATTATACCATTTTGTCATAAAAATCCGAAAAATTGTAATCTAATAATAACATAACTCCGTTATAGAGTTAAAATAAATTGCACGTTGAACATCGATTGGACGAAATGTTCTGATACTGTGCAAGGATTTCCGATTTGTAATAACTGGTACATTGCACTTCGTTAAATCGAATTTGTTTGACCATTTTTTTAGAATTTAATTTCAAATGCTACTATTGGTGAAAGGAGCAGCAATAATCACAAATAAGAGTCTGTCTCCTAAGCGATCTTCCACCGATACTATTTGAACAATAAACAATCGAAATTGTCAATAATAAAGTTCGATGAAGCGGAAAAGTTTTGTATGATAAGGCGGGTTTTTGTGTACACGAAGTGAGGCTTTTGAAAGCTTTATCTTGAGATATAAATTATTGAGGGAAAATCTCTTTGCGTCTCTAACTCCGAATGCCTTAAGAAAGCTAGTGTTTATTCACAAAATCGGGTAGGATAGGCTGAACGCTTCAACGAAAGTGTATCAATGCCCAGAAATATCAAAAGCTTTAACGTAAATGTTAAATTTAAAATTGTCTAGATCCATACGAAGAACAAAGTTAGATAGACCTCGCGTTTACCACGACGTTTGTAACCAGTCGATTTGAAGGATGGGAGTAGGGGAGACAATCGATCATTGTCTTTAGATGCCAAACCTCAAAAAAAATTGTCCGTCCGTCTGTCAACACGATAACTCGAGTAAAACTTGACCGGTAATCGAAAAAATCTTTTATGGGATTGAATCTTAGCATTGTCGGACTAAGAGCCGTTGAGCCAGGGCCGCTTAAGTGGTCTTTTGTATGTACATTGTACATAGCTCGAGTAAATAATCTTGTCCGATTTTCGAATTCCTTTCATCGAAAGTTCTTGGAATGCCCAACAATTTATGGAAAAAGGAATTTTGATTTGATTTTGATCGAATTTATGGAATTTTAATTAGAAACCCTTAGAATCAGCCTGGGCCCTAAAAAGCTGGGAAAAATTTCACTTTAGGTAACAAATCTAGATTTAATATTTTTGTGCTCGGACTGCAGTAGGGAGTTTCAGCGACCCGGCGAGTGACTTCTGCGCCCAAATTCACGCCAAAAAAAGTTGTGCAAAACTTTAACCCGAATGTCTATTTTGCTTTTCCATTACTGAATAATTCTCTAGAACATCAAAATGCTCTGAAAATGAGTTTAGGTGTTCCGCAGACCGTCGCAAGATGTATGCGTTTCAATGCGCCACCATGCGTTTCATAAGCTGACGGCTATTATCCCCCAAGGAATTATTATCGCCCAGAATAAAAAAGAGAGGAAACATAACCCAGGGAATTATCGCCCAGGAATTGTCCCCCAGACCAATGGGAATTATCGCCCAGGCAAATGGGAATTATCACCGGGCTATAATTCCCGGGCTATAATTCCCGGGTGATAATTCCTGAGCGATAATTCCCTGGGTGATAATTTCCATTTTTTCAGTCTGGGGGATAATTCCCTTTAGTATAATTCGTGTCGCCGTATCATACAATGTTCACAAGCTTTGTGGGACCCATAAACTCATTTCTGGAGCATTTTTATGTTCTACAGATTGTTCGGTGATGGAAAAAGAAACCAAATAGACATTCGGGTCAAAGTTTTGCACAACTTTTCATGACGTGAATAGGGCTAGTAGGGAGGCTCTCTAACGACAATACAATAAGTATTTGGGTGCAGAAGTCACTCCCCGGGTCGCCGCAACTTCCCAATTTTTTAGGCATTTTCATAGTAAATTGTAAATTAGGAAAGCAAAAATCAGGAATCAAGAAATCAGAAACCAAAAATCAGGAAATAAAAATCAGGAAACAAAAATCAGGAACCTAAAATAAGGAAAAACCAAAAATCAGGATATACAAATATCAGGAAATACAAAAATCAGGAAATACCAAATTTAGGAAAAACCAACGAAAATCAGGAAAAATATCAAAGTTTTCAATTCCTAAGGAGGTCGCAATCTTATTTTTGGTATATAGGGGGCTCTACCCCCTAAACCCCCGCGCCTGCGGCGAGCTACTATCGCCATGCAGGCTGCCTTCCGTGCATGGGACTCTGCCCCTTAGACCACCTACGCGGGGGCTGCCGCCCCTCGACCCCGCTTTTTTTCCAGGACTTATCACGGCCTGCGGCGCATTACCTCAAAAATTATTTTCCTGATTTTGGTTTTTTCTCATTGCCTGATTCCTAATTTGGTTTTTCTTAATTTAATTCATTCCTAATTTTTGTTTTTCTTAATTTTAGTTTTTCCTGATTTTTGTTTTTCCTTATTTCTGGCAAATAATTTTTTTTCTTTTTTTCGATTTCCTAATTTTTTTCTAAATTTTTGTTATTCCTAATTTTTGTTTTCCTAATTCGTGTGGAATAAAAAAGTTGCACCGCGGGTGTGTCTCCCAGGCCCAAATTTTGTTGTTTTGTTGTTTGGGGATCTCCCCCTACCTGCCTAAACCCAAAATAATTTAATTCATGCTTGTTGCCTTAAGTGAAATTTAGCCTAAAACTGAGTTCTTACCAGGGCCCAACGTGTTTTTCAACATAAATCGGATAAATCGTATCCGATTCTCGTAAATCTTTTTTTTCGAAGCTACGTTCGAAAAAGTGATCAAAAACGTGGTTTCTTTTTAATGTTGTAGAGTCCATGGACCCAACTAACGCTACGCGATCTTGGTGAAGTTCCACATATTGATGGCGCACTTTGTTACAGTTTTACTGAGAATCTCCAATACATTCAGCAATTATAGTTATTTCATGCACAAGAATGATCCTTACTCAAGTGCATGAAACTACTGGATCTTGAATCCGAAGTACGCAACCTTCAAAAAGTGGAAGACTGTATTTTCGGCTAGGAAGCCTAAGATCAAAAAATGATGTAAGGCAATGTTAAAGCCAATAGCAAATTCTCCTTGGAAAAATATTTTCAATTTGACACCAGGCTGCGTACTTTATCATGGTTCGACGGCACAGAGAAATTATATTAGAGAAGTTTTAATCTAATATACAGTACATTACGGCGCAAAACTTTCTGATTTGGCACCATGCTGCCCTCTATGTGATCTTGAACATTGAAAAAGAAGGCCAAAAATTGAAGATGATCACTATGACGGCATTGACGAATGATTCACAACGCATCAATTTTTATCTTGGCACCAGGCTGCCTTCTCGAGCTATGCTAGCGGCAGCCCGGTGCTAAGATGAAAATTGGTGCGTTGTGAAGCATTCGTCAATTCGTTGATTTTGGGATCACTACTAAAGTGCCATTTGAAAACCTAGAAATCTTCATATCGTACTTTCCAATTTGAAAATATTTTTTTAAACAGTTTTTTAAAAATTTTATTTTGACATTTAGGGTGTTTCGTGGATATTTTGAGAGATTTTTTTTAGATTTATCAGTTTGGGACGATCGCCTAGGCGATCTTGAAACACAGATCCTAGGATCCTTTGTTTCCTTCCCGGTCATCATTTAAATCTTCACGCGAGTCTTCCTGTCGCTACCAAAAATCTGTCAAGTGTGGTAGGTCCCAGATTAGCGATTTGGGATGGTCCCACGAAATATTCCCCGAAGATCTAACGCCTCAGCTGAAGGTACTTGAGCATTCACAAATTAAGTGTATGCCCGTTTGCTCCCCCAATCCACAATAGCATTCGGTGGTCCCCGAAAGCCTCAACTTGTACATGTGCCGATTCAACCCGCAATGTACAGTGATCGCTCTCACAACCCTCCTAAGGCGACACCGGTCCATCACTAGCAAGTCATTAGTCCATTTCTCGTTCAGTTCATCCTCCCTTTCGATGCCCTCCAAACCAGCGTGATCCGATTTCTCGAACCCACATCGTTCAGATACTCCTTGCACTCTTTGATCAGCCTAGAGGTCTCCACGGGCGATACGAGTGCCCGAAAGGATGAGGACGGAGGATGTCCTCTTCCTGCGTCCCCGTTGGCAGTGTTTCTCGAGCTCCCATTAGTAGCGCGAAAGCTTCTGCCTGGAGAACACTGGTGGTTCCACCTAAGTGGAACCAGTTACCCTGCACAGCATTCGGATCGTATGTTCCAGCCCCTGCCCCTTCGACTGCCTTGGATCCGTCTGTAAATCTAACTTTTGCCCTTCCACTCAGATAGGCCGGCCATCTGTCCAGCCAATCCTCTCTGCTTGGAAATACCGTTTCGAACCGTCTTGTGAAGTCAATCAACGACGTCATTCGGTCCCTAGGCATGCTTAAAACTGGGTCCGGAATCATCTCACCGATTTTGCACATGTCCAACCCCGAAACGGGCAGCCCACATACCATTCTGTACCAACCTGTTCGCTGTAGCAAAAGCTCTAGTCTTGATAACCAAGTCCAGAGGTGGTACAGCCAACAGTGCTTCCATCGCATTTTGAGAGATTTTTACTTCGTTTTTTTGGACGATTTTTCAATATTGCCCTTTCGGTAATTTATAATCCAATTTGGGGATGCAATTTCATACCACATTTATTCTGATGCGTACGAGTCCCTTCCTTATGTTTTTTTCGTTAATACTAGAATTTGTCAGCAATTGAACTGAAACGCCAGCTTTAGAGTCGAAGATCAAACCGAGCCATGTGTTCTCCTTCTACGCACTCATTCCACCTATCACAAAATTATTTTCCTCTTTCCTTAACTACATTCTCTGGAGGAAAATTAAACATTGATAATATAAAATTATTTTGTTAATGTCTTAAAAGGCAACTTTCAAGTCATCACTAAACTTATCGTCCACTGTTCCATTTCTATTTAATGGATTTATTGAATCGATAACTTGGTTGTAGCGCCAACGAAGCACCAAGTAAACTTCTTGATATAAAGTTGAACAAACTCCATACATCAATTTCTCAAATTTATGAAAGTCAGTGCAATTATTGTGAGAAATATTGCTGGATTCTTCGGTTGAAAATGAATTAAGGTTCAATGAAGATGTTGGATTGCCAAGGGAAATAAGATTAGATAGCAAATGCAAAATTTCATACCGGAAATGAAACGTGGCGCAGACGTAAAATAATCCGGACGGAATAAACTCGGTTCTCAATCATTTAAATTACCAAGGAATATTTGAATTTTGCGTATCCGTTCGGTAATAGGTACTACAAGCACATTAGTTGTTCGTCCGATTATTATAGCGAATTGTAAAGGTCAAGATTATTTTCTTCGAAATTATCTTAATTTACTGTTGTTAAATTACCGGACCCTTTCATTAAATTAAGCTGGAAATTGTTCATAAGGCAATATTGAAAAACCCGTGTAAAAAAAGCCATTCCAGACTTCTACTAAGTCTCCAATTTTTCCTACAGCATAGCAGCAAATATGTTCTCTGCAATGAACATAGCAAAAAGAACCAAAAACACTAGCTCAACAGCTCTGAGCCCAAAAAAGCCCAATATCGAAGTAGAGGTGTTCGGGTCGACCTTTTTTTCCAAACGGGACCCGAACCGAACCCGAACCAAAATATAAAGTCAAACCCGAACCGAACCGAACCCGAACAGAATCAAACTCGACCCGAACCGAAACGATCCAAAATAAAAAATCAAACCCGACCCGAACCGAACCCGATCCTCAATGAAAAGTCAAACCCGAACCCGATCTAATGTAAAAAGTCAAACCCGAACCCGAAAGAAGCTCGATATTCTACTGTCTGTTTCTTGAATTTAATAGAATATAAGTCACTCCTTGATTTTTTCACAGATGATATGAACATTATTCAAAACATAATGCAAAATGTGTTCACTGGAGTATTGAATTTTGGATACATAATCCGTACAGGGTATTTTATGGCGGTATTTTTAGTTTGTGTATGTCTTTAGATGTTATTCGAGTTCATTTGGAAGCACTTTGAAAATAATTTACTTACATATGAGAACTAATGACGGAAAGTGTATCAGGATGAGATATGATTCCGAATAAGTCTTCCATCTCAGCAAGCATACCGCATTCTACGATTACAAACAAATTTGATTTGCTTCATAAACATTTTCAAAAAATTTACAAGTGAGTAAGAGCAAATACCTAGAAACCAGAATGTGAACTAATTTTTTCGGGTCGGGTCGGGTTTGGTCAGTTGAAGTCATAAAACCCGACCCGACCCGAAAAAAAGAAAATGGAAACCCGACCCGACAAAAAACCGAAAACCGAAAACCCGGCCCGACAACAAAAAGCAAGTAAAATACCCAACTCGACCCGTCAAATTTATTCGGGTTCGGGTCGGGCCGGGTCGGATTCGGGTCGGGTCGGGTTCGGGTCGGGTCGGGCTCGGGCCGGGTCGGGCTCGGGCCGGGTCGGGCTCGGGTCGGGTCGGGTTCGGGTCGGGTCGGGTTCGGGTCGGTTTTTTTTCGAGTTTCGGGCGGCCCGCATGCTTCTATATCGGACTCAAAAATCGGTGAAGATTTATTACAGTTACCACGTTGACGGAAGATTCGGCATTTCTGATCAATAATTGATGCTACCAGTCCTACTCCATACGTCGCGTCGCGTCGGTCGGTCGGTGGTAAACGCAAAAGCGTACGCGCCTAAAAAAAGGGGTAGTGGGAGAAGATAGGGCATCCCCTTCCAAAGGAATCAAAGGAGAAATATCCAATTTGTGAAGGAGCGCGGTTCCTATCGGCACGACCAGAAAAGAAAATACAAAACATTTGCAAGGGGCCCGTACGCGTCAGAATAGATGTTGCAAAAATATTCAAAATTTTCTAAGTAAATATTGCCCTAACTCTAACTCTTAACAGCAGTGACTATTTTCACAATCGACCGCTCGTGTCATTAATTAAAAGGACATTGCAAACTAACACTGGAATCTCAGCTTGCAGTATTTTCTCCCGTTCCAGTTTATGGAAGAAATCGTTTCCTACAAGCCCTAAAATGTCGCTTGGATTTAGGGCAGATTTCATATTTATTAAAAACAATTGATTTCTTCAAGTGCCACTTTGAAATCTTCCAGTTCTAGTGTTTGGTCGATTTTCTTGAAATTTTCTCGAATTTCTTGAGATTTTCTCGATTTTCTTGAAATTTTCTCGACTTTCTAAAAGTTTTCTTGATTTTCTCTAAAAAATTTCTCGAAAATAGAAATAGAAATAGAAATAGTAGAATCTGGTTTCATTTTTCCTCTCAAAGTAGTCTTTTTTCAAAAAGGTTCCGAGAAAATCGAGAAAATTTCGAAAAATCGAGAAAATCGAGAAAATTTCGAAAAATCGAGAAAATCACAGTAGTCTTTTTTCAATAAGGTTCCGAGAAAATCGGGAAAATTTCAAGAAAATCGAGAAAATTCACGAAATTCGAGAAAATTCACGAAATTCGAGAAAATTCACGAAATTCGAGAAAACATTTTATCGAAAATAGGCTCTGCTTAAAAGTTTATGGAATTACGTCCACTTTAAACTGGCTCTAGGTCAAAAAACCCCCGGACAAAAAACCCCGGACGAAATAGCCCGGACAAAATAACCCCACAGGTTTCAGGAAGTAATTAAATGTTTAAAAAGAATCCGGACAAATTTCGCACAAAGCATGGTTTGCATATGTTGTTTTTATGATGTAGGGGGCTCTGCCCCTGCCCCCTATGCCCCCGCGTCTCCGGCGAGGTACAATATGCCCTACAGTCGGCCTTACAAGCATGGGGCTCTGCCCTAAACTCCGCTGGGGGAGGTCTGCGCCGCAGCGCCTTGTTTGTTATCCGGAGGTAATTTTTTCCGGGGATAATTTTGTCCGGGGATAATTTTGTCCGGGTTATTTTGTCCGGGTTATTTTGTCCGGGTTATTTTGTCCGGGTTATTTTGTCCGGGGGTTATTTTGTCCGGTTTTTTTTGTCCAAGGGTTTTTTTTGTCCGGGTTTTTTTTTGTCCAAGGGTCGTTTTGACCGGATGCCCTTTAAACTGTGTAAAGGCCTCTCCAAATTTCCACCGTTTATAAAAGATGTCACGAAGGAAGGGGGCATGAGGCGAGCGTAACAATTCTAACAAAATTGGTTCAAAATTGACTCTTTTAGCGTGACAAGGGGGAGGGGCGGGCTTAAAAAAGCTTGCGTGACATCCTTTATGAATAGCCCCCTAAGTTAAAAAAAATCATCAAAACTTTCAACAAAATTTTTTTGTGCTAAGACCGATCTTAGAACCGGCCGAGAGCAGTTAAAAGAGGTCCTGACCCATACTTCCATGGACAAAAAGTTTGCCTCAATTTACTTCTCAACATAAAGAAAAAATGTATTGCCTACCCCATCCGAAAGTTGAACATTACGTGTATATTTACCCCCTGCAAAAACCATGCATTACATGTGCGGTCTTTTTGGGATATTTGACTAGTGAAGCAAAACTCTTGTCATCGAAAGTGAAGTAAAAACTTTTGTTTTCACTGGTAAGGTAAAACACTCGTCAAAATAACGTTTTCAAAGCTTGTTGCTCGTTCGGCCTACAACTCGCGAAATTGCCTAAAATCCATCGTCCAAAACAGGTACAAAAATAACTATTTTAGTCGACAGGTCTATGAAAGCCGAACAATTTGAAGAAGAAACATTTTTAGGATAAGGCCTGTGGTGACACAGATCATAGCAATCAGAAATAAACATTTAAATCCGTTGTAATCATAGAATCCTTTGGATTCTATGAATAGTATAAATACCGATGTTTTCTTTGAATAAAATCAGATTTGTTTAAACCTCGAATGAGGAAACATCTCTCTTTCTATATGTAGAACTTAGATTCTCCATAGGCCCTTGGACTTACAGTCAGGACCCTAAAACTGAATTTTTAGTAGGGACAACTCGGGTAAATCCTACTAACTGATTCTTTTTCTATTTGAGAGGTAGCCGAGTACCGAATTATATTCAAAAACAAATGCGGGCCCGTTGCCTATGCTTGTGGCTCAACTAGGTCGGTCCTAACCAAAAAAAGGTTTTTTTGCTATGTTGCAGAGCAAATTCATGAAAACATGTTTGTCTAATGGAAGTATGTGTCCGAGGTCTCTAGTTAGGGCCCTAGGTCGGCCCTTGACAAAAAAAAATTTGAAAATTGAGGGAAACATTTTTGTCTATGGAATTATGTGTACAAGACATTTCCTGATAGCGCTGGGTCGGTCCTAGTCCAAAAAATGGCTTTTTGCTAAGTTGTAGAGAGGTGAACATTTTTGTCTATTTGGGCGTCAATTTTGTCCTTTCGGAAGGGTTGTCCGACTCGATTAAGATTTTCGAAACCTGAAACCCATGAACCCGAAAAAAACAATTCGGGTTAGAGAAGAGCGGGTTGCCCGAAACTTCGAAAAACCCGACCCGAACCCGAATTGTTTTTTTCGGGTTCATGGGTTTCGGGTTTCGAAAATTTTAATCGGGTCGGGATTGGTCCGGGTCGGGTTTTGAAACAGTTCGGGTTTCGGGTTTCGAAAAATTTTATCGGGTCGGTTTCGGTCCGGGTCGTTTTTTGAAACAGTTCGGGTTTCGGGTTTCGAAAATTTTGATCGGGTCGGGTTCGGTCCGGGTCGGGTTCGGTCCGGGTCGGGCTCGGTCCGGGTCGGGTTCGGTCCGGGTCGGGTTCGGTCCGGGTCGGGTTCGGTCCGGGTCGGGTTCGGTCCGGGCCGGGTTTTGAAACAATTCGGGTTTCGGGTTTCGAAAACTTTTATCGGGTCGGGTTCGGTCCGGGTTGGGTTTCGAAAAATGGTCGATCCGCTCATCTCTAATTCGGGTTCGGATTCGGGTCGGGTTTTTCGAAGTTTCGGTTGTGTCAGCTTCACTCACTTGGTCTAGAAGAGGACGACCTCAAAAATGTGAATTTTTCATGTTACCTCAAGAAAATCAGTACGAAACACTCCGTAAGGATGCATTTGACTTCATTTAGGTTTCGTTGAAGCTCGTCAAGTGGCAGTCTTGGGATGAAGTAACTTTCAATTCGATTCTAAATCCATGAGAAGCCAAGTTTCAGATTCAGACACATGAAGCCTACTCTCAGTCATTCATTCATTTATTTCCAAGGAAACAAACTATTAACTATTCATTTCTGTGTACCGAAAATTGGTGCCAAAATGCCAACTCTCCAACTCATCAATGTTTACCTAATTTATCAGATTTTATGCGGGACATCGTAACCGTAACAAAAAACTAATTTTTTTTATTGAAATTTCAATTACAGACCACACCAAAATCAATTTCATTGAATCGGTGGCAGTCACTGATATTAATGATGCTCCACCATTCAATAAGACAACGATAGTACAACATGCTATTCAACCAACACAATTAAGTGGCACAAGCAAAACACCATCGCCAGCGAAAGTGCCACCATTACCCCCAACAATCACAATTACATCAACGGAAGATGGTGATAAATCGATAAACGGTATGCTTGATCGAATTTCGCACGATTTGGACTTCCTGTTGAATCGGACGATGGAAATTCCGGTGAGACGGGCAAATGGTAATTTCCATAATCAGCAAAACGATCAGACAGACAATGGTGGCATTGATGTACCAATGCCACTGCCACCACCAAATCTCTCTGTACATGAAGTGATTTTAGAAGAATGTGAAGATTAATTTGCGTTTTGTTCAGTTGTCGTTTGTCAAGCGGGAATAGAATGAATTTGAGAGTTTAATTTGTTAAACAACGAACGTTTAAAGTAAGTTTTGTTTTCGTAATAAGTATACGACGGTTTGGAGTAAAGCTAGTTTAGCATCAAGCAGGAATTTTGATTTGCTCGTTCTAATTCACCCACCATACGAGAGACAGACCATGTCAACTTCAACTTCAACCTTCCACTTTCCTTCGCCTGCAAGTCAATTACCAAAACCTCCTCACTCATCTTTTATTCCCTGTTCTTAATCTGCATCGATATCACTCAATATTCGTTGTTCCTACTTGATGCTACACTGCTATATTTTGAGCTTCATTTTGATTTTCGTAAAAACCAGTGAGAAAATTCTATTGATGCAAAAATACTGTTGCCAATGGGAAACGTGTGAAAAAAGGAAATCAGCGTATTAGACATGTAAGTGTAAGAAACAATGGAATAGACACAATTACACAGCAATTCATCTTCAAAATGTAAGTAAATTAAATAAAAAAACAGACCAATGAAAAGGCTTAAAGAGAGGAATTTGTACGTAATGGAACCATTGTTTATCAACTGTTCGCAGTTTACAAACGTATTCGTATAATTATCACAAAAGCAGGAATTAGTTTCTTTTGAGATTTATGAAATCATCAGATTTTCGACACGATCTACGTTACAAAATTCGAAAGTGAAACTTTAAGATATAGGAATTTCCATTCCGTAATGGTCCTCAAGATTCTTGGAATCGTTGGGTGTTTTGTTGTGCACCTTCTTTCTAACTTTCGTATACCCACTTCGAGTTCTTCCAGAGATTTTCAGTTCTTGTCGTTCTTCGAGCGTAATGTTGAGGCTGATTGTTGATCTGAATCGTTAGCCAAGTCCCTCGGGGATCACATCGTACAATTTCTGTAAAAGATAAGCCTCAATATGGACATAATTACCAACTAAGAGCTTGCGGCACACAAAACGATTTCAATTACAAGCTGAAAAATATAGGAAATGTTTGAGCTTTGATGTGTGTGCTAATGCAAAGTGGAGAAAAGTATGTTAGTGACTCGTCGATATATACAACACTGTATCTATATGGATCTGAACTGATGTATCGCTGCCATTGAGATTCAAATTGAAAGTGTTCTCTTCCGCTTTGAAATTAATTTTTTTTTAATTTCGGTTACACCAACAATTTTAGGGGAAAGAAATGGCTGGCATTCAAGATCAATATTCAAGAGTTCATTTTTGTACATTTTCGAATACATCAACACTTTTGGTGCGACGTCGATGTATGCCAAAGTGTACACGAGATTTCATTTATTTCATCATAAAGTATCATGCCCGCAGCGGTAGCGGAAGGCGTGACGCAGTCCCACACCAAAAACGGAGTCCACAAATTCAAAAAACGCAATAAAAAAGTCTTTGGGACAAGGAGTCATAACAACAAAAACCTCTTTAAAGGTAGAGTGTGACGGGTGACGCAGTCCGTGAGTCTGCTTCCAAAATTAATGTTATCCGCTTGAGGTGACGCTATCGCTGAAGTTTGTTTGAATGGAACCTTGTGTTCAAAGTTTTGATTTCCTCAAAAAATTACAGTTTTTTTTTTTAAACAAAATTACGTTGTGTTAAAAAATTGCGTCACAAAGGCCGTACCCAACGACGAAATAATTTTTCAACACTTTCAGTTTTTACACGCAAAAATTTAAATTTACTCTAAACAATCTGCGCAAGAAGAAAGAAAAGTCAAATTTTTGCAGCGCAAAAACTGAAAGTACAGAAAAATTATTTCGTCGTTGCGTCCGGCATTTGTGACGCAATTTTTTTAACACAACGTAATTTTGGATTTGAAAACAGCGCTGCAATTTTTAAGGAAATTAAAACTTTGAACACAAGGTTCTATTCAAACAAACTCCTGCGCATTATTAGCGATAGCGTCACCTCAAGCTCCACTCTACCTTTTAAGAGGTTTTTGTTGTGATATCAGTCGTTTTGGAAGTTTTCAGTTGTTGAAAAAATTTCTATTTTTTGAAAAGATTTTTCTGTCGTTTTGGAAGTTTTCAGTTGTTGAAAAAATTTCTATTTTTTGAAAAGATTTTTCTCCGAAAAGAAATTTTCACCGAAAAGAACCTTTCCTAGAAAAAAATTTCTCGAAAAAAAATTGTCTTCGAAAAAAAATTGACTCCGAAAAAAATTGTCTTCGAAAAAACATTATCTTTAAAACAAATTTTCTCCGAAAAAATTTTCCCCAAAAAAAAAAATTTTCTCCGAAATCTGATTTGAGATTCTGCGTCTAAGTCGAACCCGTTCGTCAACACCCAAGTAGAAAATACGTCTACGAAAAGTCTTTTCCTTAAAAAAAATTTCCTCTGAAAACAAATTTCCTCTGAAAACAAATTTTCTCCAAAAAAAATTTTTCTCCGAAAAAAATTTTTTCCCAAAAAAATTTTCTCCAAAACAATTTTTCCCCCAAAAAAAAATTTCTCCAAAAAATTTTCTCCAAAAATTTTTTCTCAAAAAAAAATTTTTCTCCAAAAAAATTTTCCGCAAAAAAAATTTTCTCCAAAAATATTTTCTTTCCGAAAAAAATTGTTCTCCAACACATTAAGCTACCTTCGGAATACTTTGTGTCACCTTCGGCTACCTTGGGAACACTTCAGTGTCGACGTCGGCTACCTTCGGAACACTTCGTGTCACCTTCAGCTGCCTTCGGATCACTTCGTGTCACCTTCCGCTGCCTTCGGAACACTTCGTGTCACCTTCGGCTAGCTTCGGACCACTTCGTGTCACGTTCGGAACACTTCGGGTCACCTTCGGCTACCTTCGCAACACTTCGTGTCACGTTGGAACACTTCGTGTCACCTTCGGAACACTTCGTGTCACCAATTCATATAATGCAGATTCTTCTCTCAAAATAAAATTCGGAGCAATGTTACTGAGAACGTTAAGCCGTTCCAATTCTGTCGGTTGAACTGCGCCACAGATGAGCCGGTGAGAGCGACGTTGGTCTGTGTGTCGACCAATTTGACGTTACAACTGCTCATCCACACCGGCAAGCAGTAATCAGCGATTGTCATAACCAGAGATTGAGTTGTAATCCGCAGTGATTTAGATAATTCCGACATATTTTGGGTTCTTGTCGTCTCTAATCATTTTTCCGTTGAATCTTATTCGTAATATTGGCTTCGCGATTATACGCGATCTGTTGGTTTTCTATCAAATAATAATCTTCGATCTCGAGAACGAGACAGCCGATCTTCCTGAAATTTTCATTGAACGTCAGACTCGGCCTTAAATGAAAAATTTCATAGGCCACTTTTCCGAGAAAATTCTGAAAAGTCATGTCATGTGGAAAAGTGGTCAATTTTGTGGGTTTTTTTAGGTAATGCTCTGAGTTTTAGAATTTTAGATCCAGAGTGACAATAGCTAGAGACTTGGTACCTTCGGAAAAGATATAGAGTTTGGTCAGTAGCATTTTTTGAGGTCTTAAGAAAATGGCTGCGGCGCCATATTGAATTTTCCTAAGCAATAAATTAACATTTTAAGAAAATGGCTGCAACTGTCAAAGTGACGCCATCTTGGATTTCTTGCTATATTCTAAATTAGAACAGAGAGAAGAATTGGTGCACCGAGTAGTTATCCACTGGTCAAAAATTTGTACCAAAGATTCCAATTCCATAAAAAAATTCCACAAAATTACCGAAATTCAGAATTTCCGAAAATTCCAGAAATTCAAGAAATTCCACTGAAATTTCAAAAATTTCATCGAAACTCCGGAGTTCTGAAATTCCAAAAATTGCAAAAACTCCTAAAATTCTACTAAAATTCCAATAATTCCAAAAATTCCATCGGCTGTACCGAAAAAAAAAAAAAATGAAGTGTGACACGAAGTATTCCGAAGGTAGCAGAAGGTGACACGAAGTGTTCCGAAGGTAGCAGAAGGTGACACGAAGTGTTCCGAAGGTAGCCGAAGGTGACACGAAGTGTTCCAAAGGTAGTCGAAGGTGACACGAAGTGTTCGAAGGGTAGTCGAAGGTGACACGAAGTGTTCCAAAGGTAACCGAAGGTGACACGAAGTGTTCCGAAAATAGCCGAAGGTGACACGAAGCGTTCCGAAGGTAGTCGAAGGAAACACAACTCAGTGGTAAAAATTTTTGGAAGCAATTTTTTTCTGAGAAAATTTTTTTGAAAAAAATTTTGTTGAAAAAAATTTCTTCCAAATATTTTTACCACTGAGTTGAAAAAAAAAATAGAAAATTTTTCACATTAATTTTAGTTATAACAACTGAAAACTTCCGAAACGACTGATATCGCATACAAAAACCTCTTGAAAGTTGACGCAGTCCCCCTCAAAAATCAATCATGTCGCTTGAGGTGACTCTATCGCTCATAAAACGCATATATGGGCAATTCCACGGTCCGCTTCGTTCCACGCGTGAAATTCTCAGTAGTTGCAAAATGAAAGCAATAGAAAAGTTACTATCCTCTAGTTAAGGGATCAATACGTCTGATGCACCATTTTCTATTAATATTTTTTCGTAACAACTGAGCATTTCGAGCGTGGGAACGGAGTTTTCGTGGAATGGCCCATATTTGTTTGAATTAAATGTTAGCCTGTGGCGAGGCCTGTGGTCAAAGTTTTATTATTTAAAAAAAATTGCATTTTCAGAAAATTGCGTCACAAATGCAAGACCCAACGACCAAATATTTGTTCTACACTTTCAGTTTTCACGCTGCAAAAATTTGACTTCGCTTTCTTTTTGCAAAGATTGATTTGAAAGTTTTGCGTGTGACAACTGAAAGTGTTAAAAAATTATTACGCCTTGATATTGATACTGAATTGATATTCCTTCATATTTCTTCGTCACTAGCCGTTTACTTAATTCTGGTTTAAATGGCGCTATACCTCAATTTTACGCATAAGGGCGTGTTAGTATGAGAATACACTAAAAGCTGCATTATGTATTGAGAGATGCAGCCGAGACGGTCTGTTTTCCTCTATACAACATAACATGCGGTTTTTCGATCGATCAATTCATGGTTTTTAGTTTCATTTGAAGAACATAACTTACCACATTACTCTACTTCCTATTCTATCAATAACATCCATGTAACTTAAATCTGAAGCAAATAGATTGAATCAAACATTCGATATGATGTGTTTCCATCCATAATGTACACACAGTTATGTACCTACACCAATTGATGACTTTACACTATCTTTATGAAATATATAACAAAAAAGATTTGTTCACATACAGTACACTTTTACAGAGAATTTAATTTTGAATTATTTATGAATTGTTGACGGAAAAATTTTATTAGAAAAATTTATGTGAAAATTGAAAAATAATCAAAATAAATGTGTAAACGTAAACCAAAATAAAATACAAAATTTTATATTTAACGACTAAAAAATAACCTGAGACTTATGTATTAATGTAAATATATATCTAAAATTTATTTAAAAACATAAAAAAACATTCCAATTTTTATAAAACCAAAAATAAGAAAATTTAATAAGAAAACCAAAACCCCCTTCTTATTCTGAAAGAAAGGCAGATATGTCTTTTGTATATTATGTACAACTGTATAATTCTTGTAAAATAAATTCAAAGAAAAATAAAAACGACTTTTTTTTAAAGTTATGCTATACGAAACTATGACTTACCTGCCCGATGGATGACTCACTGTAACGTGCTGATGACGATCGATGATTCCGACCCTCTGATGTATACTTACTGTACTAATCCATGATTTTCGTCCTCTTTTGTAATTCTCTAAACAACATTGCGAATTTAAAATGTAAGTATAAGGGACATCATGAAAAATTTTCTAGGTCTCACAAATTACACAGAAAGACTGAGTAAATGTGGAGGCCACAAAATTACTTCCTCCCAGAGTGTTACGAACAATCGGAATTGATCTGTCTGGTCCGAAGTCGCATAAAAAAAGCCACATCAGAGATGACAGGATGTTGCGATCTGAACTTCTGAGGAAAATTGAGCTTTCAGGTACTGACCAGTGCGGCCGTGGATTGGAAGATGAAACGAGCCCTAAATACTTTCGAAAAAGGCGCGGATTTTTAGAGGACTACACCGAAACACTGCACTCTTCGATCTGGGACTATGCTAGATAGTAACCTGGACGCAAAAGGACGGTACTGGCAAACATGGCTATTGGTACTTTATTATTTTTTATCGGTACTAGATAATATCGGTCGTTTATTATTTTTATCGGTGAAATTGAATTTTTCTATCGGTTGAATATAATATCCCGTTTTAAATGATGAACGGGAAATGAAAAAAAGGAATCATCATATGTAGAGGTTAGCAGGTTACCCGAAATTAAAAAAAAAACCGCCCGAACCCAAGCCTGGGTTTTGGGTTTTCGGGTTTAGAAAATACCGGTCGGGCCGGTTTCCCGTTTTTAAATATTTGATCGGGCGGATTTCGGGGTTAAAAACGGGCGGGTTTTGGGTGTATCTTTTATAGGGCTTACGATTCGGGCTCGATGCACCCTAAAATATCATGGGCACGCGGTAACAATGCGTCCGTGAGGCTGGTCCACACACTAACAAAAAATTAAGAAAAATTTGTTTCGTAGACTGCGGAACCATTATACAGCTAAGTTTTGACTTTCCCCCCTTGCGACGTACCCCCCGGAAAATATTTTTCTACGGAAAATTCTAAGGCGAAGTGTCTTTTCACTCATTAAAATCGGTTCGGTGGATCCGGAGATATGACCTTAAGAAAATGATCATTTTCAATACGAAAAGTGCATTTTCATCATTTTTATAGAAGCCAAAGTTAATGAAAACATCCTACGTTATTTAATTAGTTCCAAAGCCAATTGTATGAAAAACGACTTTTTTGGCTCCCGCTCGAAAACGGCTCGATAACTTTTCTTGAAATTTTGTAGGACATTCTACGCCATATGAGATTTGAAAAAAGGGGGGATGTTGAAATCAATTTGTTGATGTAAAGATGAGTAGATTGAAGTTTTGAACTGCTTAGAAGACGAATAGCAACAAGAACGCCATCATAAGACAGAAAAGACCCATAGCTTCGGACAAAGCGAAACCCAAAATAACGTATGAGAACAATTGCTGTTTGAGTGATGGCGCGCCATACAAAGACCATATAAACGAATGTTTTGTATGTGTGTGTGTAGTGTATTCAAAGTATGAGTCAAATATGAGCAAAATTTTTGGACTGTGTTAGGATGAAGATAGACGTTTGGTGTCAAAGGAAAAGTTGATGGGTTGGATGTGAAGTGTGTCAGGGTGACCAACAAAATGGCCGACATTGGTATGGGACAATGGGAAAATTAATTTTTTTTTCAATGTTTTTTTGTTGGAGATAGATGTTTCGTATCAAATTTTTTTTTTGCGGAAATTTTTTTTCTCTGGAATTTTTTTTCGCCGCAAATTTTTTCGTCGGAAATTTTTTTCGCCGGAGATTTTTTCTCCAAAATTCGCGTCATCTTTTCTTTCAAAACTACTGTAAGCGTCGCCCAAATTGATATCAGTTATTTTGGAAGAAGGGTCGAGGACTTGCTTCACGTTTCCTTTTTGTGATCTAAATTACATCGACAGTGTTCTTCAGAGCCTATTTTCGATTTTCGATTTTCTTGAAATTTTCTCGATTTTCTTGACATTTCCTCGATTTTCCTGAAATTTTCTCAATTTACTTGATTTTCTGTAAATTTTCTCGATTTTCTTGAAATTTTCTCAATTTTCTCGAAAATAGGATCTGGTGTTCTTTGTCCTACCATATTTTTCGAATGAGTTGTATGTTCTATACAGCACCATCTATGGGGGGCTGGTGGGGATGTGCAAACGTTTTTTCCCATCTATAAGTGTCAAGTGGCCGTGGCGTGGGATGGGTTGGCAAGTAGTGAACGTGCTTGCCTTCCACGCAGAAAACCCGGGTTCGATCCCCGGGATGTGTAGGAATTTTCTGTAATTAACTAATGGTATGGAACTTCCCTAAGTTCACCCAAGCTTCATAAATTGGGTAGTTATGGGATTCGAGGTCCATAACAAAAAATTGTACATAAAAAGAATCGGAACGTGACGTCACTCACCTGCGTAGCAGTTTGTGTACAACAGAACAGTCGAGAAAACACAGCTATAGCTGCAGCCTTTCGCCCATGGATGGCGCTCAAACCACGTGTGGATATCGACATCGAATAAAGGTGCGAATGCTGACAACCAGAGGATGCCGAACCAGTTGAACAACCAATTTCACGGCAAACTGCAATGTGATACAAATCAACCAAACAAATGAAATGTGTGAAAAATATAACCTCAACATAGTGATATGAATTAATAGAAGCGAAACGTTCCTTGGTCTTCAACAATTGTTATCATTAATAATAAAGAAACATTGTAATATACAGATGTAGTCCATACGCTAAATAAATAAAATGCCGTGAAGCTATATTGGTTGGTGTACTTAAGTGCACAAAGAGGAATTTAAACGGCCCAGTCTTTAATGTTGTCCTAATTCAGCCGAGTAGGATAGTATTTAGGGCTATTTTTTCAGTCACTTCGCTAATAGCGACTAGCGATCCGCTAATTAGTCAACTAGCGAATCCATTTCGCTAGTCGCTACTTCGCAATTGTACGAACTCGAATTATTTGGAATTCAAAGTTCCCTCGAAATTTCCACAGTATTTTATTCGTGCAGCCAAAATTCGACTAGCCAAAATCCCGATTTCCAGTGTGTGACAACGACGGGGGGGGGGAGGGGGGGTAAGTGGCCAAAAATGTGTTACGTAATTTAGGGACAGCCCCAATATTGATTAGCATATCGTCGTTTCCATTCGTAAAGGATGTAAGTACAACCGTCAACTTTTGACAGCTATCACATTTGAATTTTGGCTCAAAGTTTTAAAAGCGATTCCACACACTGACATAAGTACAAAGAATTTTAAGGATAAATATTGAAAAACTTGGTGCCGAAAATCTGACAGCTGTCAAAAGTTGACAGTTGTACTTACATCCTTTACGAATGGAAACGTCATATCGTCGAATGGACGTTCGATATATGTACTGCCGTGTTATGCCTAAACTACACAGCATTGCACTTTATTGTTGACTGTAAAGAGCTCGTAGAATTTTTTGCGCTTTTATTGCAATTGCAATGCAAGTTTCCCAAAAATTCTGTGAGACGGTAGTGGACAGTCAAAAGGGAATGAACCTTTTCCACAACGACGACGTAAGTGAAAATCCACGTAAGTGCACGTTGACTGTGACTTCGGCAACTATATAAATAGAGAGTTTGACTAACTTTTCCGATGGAGGGAATTGTAAAGTACAGCACAGTTCTGCCGTAATTTGCATAAGAAACTTAGTGAATACTTTTTGAGAGAGAAAATATATGTAATTCTCTCTCAAAAGTGATCAATAAGTTTCTTATGCAAATTACGGCAGAGTTGTACTGTGTAGCAGTGAAAGATTGTTCATCTTTTCTGAATATATTTTTCGGTCAGAAGATTTACTCAAAAATGTTCTTATTTTTTTAATTATTTCAGTGTAATGAAAACTTTGTATGTACCATTAGCGAAGATTAGCGCTCGCTACTAGTGTGCTAGTTTTTGAAAAGCCTCGCTACTAGCGACTAGCGTCGCTAATATTTTTTGATTTTAGCGCTACCGTTAGCGTCGCTAGAAAAATTGACTAGCGAGCCCAACCTTGCTATTCAGAACTTTAAATTTGTCTTTAATCGAAAACAAAGGTATTTGTCGGAGCAATAAAAAGAGGGAGGGTGTAGACTTCAAATCTGCCTTCAATCGAACACAAAGGTATTTGTCGAAGCAAGAAAAAGAAGGAAGGTGTAGACTTCGCGCGACGGAAAGTAAGCTTCTTTGGAAAGTCTTTACATTTTTCCGTGGGATATTTTCAGTTTTAAATTTAATTTTCTAATTAGTTCCAAGTTCAATGTTAAAAGCAAACATTAATTAGAACGAGTACAAGTATTTGTTATGTCTCCGTAGAAATTAATACCTTTTCTTCAATTCATGACAATTTTAATTCCGCAAATTGTGAAGTGACCGATTCGTAATGGAAGTCTGGGTTATAGCATTTTTTTTTTTTTATTTTATTTTATTCAGGTTAAAGATGAATAAACAGGCTCAACGCCCAATTTATTTCCCATCATCATGGGATTCATTCATAGCATGCAAAGTTATTGACAAATGAAAACGCAATATAAATCAAGAGGATTTTGTGAAGAAATTCTCTGATGATTTTCTATTTTCGATAAACAATAAATCACTCACTTTATTTGCTATTTTATGTGTAGGCTGGAATTATAATTCGTATCTTCATCTATAATGTTTCTGTAGTTCTAATAACGGCATTCGTCGCAGGCATAAAGGTCAACCTATTCAACGCAAATAGTCCATCGCCGACTGTTACTTTGTGTGTATCTTGGATAAATGTAAAGTAATTGTCGTTTTCGCTTAAAACTTGTTGCGTTTCGTGTTCATGTTATACGTAACATTTCGTGCTAAATTAACATTAGTCACCTTTTCGATCAAAATATTCAGAATTTGTTGTTATTTTTACAACTAAAATAATTAATTGTTCAATCTTGCGAATGAATATTTGCTCAATCTTGCTACGCCCCTTAGCTGAGTACTAATTTCCATTTAACCTTTTTTAAATGTGGGCAACTACAAAATAATAACAACGAAGCCAACACTGCGAGAATCTATCTTAAATTCCTTAGTTTAGACAGGCGCTTTCACTAATGTAAAGTAATAAATTACCGGCAAGTTGAACACATGTCCCATCACAGTTTTGGTCCTCCCCGTTTTTGTTTAGTTGCCAATAAGTTTTTATAACGTTTTATTGTTGAAGATACTTTTAAAGGTTGCACACATAAAGGATGTAGCCTTTTCATTCTTCTGACATCTTACACATATCGTTGAGAATTCAGCTATAATTGAGTTCCTATGCGCTCCTAGCTCTACGATTCAAAACTTCCACGAAAATAGTAGAAGCTCAAAAAGTCAACTGAGTAGCAATTTATTTTGGGGATTCTTGAATATTTGTTCTGTTCATCATAATCTCTAAGCTCTAAAAAAGCAGCCAAGTTGACATGCCTCTTCAGCATAAAAAAATTCAGAACTGGGCTCTACTCACTGCATTCTCTCAAGCAAAACTTACTTAATTTCAGTGATTTCAGTGTACTCGGATATGGTAAAGTTTTCACTTTAGCAGTTTATTCAAAAATTATGAAAAATTTAGTTTATTCAAGTATCCGAAAGCTCGAGCCAAAAAGTGCTTGTGTAGACACATTTGAGTTGGTGCCTGTGTACCTAACTAGTAGAGATTCAAAGAATGAAAATGCCGGATTTATCGTTCAACGGCTGTCTCGGGTTGACACTAAAGCTATGCAGGCAGGCCTGTAGCCAGGATGAATCGACAGAGCGGTGGGAAGCGCCCCATCGCTATATTACGAAAATTGAATGAATTCCAAAAATCAATGTGTAATTTTGCTCAAGGCGACAATTTTTTTTTCGCCAGAAATTCTTTTTCGTCGAAAATTTTTTTCGCCTGAAATTTTTTTCGCCGGAAATTTTTTTCACCGGAAATTTCTTACCCGAAAATTTTTTTCTATTGAAAATTTTTTTGCGCCTGGAATTTTTTTTTCGCCGTAATTTTTTTCGCCTGAAATTTTGTTTCTCCAAAAATTGGATTGACACTCATTGATTTTATCTTATCGCGCAGCTGCGTGAAGTGCCGTAGCGTCATCAAAAACTACTGATATCACAACAAAAACCCTTTAAAAAGCGAAGTGTGACGCACGTCCTTGTACCATCTTCCAAAACAACTGATATCAATTGGGATGACGCTTAACGCTGCGAAACGCAAAAAATTCTTTTGAAATATTTTCACACTCGATTAAAAAAAAGCGTCACAAATGCCGGTCCCCCCAGTGTTACAGAATTTATCCTAAGACTAATTATACTTAGACTGGTATTTCATACAAGAATAAATGTGACCGCAACATCAACCGTGTGTAAAATATAATTTTCGCTAACACATACACGCGTTGTTTATCAACTTGACATTTCTGTCACAAATCGTCAGACATGGAAAAAAAGTTTGATCGAATTGGAACCGTCAATCATTTGCTTTTCCATTAAACAATGAAATCCAAAATCCAAATAAAACTAATATTTTGATAGACAACGTCATCCCCTTCTATTTTGAATGAGCAAACTCACACTATCAAACATTATGTGTTTGGACCCGTAGGAAGTACAAAGGTCCTATACGTTTACTACAAACAATTTTATTGTAACATGGGGTAGACCGATGTGAGAGTGGGGGGATGCATATATTATCGTCTAGAGATGACAATCAATAAAAAAAAATGTCCGCCTGTCCGTCCGTCCGTCTCCACTTTTTTTTCCAAACGGCTCAACCGATCATCCCAAACTTTTTTTCCCTGAAAGGTACATGCCTCCCATGATTCAAGCTCGAAAATGAGCAAAATCGATGAAGTGGTTCCGGAGATATGGTCGTGTTGGAATCGGGTCAGGGGTCTGGGCACTGGGAGCCATGGAATGGGCGAAAATAAATTTCTCTGCCCAAAATGATAAGAGACAGTTTTTTTTGCTTAAATACGCAATACAGAGACTTACTTTCAAAGGCAAAATTGTAGAGAATCAAATTTTAGCGAACACGTGTCTCAGGGTTTTGGGGAAATATGGCCCAATCCTGGTATATGGTCACTTCAACAATTGGGCAGGATGACCCAGATCTCCAGAACTATTAGAGGTAGAAAGTTGCTTCCAAGGACAAAGTTGTAGACAATAAAATTTTAGATAACACTTGTTTTTGGGTTTGAGGGAAAAACGACTTAGTCCTTGGATCTAAGCTTTTCTAGATTTCAATGGTCTGCGACGTACTTCGGTAGGGCCTTTGACATTACCTTGGGTAATTTCTATGGATCTTTGAAATTCTTACAGTTATAAAAGAACAGAAAACGTTGGATTGTTTGCTTATTTGTATATTTAGGTACGTTCGAGTCACTTTGCCACATGTATTCTGTTTGTCACATCTATTCTGATACGTAAGGGTCTTTGGTTATGTTTTATGTAGGCGTCACTTTATTTACGAAATTTTGTTCGATATTTCCGGTCTGAGTATAATTAGTCTTAGGTTTTATCTGTTCTTTCAGCCTTCACACCGCAAAAATTTGACTTTACGGAATGTATGTAGTATTTTTGTAAATTAACTCAAATTTTGGTTGTGGTGATATATTTATAGGTTTATCAGTGTGGGATGGGCCATTTCTGGCTCCTAAAACACAGATCTATTGATCCTTTGTTTTCTTCCCGTTCATCACGTAAATCATTTGAAACTTTCCGGTTTTCACCAAGAACCTATCTAGGGCGATAGGTCCTAGGTCTAAGATATCGGAGGGTCGAATCACATAATCACCTAATGTCATGCTCCTTAGCAGGTGGAACTTAGGGCATTCGCATATTCCGTGGACGCCCGTTTCGTCCTCCAAGCCGCAGTCACATCTTGGATCAGCCAAAATGGTCATTTTGGCCAAGTGCTTGTTCATTCCACAGTGACCCGTAATGGCTTCCACTACCCTCCTAATGCCACTACGGTCCATTCTGAGAAACTCCTTGGCCCACTTCTCGTCAGGCGCCGGGAAGAAGAGCTTTGTGTCATTTCCTCCGCCGCGCCGTACGCGTACCAACTCTTTGCGGACTCAGCCCGCACCCAATGTTCCACCGCCCTTTCATACAGAGAGTGTGGGATCGGGATGTGGGGCTCTGGGCCCTCGATCGCAGATGCTGAACCCTGTCTGGCTAGCTCGTCTGCTCTCTCAATTACCGTCTTCACCAGTGTCTACCCAGGCGATCGTGATCTGATTTCTCAGTTCCAATCGGTTTAGGGTCCCTTTCAGCTCTTAAACCAGTTTTGACGTTGTCACAGGCGACGCGAGTGCCTATTATCATCGACTCACTGTCTGAGCAGATGGTCGCTCTGCCACCCGCCATTTCTTCTGGAACTAAATTCATCACTCCTATCAACGTCGCAAACGTCTCCGCTTGGAGGACACTCGCTAACTTTCCCAAATGGAGACTGTCGCAGTTCGCCGGTTCCTGCGAACAGATCCCGGCTCCCGCTCCTTCCTTAGTTTTCCACCCATCCGTAAAGCTCACCAGTCCATCATTCGGTAGGCAGGTCGGCCAGTTTCCTAGCCTATTCGCTCTGTTCGGTATAACGATCTGGTATCGTCTCACGAAGTCGACCTGTGGAGTCATGCGATCTCTGGGTATATCAAAGATCCTGTCGTTGATCACTTGCAGGATCCTTCCATGGACAGATTCAAAATTACTCATCCAGATACTGTTTTGCTTCAGCCTGTCTGCCGAGGCAAAGGCTCTTGCTTTAACGATCGTCTGGATGGGCGATAGCGCAATGAGCGCTTCCATGGCTGCTGTAGCCGTAGTCTTCATAGCTCCCGTGACACAAATGCACACAAGCCTCTGAATTTCATTCAACTCCTTCCTCGCGCATTCCACCAAACCTAGGCCACCTACGCAACCATGGAAGGTGATAGGAATCGAACAATTCAGTGGAGAAAATTTTTTTCGGAGAAAAATTTTTGGGGGAAAATTTTTTCGAAAAATAAAAATTTTTTCACATGAAATTTAGTTATAACAATTACAAACTTCCAAAACGACTGATATCCCAACAGAAACCTCTTAAAAGGTAAAGTGTGACGCAGTTCCTAATGTGCACTTCCAACATTAGTGACAAATATTCAAAATATACAAACGTATCGCAATGCGAAAGATTCAATTTAGCCGCTTGTGAGTGGCGCCTCTGTCACCTAATAGGAGAACAAGATCCATGCTCTATTGAAGAGGAACGTCGGAGGAACCAGACATCCTGAGCGAAGCCCGGGTAACCACGCTGTACACAATAAATAAATAAATATTCAAATTCAAATTTATTAAAAAAACTAAAACAAAATGGTAGATACACCTTGTTCATGAGATTAATTCAAAAGACACAATAGGTCGAGCTAATTATGGAAGTTCAAAAGTTCAAAATAAAGAAAAAAAAATGACAAAATAACAATGACCACAACAAAGAATCAAAGAAAAATACAATTGAATAATAAATGCACTCACCTTACGCCCAGGACGAAGACACTACGCCAGAGGCGTTGACTTCATTATTTTAAGTAAAACTGAAAGCAAAAATTTCCAATCACAGGGCAAGCAAACACCATTTTGCGACGAATGGCCGTTCAAAGCGCTCGGAAATGCTCATTGCAAGCATGATGGAAGCTGGACAACGAGATAAGTCCTCTTATGCGAGTGGGAATCGAGTTATAGTCGGCTACCGTTTTAACAACAAACGATTGGTTATATTGGGACGAGGAATGTTTAGGGGATGACTACGTTCTGATCTTCTTGTTGGAGACAAAGCCCGGGACGTGAGTCTTGAAGATTTTGTGCATAAAACCACATCGTCTCTGCCTCAGATACGTCATAATCGGAGTACCAAGCAGTTCATTCACATAGCTCCGGGTGCTATCGTAACGTCTCAATCTATACACGGAACGCACACAGCCTTTGAAAGCCCGCTCCAGAGACTGGACGGCGGACACTGACAAGTGTGTTGAATATATTTATAGAGTCACCATAAGTGAAGGCGGGTAGAATTAAAGACTTAACAAACAAAAGGCGATTCTTTTGAGAAAAAATGTGGCTGCTAGGCTTCCCCCAAAAACTTTAGAGCAAATCTCAGCTTCTTGGTCCTTACATGTCATTTTCTTATCCATGACCAAACCAAGATTAAGAACCTTTTCATCATAGGTAATAATCGCCCCACCTAGTAAAATGTAAGACATCAGCTTAAGTGTTAAGGGTTCATCATCCGTTTCATCAAACAAAATAGCTTGGGATTTCTTCGCATTCAACTTCAAATGATTCTTATTAGACCAGCAATAGACCACGTAAAGGTCCGGAATTATTTTATTTTGTTTGTAACTTCACCAAACCAAAAAACCCAAATTCTGCTCAAACTCGAGTGCAAAAAATCCAAAATATTCCGCAACCGGCTCTACGAAAATCAGAATTAAAGCAACCAAGAACATCCACTTCTCAAACCGAAATGGACTGCGCCAAACAAATGGAACAAGAACTTAAGAATACACTAGAAGAAGAACTCCTCAATGTATCCGATTAACATTTTTTTTAGAAAGGGAAGTATCTGTGGTGATCATAGTTCACACAAATATCAATCAAAATTTATTAATCTAGTTACCGGGAAACCGGGTATAAAAGGAATACATTTTTGTGAATAAAAATCAGATTTGTATCAACCTCGAAAGAGGTAACATCTCTCTATTAATATGTAGAACATAGATTCTCCATAAGCCTCATTGATAGGAGTTCTCGGAGAAGAATAAAAAAAGCTGCACATCATCAGCAAACATGTGATGAGAGGTTGATGTAAGAACGTAGGTAAATCATTAATATACAACGAGAATAACAGTGGGCCGAGTACTGATCCTTGCGGTATACCAGAGCTAATTTTAGCTAAATCGGATACGTGGTTCCCAATAGACACGCATTGGAAGCGGTCAGAAAGATAGTTACGAATCAGACTGACAGCTGTAGACGAGAAGCCAGAATGCTTACCCAACTTAGCAAGCAATTTACCGTGAGAATAGTAGTAACGGGTGATCGGAAAGTAATGAGACAAGTTTTTCAAGGCTGATAATTTTGTTTTCACGAAATCAAAAGTTGTCGACGCTCTTCATTATCACGAATGTATTCCAAATACAAGATTCTGACAAATGTTAAGATCGATAGTGGTCCATTTTTGCCGATTTTTTCAAGCATTTTCTTGATTCTGCACATCATACGCCCGATCATCTTCAAATCGATTTCCTTGAGCTTCATAATGATACGCCGTTTGAGCTGCTTCATTGATTTAGCTTCCCAGCCACCTTCGTAGACCTTCGCTGACAAAATTCCCCAGAAATCTTCAATGGGACGGGCCTTGGGGATGTTTGGAGGGTTCAATGGTTTCGGTAAGAAATTGATGTTATTTGCCTTCAGCCAATCGATGGTCTTATTTGCGTAATGTGTACTAACCAGATCTGGCCAGAACACATAATCGTCGTTCATATGATGCTTTCCGATGTATTTTTTCAGTTTTTTCAAACAACAATCGATATAATTCTCCTTATTGACGGCGAAACCCTTGGTTGAACACATGAACGGTTGAGACACACCTCCTCGAGTTTCTTTTTGCCAGCGAACTTCACCTCATCTGGGGTCTCCCGAATGTCGGACGTGTAAAATCCAGCGTTACCTGACACTGAATGGTTCGAGAATGTGAAATATTTCTCATTATCGATTATCACAACTTTCTGACGCCCTTTCAGCAATTTACGCAACTTTTTGCACTTTTCAGGCACTTCAATGAGCTGTTTCTCTGTGTATTTCGGTGATTTGATACGTTTTCGATATTTTACACCTGCTCTGGCCAAATTCACGCAAATTGTTGACTGCGAAACCCCATATTTACGAGCCAATTGCCGCTGAGAAACGCCGATCTTGTCTGAAGCGAATTTCTTCAAGTTCTGGAGCTTTCTGGCTTTGAACTTCGATGAACGACCACTTTTAGGTGCTCTTTCAGCTGGGAGGTTATGTTCGAATCGACTTATCACTCTATACACAGTTGCTTTTGGCACTCCTCTTACTAAAAAGTGTTTGGCGACGAAAATTTTTGGATTATGCTCGAGCATTTTGAATATGCGTTTCCGAATATGTTCACTTTCCTCTACCTTCATCGCGAAAATATGCAAATCTTACACAAAATCGAATTGATATCAACCCAATGAACGCGTTTGACATTAAAAATGAAAGTGCTAAAGTTTTATCGTAACGGTTCATGACGTTACATTTCGGTCTCATTACTTTCCGATCACCCGTTAGTAGTAAGTTTATTGGCAATGATATGTGTAAGGTCCTTTTGAATTTACACATATTTCCGTGTTAAAGCTAGAATGGAACGATGAGATGAATTTTGGATAAGCAATGATCACAATGATGATTACGTAGGATGTCAGTGACTACTCAGTCCCAGATGATCTTTGCAAGCACGTTTAAAGCCCGTTAACGAAATGTTTCCCTTCACGGCAGCAGGTAGAGAGTTGTAGTTGAGACGCTGCGAACAAAGAAGGAATCATTGATGATGGCAATAACAGGTTACGCATCCTAATCGACGAACCGAAGTTCAGATTTTGAAATATGTAGTCCGATTTTCTCGAAACAATAACTTTGTGAAGAGACGATGAGGTAAGGTATTCTAGACAAGCGAATAGGTCATTCCCGAGAAGCCTGTGTGAGTGGCCAGAAACTGATTCGAATCGACCTGTAGACGAAGCGGACGCACGCATTGAAAGACTTTTCAAGAATTTTCCTGGCACAAGCAGATAATTCTCCAATTACAGCACAGCAATAGGTCAGATGAGGCATCAGCAGAGATTTCACAAGGTGCTTCCTGGTCTTAAGAGGCATTAGCCGAGCGGTCGACCACATATTGCGAAGACCTCCGAAGATCTTAGCAGATACTACACTAGCGTGACATTCCCATCCCATTTGTTTTTGAAGCATCAGGCCCAGATTCTTCACCTTATCGACAAAATTAACTGTCACACCTTCGAACTCTAACTTAAGGATTCCACTCGTCCAATTTCCCGATGAAAAGACAACGGCCTTCGTCTTACTAGCATTTAGCATCAGCCTATTTGCCTTAGCCCAGGCCGACACTGCTGATAAGTCAGACTTAAGCAGGTTCATGTCAAAGTAAACGTTATCTTCATGGATCGCCTTGTAAAGTTGAAAGTCATCCGCGAAAAGGTGACTCTTGCTATGACTCAGATGTTGAGGAAGATCGTTGATGAACATAGAGAAAAGAATTGGGCCAACGACAGAGCCTTGCGGGACGCAACTGTTAACTGGAAGGACACTGGATTGGAACCCGTTTATAAAGGGGCAATTCCACGGTCCGCTTCGTTCCCACGCGTGAAATTCTCAGTAGTTGCAAAATGAAAGCAATAGAAAAGTTACTATCCTCTAGTTAAGGGATCAATACGTCTGATGCACCATTTTCTATTAATATTTTTTCGTAACAACTGAGCATTTCGAGCGTGGGAACGGAGTTTTCGTGGAATGGCCCAAAGACTGACTGTGAACGACCAGACAGGTAGCTATGCATCATGCGCACAGCATGAGGAGTGAAACCGAATTCAGTCTCTAGCTTTGATAGCAAGGGACTATGGGACACGGAATCGAATGCTTTAGAGAATTCCAGTAGAAGAAGGACAGTAGCAATATTTTTGCTCATATTCATTCTGATATCGTTGGTTACTTTTAAAAGGGCAGTCGTCGTGCTATAGCCAGAGCGGAAACCTGATTGAAGCCCAAACAGAAGATTTTTTTCTCCCAAAAACTCACCTATCTGCCTCTTCAACAACTTCTCAAACGCCTTCAAGAGCGCAGGTAGCATGCCTATAGGTCTGTAGTCGTTAAGGGTATGGAAACGCGAATCCTTATGCCGTGGGATTACTCTAGCAAACTTCAGAGGTTAGGAAAGACTGACTTCGTAATGATAGAATTGAACAGGTGTACCACCACTGGCATGATAAGAGGGAGAAGCATGTTGACAAATGAGATAGGGATAGGGAGATAGTGATTGAGAGAATCGAATGCCTTAGTAAAGTCAAGCAATGTCATAATGGTCACAAAATTTTTCTCAAAAGTTTTCCGAATTTCATCCGACACTCGTAGCAGAGCGGCACCCGTAAATAAATAAAATGAACGAGGTGTTAGGGATTAGATTAGAATAAGTGAGTGGAGGTTATCCTGCTCCTAAGCCTCAAATGGGCCTGTTGTGCGTTCCCACGGTTTCTATGGCCAACAGATATCGATTATTGTTGTTAATTAGCTTATGGTAATGCTCTGGCTGTCTGTCTTTGCACATTTTTTGACAACAAAGTGACAGCTGTCAAAGTGACAGCTGTCAAAGTGACACCTGTCAAAGTGACACTCTGACATTTGTTTTTTCAAGGAAATTACTCTACCGCTACTTTCTTATACCATTTGAATGTCTTTTTTGTAGTAAATATGATTGCTATTTGGACTGCTTGAGCATATATGTTGAACTTGACGTTTCTGGCCAAGGTGGTTTCAACGAGAAATCGACAAGATTTCTTAAATGTTTGAACGACTTTGTTACGGTCTATAGAACCTGTTAGAATCTTACTAATAGCTTGAACTACTAAATTATGATTAGGAAAAGGCCTTAAACATTGGAGACACCGAGGATTGAGCCCGGCACATATTGAGTATGAGTTCAATGCTCAACCGATTACACCAGTTAGGTGTTAGGGATAGCTCCGCTTTGCTGAAAAATTGGGTAAATTGGTGGAATTTCAGTTTTATTTCATTACTTGCTAACTCAACATATTACATTATATTGTTTTCATCGAAATCGCCGATATGAACATTTAAATCAATGATGGAATATTTAAAATGCTTCCTTCCGCACACTATCAAAACTTAATCAATTGTCAATCAGTGCTCTTACAATTTCGTTCGTGAATTTTTCAATTATTTCCAACGATTTATTCTCAGGCAAGTCTTGCAAGGACGCAGTGATAAAGTTGCCAAATGCTTCGAATTTATCCGATGCTTTATGTCTCTTCTGCTCTCGGTAATCTGTAGGTGGATCCTGGAGCGATCTTTTGAGAGAGCTGATATTTCTCACTGTTAACGATTGTTTGTTTTGGCTGGTACCGTTGCCGTAGGATCTACAAATAAAAAAATTGTGTCAATTTTCGTAAATTTTTCAAATCTTGTCGGAACGTATAATAATTGAGTCTGTGGGGAGCAAGACCCGGTCTATTCCAACTGTCAAAGTGACATATTTTTTATAATTGTATTTTTCCTTATGATGGCAGTGTAAAGAAAGCTGTTCGGACGAAACAACCACTTTCTGTCCATCGATGACACATCTGCCCTACAACGCATAAAAAACTTAGCGACGTAATCAGATGAGAGTTTTTCATATATTTTCTCTCACGAATTCTCCTCGCTAAGTTTTTCATGCGTTTTACGGCAGATCATGACTTTGTATTTGTGTCTGCTATGTGTGTGTTTTGCAGGTTGGAAGATCCTATTTCCTTATTCTGTGACGTCATGCACTGACGAATCAAAGTCAAGGTTCGTGAGAAACATGATTCTTTATCAACAGAAGAACTGCCCTACAATGCATAAAGAACTTAGCGAAGTTATGAGATGAGAGATTTTCATATATTTTCTCCCACAAAATTCTCCTCTCTAAGTTTGCATAAAGCAAGTTCTTTTGTAAGAATTTCTAGTTCTCTTTGCAGACAAAAATACACTTGATCCGAAAGGAGTTTAAAACTTTGTCTTTGATTAGCTTTCTGGCTCTTCCGAAAATTAACGTTCTAGTGCTTACGAGTCTGCCGTCATAACTGCTCTGATTTTCTCTAAGTTTTTTTCCTTATGATGACAGTACTGATACTGTAAACGTTTGACAGGCCGAAAAAACACGATTGGGATTTAAAACTGTCATTCAGAGCATAAAAAACTCAGCGAGGAGAATTTTTGTGATAGTGTCGCTAAGTTTTTTATGAATTACAGGGCAGAATACATAAAAAAGTTAGCGACGTTATCAGATGAAATATTTTCATATATTTTCTCTCGAAAGTTCTCCTCACGAAGTTTTTTGTGCGTTGTACGGCAGTACAATGCATAAAAAACTTAGCGACGTTATTAGATGAGAAATTTTCATGTATTTTTTCTCACAAATTCTTCTTTCTAAGTTTTTTATGCGTTGTACGGCAGATGTGTCATCGATGGACAGAAAGTGGTTGTTTCGTCTGAAAAGCTTTCTTTACACTGCCATCATAAGGAAAAATATTTAGAGAAACTCAGCGAAATTTTCAACGTATTTCGCTGAAAAAAAATAAATTAGCGACAAAACTAAACAAACCAATCTCCGAGAATCTTACATTTAATTTTGGCGGTAATTTAATTTTTTTCGGCGAATTTTGTTGAAAATCTTCGCTGATTTGCTCTATGTTTTTTTTTACTTGTGACGACAGTGAGAATTTTTAGTTCTCTTTACAGACAAAAATACACTTAATCCGAAAGAATGGTCCATTTAAAGGAATTCAAAAATTTATTTTTGGTTGGTTCTCTGGCTCTTCCGAAAATTAAAGTTTTAGTGCTTACGAGTCTGTTGTCATAAGCAAAAAAAAACTTAAAAAAAATCAGCGAAGATTTTCAACGAAATTCGCCGAAAAAAATCAAATTAGTGATCAAATTAAACGAAAGATTTTCGACGATAGTTTTGTTTATTTTTGTCGCTAATTTAAATTTTTTGCGTGAAATTCGTTGAAAATCTGAGTTTTTTTAAATTTTTTTTTTTATTATGATGGCAGTGTGGGGTCGTGCACATCTTACTTCACACTCAGAGGGGGAGGGAGGGGGGTCACTGAAAACGTGACGGAATCGAACGGGGAAGGGGGGTGTCTGCATGGAACGTGACGTCACGTTATTGTCCCAATAAAAAGGAAAAATTTTTATTAGACATTCAAGACCCGTAGGAAACCAGTTCAATCGATTCTGGCTGCAAGGATTCCCGTTCTATTTAATTACTGAGTTATTTTGATCGAGTTATTTACAAGAAACCCAAAATTACTAAAATGACCCTCGCCGAACGGCTTCTGAACATATATTTCCAGGTAAGGGGGGGGGGAGTCGAAAATGTGACGTCATATTTTAGGGGTTGTAAGTCAAACGTGATGCAACGTGACATGGGGGAGGGGGGAGGAGGAGTCAAAAAATCGAGAAAAAAGTAAGTAAAGTTATTTCCAATATTTCACTGCAAAAGTCAGTTGCATAATTTTTTCGTCCAATGTGTTTGCTCACTTAATCTTTAACTGAATAAGCAATTTAAATGACAGAAAACATTTTCTTAAAGCCAGAAATTGATACAAAAAATTTTGAGTTGATGATTGCAAATAAAAATGGCCGCCATCTTTGTTGGCTTTTGACGTTTACAAATATTTGCAAATGTATCAACTCAAAAAGTTTTTATCCTTTTCTGACTCGTAGAAAATGTTTTCTGTCATTTCAATTGATTATTCAGTCAAAGACTAAGTGATCAAAAACATTGGTCGAAAAAATGGCGGGGGCAAAATCCCCAAGACGATAATATTGTCTACTGATACAATATTATTGTCCATGAGACAATAATATCGTCCACTGATACAAAAATATCGTCCATGAGACAATAATATCATCTAGTGATACAATATTAATCGTCTCAAAAATTATGCGTTTTGAAGTGTTTATTAAAAGGAAAAGCTGAAAGACCAGGGGCGTGACAGTCTTTTATTTTGATCTATGCAAGTAATATTCAACGTGAAATTAGCTGCAGTTGCAACCGAAATCAGCTGTTTTTTGAACTCTTCAATGAAGTCAGCTGATTTAGGTAAATTTTTGAATGATATCAGCTGACTTTTTGGCAATCTAGTTAGCTTCAGTCGCAACTGCGGCTAACTTCACGTCGAGTATTACTTGCAAAGCTAAAACCAGGGGCGTGACAGTCTCTTGCTTTGATTTTTGCAAGTAATACTCGACGTGAAGTTAGCTACAGTTGCAACTGAAACTAACTTCATTGCAACAAAATCAGCTGATTTCATTCATAAATTTACCAAAATCAGCTGACTTCATTGAAAAGTTAAAAAATCAGCTGATTTTTTTGCAACTGCAGCTAACTTCACGTTGAATATTAGTTGCAAAGAATAAAACAAAAGACTGTCACGCACCTGATTAAAACAAAAGATTAACTTTTGCAGTGAAATATTGGAAATCACATTTCTAGCAAATGTAAATGTTTTCTCCAAAAGTGTTTCCGAAATTTGGTTTGGGAATAGGTTAAGTATGTAATGACGACATAAGCATTCGTTTTCATTTAAGACTTTAAGAGAAAAACGTTACCGAAAATTGCTACTTTTTCCATACAAATTGTCATCAGTTGAAAAGATTCCGACAGATGGCTCTTTTGTAAGCAGTGAGCACTCTTAAGAGTTTGCACTACGTACTAAAGATCTGGCGAAAATTTTTCAACTAATGAAAATTTGTTTGAAAAAAGTGACACTTTTGTGTAACGTTTTTCTCTTAAAGTCTTCAATGCAAACCAATGCTTATGTAATCATTACATACTTTACATGTTTCTAAAGTAAATTGCGAAAATACTTTTGCAAAAAACATTCACATTTGCTAGAAATGTGAATTCTAATATTTCACTTCAAAAGTCAGTTTTTTCAGATTTTCTAGTTAATAAACACTTTCAAATGCATATTTTTTCGGCCAATGTGTTTGCTCACTTAATCTTTAACTGAGTAATCCATTTAAATCACAGAAAACATTTTCAGCGATTTAGAAATAGATAAAAACTCATACATTTGCAAATATTGGTAAACGTCAAGATGGCGGTCATTTTTATTTGGAATCATCAACTCAAATATTTTTTATCAATTTCTGACTCGTAGAAAATTTTTTCTGTCATTTAAATTGATTACTCAGTTAAAGATTAAGTGAGCAAACACATTGGTCGAAAAATTTACGCACTTCGAAGTGTTTATTAACTAGAAAAGCTGAAAAAACTGACTTTTGCAGTGAAATATTGGAGTTCACATTTCTAGCAAATGAGAATGTTTCTAAGAAAAGTGTTTCCGCAATTTTCTTTAGAAATAGGTAAAACATTGGTTTGCATTCAAGACTTTACGAGAAAAACATCACACAAAAGTGTCACATTTCCCATACAAACTTTCATTATTTGAAAAACTTCCGCCAGATGGCTCTTTAGTACGTAGTGTAAACTCTTAAGAGCAAGTCGCAAAATGTGAACTGTCAAATGTGCGATGTTTTTTTTAAGAAGAGAACACTGCGTAAATTACAAAAAATATTCAAAATTGTAATTATGTACTGTGATAGGCAGACTCTTACACAGATATTAGGTGAATCAGAATTCAAAAAATGTAAGTACGAAGGTACAAATCTGCTCTGAAAATGAACTTGGAATGCGATTTTTCAGAGCAATTTTCGACCTTCACACTCAAACTTTTTGAATTCTGGTTCATCTATTATTTGTGTAATCTTCATTATAGTACATGAGCAATAATTTTGAATGATTTGTTATTTACAGAGGATTTTTGTTCTAAAAAAACATCGCAAATTTGACAGTCCACATTTTTAAGACTTGCTCTTAAGAGTTTACACTACGTACTAAAGAGCCATCTGCCGGAAATTTTTCAACTAATGAAAATTTGTAAGAGAAAAGTGACGTAACGTTTTTCTCTTAAAGTCTTGAATGCAAACCATTTCTTATGTAATCATTACATACTTTACCTATTTCTAAAGGAAATTGCGGAAACACTTTTGAAAAAAAACATTCTCATTTGCTAGAAATGAGAATTCCAATATTTCACTTCAAAAGTCAGTTTTTTCAGCTTTTCTGGTTAATAAACACTTTGAAATGCAGACTTTTTTCGACCAATGTGTTTGCTCACTTAATCCTTAACTGAGTAATCCATTTAAAACACAGAAAACATTTCCTGCGATTTAGAAATATATGAAAACTATTTGAGTTGATACCGAGGTTGATACATTTGCAAATGTTTGTAAACGTCAAATCACAATAAAGATGGCGGCCATTTTTATTTGGAATCATCAACTGAAGTTCAAGTCAAGATGGCGGCAGATATGGACGTGTTTGTTTTGCTCTGAGTAAGTTTCGTTTATTTTTTGCCCTCTTCGCGTTTTAAATCACAGTTTCTCGTAAATAAGTTAAATTAAATTAGTGTGTGTTTTTGTAACTTTCTTAGGTATCAATTAAAATCTGCATTTTCTTTTCAAGCAACGTAGTGCTCACATAACCTCAAAGTTACAGCGTTTTTCGGGTGTTTGTTTTGTTTTCTTCATGCAAAACAATCGGCGTTTTGTGTTTGTGGTTTTGGTATAGGATTTCAAGTAGGTGTTTGTCTGCGGTTACGGTTAACTTCTTCGCTATTCATATAGCAATTCTTTTTTGGCAAAAATAAATGAGCTTGCGCTTGGCATCTCAGGCACGTGTGTGATGTCCCCATTGAGGCTTGAACTTCCAGTGCGGTTCGGCTTACCAGGCCGTCCCACTGTATTCATTATTGGTAAAAACGGTCATAGGCAGCCTCGGACGAGTGTTGGTCACGGGGTACGACCAATGCGGGACTCGAACGGTACCCCATCGTTGACGATCAGGCAATGTGAAAAGGTTGATGGTTTGTTTATTGGAAATCTAAACGTTAATGGGGGTTTTAGGGGTCGCAAGGGTGAGTTGGTGGACTTGGCAATGGATTATGGTGTAGGTATATTAGCGTTGAGCGACATTAGGACGAAAGGGCAGCGCGAAGAACTGGTGGGCGGTTATAAAGTGTTTTCGTCTGGTGTTCAGTCTGGTAGGGCGAACTGGGGAGTTGGAATGGCTATCAAAAGGGAATTAGAAAAGTTTGTTTTGGACGTGCGGTATGTAAGTGAAAGGATCATGTGGGTTTCCATTAAGCTGACAGGAGGTATTTATCGGCTGGTTAGTGTTTATAGCCCGTGCGAGGGTAGCAGTGCTGGCGATCTTGACACCTTTTACGAGCAGTTAGGGGATGTTGTCAGCAAAAAAGGTAGTGAGAGTGTGATTCTGTTGGGGGATTTCAACGCGAGAATAGGAAACAGTAAGACCAGTGGCGGCTATGAAAGGGTAGTGGGCAAATTCGGGGAGGATGTTTTAAACTCAAACGGAAAGCGGTTGTTGGATTTCTGCGATTTCAATGGACTGGCAGTAACCAACTCTTTCTTTAGGCATAGGTGGATCCCTCGGTACACTTACGTTAATAATAGTTTGGGGCACAAGTCAATAATTGATTACATGGTTATAGAGCAGGACAGGAGGCAGGAAGTCAGGAACACACGTGTTTTCAGGGGTTTCACATTTGGCTCAGCCCACTACCTTTTGGGTACCCATCTCTCTGTTAGTAAACTCTGTCAGGCTAAAAGGAAAAAAGTGGTGGTTCGGAAATTTCGTGTGGGAAAATTCAGGGACGAGGAAGTTAAGTCTCGCTTTATGTCAAAATTCAGCGAAGCTTTCGAAAGGCTTCCTCCGGACTGCGTAGACATTGAGGTTGAGTGGGCAAACTTTAAGGAATTTGTCTTGGGCGTAGCTGAGGAATGTCTAGGTAGTGTCTCTAGTGGGGGTAGAAACAAAAAGACAGGCCGGTGGAACGCAGATATCAAAAAGGCGGTATTAGAGAAAAGGAAGCTGTATTTGATTTGGTTACAGGATAAGACGGGCGAAAAGCATGAGGCTTACAGGGCTTGCAGGCAGACGGTTAAGACTCTAGTCAAGGAAGCGAAGGATCGGTCGTGGAAAAAGTTTGGGGAGGAATTGGAAGAGGCTGGTCAAGGAAGGGGTAAAAAATTTTGGTCGGCAATCAAGGATATTAGGCGTGGTGGTGAAAAGGAGGGCTGCGGTAGCATTTTGGGAAAGATGGCGAATTAGTTACAGATAAGGGTGAGGTCCTGAAAACCTGGCAGGATTACTTTCAGGATCTATTCGCCTCTGTCAATCCCGTAACAAGCCTTGACAGGGAAGAGGGCCGTAGCTTGGAGGGTGAGGAGGAAATTACATTAGAGGAAGTGTCACGAAAGGTCAGCAGGCTGAAGGCAGGAAAATCCGCAGGTATAGACGAAATTAGGACAGAATTTATTAAGAATAGCGGGCCGGGTGGGGTTCAATGGCTTTGTAGGATTTTCAATTTTAGCATTGAAGTCCTCAGTAGTACCCGCTGACTGGAGCTTCGGTGTTATTGCTCCGATCTTCAAGAAGGGTAACCGCAAAGTCCTTACCAACTACAGGGGGATTTCACTCTTGAGCGTGGTCGGAAAGGTTTATACAAGTGTGCTAGTAGACAGGGTTAGGGTTATAGTGGAAGGTGTTCTTGACGAGGTTCAGAGTGGTTTCAGGCCTCTGAGAGGTTGTCAGGATCAGATCTTTTGTCTCAGGCAGGCTATAGAAAAGCTCTCTGAGAGAAATATTGATTTATACTTGTGCATCATCGACCTAGTAAAGGCATTCGATCGGGTACCGAGGCAAAAGCTGTTCGAGGTACTTGGCGAATACGGGGTTAATGGACGTTTATTGGGCGCTATCAAAAGCATCTACTCAGGGAGCAAGGCTGCGGTAAGGATAGATGGTGAAATTAGTGAGGCTTTCGAAGTTAATGAGGGAGTTCGTCAGGGTTGTTGTCTCTCCCCTCTTCTGTTCATAATTTTTATGGACAAGATTATCAGGGGCAAGCGAATTTGCAAGGGAATGTGAAGGTGGGGGAAGTAATCATGAAAATTCTGGCCTATGCGGATGACTTAACTCTATTAGCAGATAATGCCAAGGATTTGCAGGAGAATTTAGACTGCCTGAATGCTGCATGTGAGGAATACGGCATGAAAATAAGTGTCAGTAAAACTAAAGTTCTGCATATTGGCAAATCCCGGAAGGATGTAGTTTGCAGTTTAAATGGGGAGCAGTTGGAACAGGTCTCTGAGTTTAAATATTTAGGAGCCATTTTTTCGGAGAATGGCAAGTTAGTTAGGGAATTTGAAGAAAGGAGAAGAATGGGAAATGCAGTGGCCAGTCAGTTGAGGTCGTATGTGTTCAACAAAAAGGAGTTAAGTAGTGGCACAAAGCTAGCTATTCACAGGTCAATCTTCAGACCAACGATTTTATACGGTAGTGAAAGTTGGGTGGACGGCGGATACCTTGTGCATGACCTGGAGGTTTCTGATATGAGGGTTCTTAGGAGCATAGCAAAAGTAAATCGGAGGGAACAGTGGGACAATCATATTAGGAACGACGGCATCAGGGAAAACTTAGGGGTTACATCAGTGGAAGAGGCGGCAAGGATTAGTCGTCTGCGGTGGTACGGGCACGTTCAGAGGATGGGTAATAGCAGGCTACCAAAGAGGATATTGGATGCTCAAGTCCCGGGTGTGCGTCCCAGGGGTAGGCCAAGGAGAAGGTTTATAGACTCAATTAAATCCGATTTAGAAGTTAGGGGACTTTCTCTAGGCGAACAATCCATCTCCTTGGCACAGGATAGGGGAGTATGGAGAAGGGTGGTCCATGATCAGTAGTAAAGACCTCACACCGAAAGGTACAAACGGTCTATAAAGTGTGATGATGATGATGATGATGAAAATTTTTTTCAAAAAATAGAAATTTTTTCAACAACTGAAAACTTTTAACACAAGGTTCCATTCAAACAAACTTCTGCGTTTTATCTGCGATAGCGTCACCTCAAGCGATATCATTTATTTTGGAAGCGGACTTACGGACTGCGTCACACTCTACCTTTAAAGAGGTTTTTGTTGTGATGTTTACTATACTTACGTTTCAGTGATGTTTTTATTTTTATGTTCAAGCGGACCGAAAACGTCACATTTCCTCACCAGATGGAGAACCGAAACGTCAATATTTTTGCATATGTTTTTTGCCCACTTATTTTGTCTCACTTTTTTCTTCGCACTTTTTTTGTTTCTACACTGTCATTTATTGTGCGAATTTGAATGCGATACAATGTTAATATCATTATTTTGACCCTCCACTTAACTTATTTGTAATATTATTTTTGCTCGTTGCGCCTTCTTTTTTATTATTATTTTGAAATAAAAATTAAATTGCGCCGACCAAGATTTTAAATACTACACCGACCTGCCGTATATTAGTCCAGTGCTTTAAGAATCCGTCTATTTATTCATACAATGATTCGCATTGAATTTTGAAGCGTAGATCCATTTGACTTTTTTTGTTGCGTAGTACCGATTATTTTGTTGTAAAAGTAAGCGTAGTTGACCGATTAATTTGTTGTAAACAACCACAATTTGCAACTGATTGAAAAATTAAAATGTGAGCAGTACACCATGATCAGTTCACAAATTCTAAATTCAAGTTTGATGTTGTGGTTTGTTCGGAATATGACTTTTTACTCCGCTTGAACATACATACATTACTCGGACCGAAAAGATATGATTTTGACCACGGTATTGAAAATGTCCTCGGACTCCGCTCCACTTCGCTTCGCTCCATCCTTGGACGGACTCCGCTTCACTTCGCTCCGCTCCATCCTTGGACGGACTCCGCTTCACTTCGCTCCGCTCCATCCTTGGACGTTTTCAACACCTGGGTCAAAATCATATCTTTTTGGGCAAGTGATATAATATACTATTATGCGTAGTGTTCTACAATTCTAAAGTTCTAAAGTCTACAATTGTGTATATTTTAAATTTTATCAAGAACTCATGAATTTAAGAAACTTTTTGGTTTCAATTTTTTTCTCAAACCTATGCGCACCTGCTCCAAAATCCGAAATATTTTAATAAACATATATTATGTGGATGGTGTGGATTGACAATATGTGGTACATTAAAATACAGCAAATAGTTCTTATTTAAAAAATTGCCAGTTTAAACAAAAAACATGGAGGCTGTGGTGTTTAATATAGAAAAATAAAATGAAATAATTTTATATTTTCAACATACCGGTTCCTTATGCATTAAAATTTTAAACTGAATTGGCTATGTAAATCGGTTGTAACGCGTGTTACGACCGATCTACATCGCCAATGCCGTTAATAATTATACATGCGTCATGGGAAAACTTTAGTTCTCAATCGTAGTAGTAGTAGCAGTAAAAACGTCGAATTATGGTCATTTGGAGCAAAAAAGTATATATATACTCACATGAATATCATTTTACATTAATTTCAGTAATTAATTTAATTGAATGCATTAATGCATTAATGCATTGTTTAAATTGAATTTCATTTTCACAAGATTATTCAGACAGCCACGCCTTTACATATATGCACGTGCAGTAATTGTGTCTTGCATTGATCAGTGGAACTTCGGGATTTGTCTTTGGAAAGTCGTGTTCCACAGCTGTAGAAGCACCCTGGATTGACAACACATCCAAAGCCATCTTACAAGTCGAATCAACACCTCTTTTTTCAGATCTGTACAGTTTTCAGATCAGATCTGGCTTAATTGAAGAACACATCAGGTCAGATCAATGAACAACAGATATTTTGAGATTCAGACCAGATCATAAAAAGATTCGGTCTTGTCTGATATCTGACCAGATCGATCTGATTTGTTCCTAACCCTACCTTAAGAGTGATTTTGCGAAAACTTCGAAAGATTTCGTACACTTTTGGGACAACATGTCCTACTTTTTCCCGATGAATGTGCCATTCGATTCCTTGTTCTTTTGTAAGAAAAGTAATTTCTCATTTTTGGAAAATTGTATATTTTGGGGGAGTTATGGTGTGCTAAGTGTACATGTCAGGGGGTGGTAAAAATGGTTTTTTAGCAATAACTCGTGTAAATCAAAATGAAATCAAATGAACTTTTATGGAATGGTAAGCCCCAATGATACAAAAGTTTTTCCCCCACTCCTGAGTTATTAGTCATTTTAGGTGAAAACTTCGGGAACACTTTACTGCTTGAAGCAGCGATGAATCGAAAAAGTGAGTATGGGGTGTTCTAGTATACCACCCCTACTATAAGACCATGCAAAGACTTCCCCGGTTTAAGGCTGTTGCACCCGTCTGGAACAACTTTTGTAAGAAACGCCGATTTTTGACACTTTTCCTTGACTATTTTCAGCTGAAGAAGTCTGTATAACTGCCCTGAAACATGATCTGCAGCTGGATATGCGAAAAGGAGCTGTTCACAAGTGACGGTGTACTCTACGGAAGGGGGGTGGTTACCAAAGAAAGCGTGAAGAATAAACTTGAGATATTAAATTCGAAAACGCAGATAAAAAATTTAAAAACGCAGATAAAAATTATAAAACGCAGATAAAACAAAAATGTTTTGGAGACAAAATGATTAAAAGTGAAGATGAAGTATTCAGAAATGGAGATAAAATATTTCAAAACGAAGATATTTTGATTAAATTCGGAGTTATAGTATCTCCATTTCTTAATTCTTTATCTCCTATAGCAATTTAATTTATCTCCGTTTTAATAGAATTGGTATCTCCCATTTCGAATATTTTAACTCTTTAACTAAATTTTATTATCCGCACTTTTTGTATTTGTTATATTCATTTCTATTTTTTTTTTGATCTGCGATCTCATAACTTCCTATTTCCTTAATCAATTTATTTATCTCCAAAATAACTTTAATTATCGCTTAAAATAAGTTTTTATCTGAGCTTATTAATATATTTTATCTTCATTTTTCAGAAATTTATCTGCCAAATTATCTCCGCTCTCGAATTTTAAAATTTTTTGTTCTGAAAAGTCTGTCATTACTGATAGTAAAATTCCATTCTGCCATCTATGAACAATGTTAACGATTTGATATTTTACATATCATGCTTCGAATATGAATGTTCAACGTTCTTCAACCAATTGATAAAACTTTTGTGTCTGACCAATGACTCTTGGATCGTATTAAACTTGAGATATAAAATTTGAAAACGGAGATAGAAATTTGAAAACGGAGATATAAAATTTGAAAACGGAGATATAAAATTAGAAAACGGAGATAACAAATTAGAAAACGGAGATATAAAATTAGAAAACGGAGATATAAAATTAGAAAACGGAGATATAAAATTAGAAAATGGAGATAACAAATTAGAAAACAGAGATATAAAATTATAAAACGGAGATATAAAATTAGAAAACGGAGATAACAAATTAGAAAACGGAGATATAAAATTTGAAAACGGAGATATTTTGTAAACGGAGATATAAAATTAGAAAACGGAGATAACAAATTATAAAACGGAGATATAAAATTAGAAAACGGATATATAAAATTGGAAAACGGAGATATAAAATTGGAAAACGGAGATATAAAATTAGAAAACGGAGATATAAAATTGGAAAACGGAGATATAAAATTAGAAAACGGAGATAACAAATTAGAAAACGGAGATATAAAATTTGAAAACGGAGATAGAAATTTGAAAACGGAGATATAAAATTTGAAAACGGAGATATTTTGTAAACGGAGATATAAAATTAGAAAACGGAGATAACAAATTAGAAAACGGAGATATAAAATTAGAAAACGGAGATATAAAATTGGAAAACGGAGATATAAAATTGGAAAACGAAGATATAAAATTGGAAAACGGAGATATAAAATTAGAAAACGGAGATATAAAATTAGAAAACGGAGATAACAAATTAAAAAACGGAGATAACAAATTAAAAAACGGAGATATAAAATTAGAAAACGGAGATAAAATGTACAGAAATGTAGATGAATGAAAAATGAAATGGTTGTCTCCGAAATTATATAATCTCCATTTTTCAATTTTTTTATCTGCGTTTCAGTTTTATTTTATTTCCGTTTCCATTAACTTCATGTCTCCTTTTTCTTATTTCAATAATTATTTACTTTCAATAATTGAATTATTTATCTGCGTTTTAATTTTTTATTATCTCCTCTCGGATGATTTTTTATTTCCTGAATTAATTTAGTTATTTCAAAAACAAATTTTTCTATCTCCAAAAATGATTTTTTTATCTCAACTTTTTGGTCATTTTTATCTCCGTTTTAATTTAATTTATCTCCACTCTTCAAAATTTATCTGCCAAGTTATCTCCGGTTTCGATTTTTTTTCCGGTTTTAATATATTCCTTTCTGAACTTTTTCGCCGTTAATTTCTAACTTCGGTAAGTCCCCAGGTCTATTACCCATGTGATTATGTTTTCTAATGTAAAGTGCTTCAGATTTACTTGCATTCACTTTCACCTTCCATTTGTGCTAATAATCTTGGAGCTTGTAGAGGTGGCTCTGCACATTAGATTGTCCTCTGGCTGGCGACAATCTGGTGGAATAAGTGTTTGTGTCATCAGCAAAAATAGATAGCGTCGTGTTTGTGTGCATCAGCCATAAGTATGATAAACAGAAGGGGTCCGAGAATAGAGCCTTGCGGTACTCCATTGTTTACTAGCACAGGGTCTGACAGATGATTTGCCAAATTTACCCTGAATTCTCTTTGCTGGAGATATGATACAGGGATCTTTATCAGATAATTTGGAAATTTCATATTAATCATTTTGTAGATCAGGCCCTCAATCCACATCGTGTCAAAAGCTTTTTCAATACCTAAGAAAGCAGCGACCGTAACTTTACTATTGTTGAAAACAAGGACACATTCCTCAAATAACCTTATGAGGACATGTACTGTTGAGTGTTTTCCTCTAAACCCGAATTGATTATCAGGCAGAAGATTTCTCTGCGTACAAAATTAAAGTTTCCTAGCATGCAAAATTCAGGTTATTTAGGAAGCTAAGGGACTGTCCATAAATGACGTTCAACATTCAGTGTTGCAATACAAATTTCAATCATCGATTGCTCGAAAAGTACACACTTTTCATATGTCAAACGTAAGGTCGACATTAGAGGGGGTATATTAGAGGGGTCGGACATACATTTGACATATCAAATGTATATACTTTTCGAGCAATAGACGATTGAAATTTGTAGGGCAACACTGAATACTGGACAGTCCCTAATAGGTTTAAATTTTTGGCTTCATTTGCTTGTTTACCGGGTTTGAGTATTGGAATGACATGAGCCATGTTCCATGGTTTCGGAAAGTAGCCTCTCAATAGTATGTGCTGTGAAGTTATGTGCCGAGCATGGAAGCTTTTTGAACAGAATCAGGCCCAGTTGATTTCTTTTTTTTTTTTTTTTTTGAGACTTCTGAGCATGAATTTAATTTATTCTGGATTTGTAAGCGCTATTTCAGACATATCGTCGTGATAACTTGGCGCCGACAGAAAAAAACGTACTTCAAATTCTACTTTCTTACTGAAAAATGGGTCCCCCATGTTTCGATTTTGTCTGTGAATCTTGTCGTACTCATTAGCAATAGCATTAGCTTTGTCAATGGGATTAATCACTAAAGTGCCATCACTCAGCTTGAGGGATGGTATTACGGTGTTGTCACTTCTTAAGAGTTTATCATGGGCGCGCGGTAGCAATGCGCCCGTGACGCAAGTCCCCACGAGCAAAAAAATCAGAAAAATTTTTTTCGTAGACTTCGGAACCATATATACAGCTAAGTATTGACTTCCCCCCCTTGCGACGTACCCCCCGGAAAATATTTTTCCTGGATTCTACGGAAAATTCTAAGGCGAAATGTCTTTTCACTCATTAAAATCGGTCCAGTGGATCCGGAGATATGACCTTTAGAAAATCGTCATTTTCCATACAAAATGTGGACTTTCATAGAAACCAAAGTTAATGCAAATATTCTACGTTAGTTAGTTACTTAGTTAGTTAGTTACTTAGTTAGTTAGTTACTTAGTTCCAGAGCCATTTGTATGAAAACCCACTTATTTGGAGTTTTCTCGAAAACGGCTCGATACCTTTTCTTGAAATTTTGCAGGGACCTTCGGCTGGGCATTCTACGCCATATGAGATTTTAAAAAAAGGGGGGGGGTACCGGCCTCGTTTGGGCGCCAGGGCTCTTAGAAGGCGCCATATAAAGCCCATATAAATGTGTTTGTGTGTGTGTGTACGGAAGCATATTTTGTATAAGACATGGTTGGGTGTTCGAGATACAGGTTTGGTGTCAAAGGGAAAGATGTTGGGTTGGGCCAAAATGGCGGAAAATGGGCCGGGGCTCAAAAAAAAAACTTTTGATATGTTGTAGAGGAAGTTGAGTGGATCATTTTCGCCCATGAAAGTAGTAGCCGCCGCAGCTCGGTTTGGCGGCGACGGCGCCTCAAAAAAAAACTTTTGATATGTTGTAGAGGAAGTTGAGGTGATCATTTTCGCCCATGGAAGTAGTAGCCGCCGCGGCTCAGTTTGGCGGAGGCGGCGGCTCAAAAAAACCTTTTGATATGTTGTAGAGGAAGGTGAGGTGATTATTTTCGCCCATGGAAGTAGTAGCCGCCGCGGCTCGGTTTGGCGGCGACGGCGGCTCAAAAAAAAACTTTTGATATGTTGTAGAGGAAGTTGAGGTGATCATTTTTGCCCATGAAAGTAGTAGCCGAAACTTTCAAAAGTACTGATATCACAACAAAAACCCTTTTAAAGGGGAAATGTGACGCAAGTCCTTCTTCCTCCTTCCAAAACAACTGATATCAATTTGGGGTGACGCTTAAAGCTTTGAAACGCAAAAATTCTTTTGGAATGTTTTCATTTTTGATTAAAAAAATGCGTCACAAATGC
>CM055403.1:176891791-176907563 GCA_029228625.1 Pseudolycoriella hygida | reverse complement strand
CATACTGGAGCTACGCAGATTCACTTCTTACTTAATTTAGTTCATAACTTAGGTAAGATTTATATTCTTTGAAAAAACTATGAATAAATAATAAAAAAAAAGCACTTTCTTTGCTGAAATTGCAATTTACTAGTTAATATTTTCGCCATTTTCTCGTTCATGGCTCCACTTTCTACGTCAAAAAGGTACTTGCATATTTTTCCGCTAGGCACCAACTCTTTCGGAGTGAGGTGTCGAATTATTTATAGTTTTTTTTCTTGTTTGACTACTGTGATTTGTGTTTAAACTCAGTAAACAATGCACACCACTTCGTGTTATATTAGTTATTTATGCAACTAGTTGCGAAATGTTCAATGCAAAGTGAACACATGGCATAAATCTGGCAACGGCGCGTTGTTTCGTTGAGTTCGTAATTGTTGCATAGATCGTATGATTTTTCATAACCGGAAAGATTGAGAATAAAGATTCATTGTACACGTAACTACCGTCTATACAACACCTCTCCATACAGTCCACTAGACATACGAGCTATTCATTGGTCCTTCGAGCCGGAAGATGTTTTTGTCACTAGATGTGAAGTTATCAAACGAGCGAAGCGAGTTGGATAAACACATCGTGTGACAAAAACAACCAATTTTGCATACAATTTTGTTTCATACAAGACCTTATGCAACAACTTGTGAAACGTGAACTTTTGAATCACTAGTGACAAAAAGTTACCTTTTATCACTAGTGACAAAAAGTTACTTTTTATCACGCAAGTCAATTATAAAAAGTTACTTTTTATAACTAGTGACAAAAAGTAACTTCTTATCACCTAAATGAGTGATAAAAAGTTACTTTTTGTCACTAGTGATACAAAGTAAAACCAGTTATAAAACGACCTCTCTAACGTCACCGAAACGATGCATGAAAAAGTTCAATTTTCACAACGGCGTTGCATAAAATAATTTTTGTCATTCAATAAACGGCTGCTAAGAATTTCGTGCCCATTAGATGTGGAACTTCGCGCCAGCATCATTCACAATATGACATTTCGTATAAGGAAACTTCCCCGTTACCCAATAAACATGTCGAATCTTGTTCCAAAAAAGTCCCATTAGAGGGAAATTTTGTTATATTTTTTAAATTTGCAGCAGGAACTCATCGGTTGATTGTAGAAGCTTACGGGTGCTATGCTTTTTCTGAACCAACTTACAGAGAGTACTTTTGACGTTTCAAAAATGGTGATTTCGACACAGAGAACAAAGATCGTTCTGTAGCCCCAAAAAACTTTGAATGTGAAGAATTGGAAGCATTACTCGATGAAGATCCATGTCAAACGCAACATGAGGTTGCGAAATCATTGGAAGTTGATCGATCAACCATTTCTAAGCGTTCGAAAGCAGCCGGTTACATTCAGAAGCAAGGTAATTGGGTGCCGCATGAACTAAAGCAAACAGATGTGTGGAAAGATGATTTTGCATGTCAGAAATGATGCTGGAACGCCACAAAATGAAGTCATTACTGACTATGAAAAGTGGAAACCCTACGATAACCCGAAACGCAAAAAATCAATGCGCGGCGAACCAGCACCATCGACATCAAAGCAAGATATTCACGGATTTCGTGTGATCAGAAGGGTGAGATATATCATGAGCTTTTAAAACCGGGCCAAGCTATCACAGGATAGTTCTATAAACAACAATTGATCCGTTTGGAGCGTGCGATTGCCGAAAAACGCCCGGAATATGCGACCTGACTTGCGTCAATAATCTTACAACATGACAATGCTCAGTCTCATGTTGCTAAAGTGGTTCAAAATTACCTGCAAAACGGTGGCTGAGAATTTCTGTCTCACCCAGACTTTGCCCCGTCCGACTGCTATTTATTTCGATCGATACAGAATCACCTGCCGGTAAAAGATGCAATAATGCGGAAGAATTCGAAAATGTGGTCGTTTCATTCTTAGGGGCTCTTCATAAATGACGTCACAATTGCTATAAAATCCACAAAGTTCATAACTCCAAACTGGTCAGACATTTTGTTGATAGTACTCCGGCTACCCCCGTAAACACACCCCCTTTTGACGCCACGCTTGCTATAAAATCCACATAGTTCATAACTCCAAACTGGTAAGACATTTTGTTTATAGTACTCCGGCTACCCCCCCAAACACACCCCCTATTTATGGGGTAGCCAGAGTCCTATAAACAAAATTTGCTGTACTGCAGGAGTTATGAAATTTTTATGGATACTAACTTTTTATAGCAAGCGTGACGTCATTTGTGAATGGGCCCTTAGCCTAAAGAATGCTTCTTTTTAAAGGGGATCCATAAATCGCCAGAAAGATGGGAAAAGGTTATAGCTTCCGATGGCCAATATTTTGAATAATTCATTCATTCATTCTGTTATTGAAATAAATATTTTTGAACCGGAAAAACGATGGAAACTTATTCGCACTCTCAATACTAGGGCTTTTCTTCTGACCTGAATAACGGAACTCTAATTTCTATCTGCAACAGTTTTCTTAAAGTTCAACCTGACCTTTAATCGATTCGAAAGATAGGAATCCGGTTCGTGAAAATTTGAACAATCTGGAATCTCACCTGATGAAATTCTTTCATGAACAACAAAATTCTTCAGATTCCGGAATTCGTATTCAGATCATATAGGTGTTCTGTGTGAAGCCTACCTTAAGCTGTGGCTGTCTAGTAGATCGTCGAAAAGACGAAGTTAATGCTAAGCAAAGGTTTGGGATAGACTCGTCCCGAAGTACATGCTACTCACGTCGTTCACAAAGGCGTTAACAAATTTAGGATTTTACCAGCTCTGATATCTACCACAAATTTGTGAAGTCTAGAAACCGGCCACCGGACACATTCGCAATAAAAATTGAATGAATGTCTAAAGGCATTTGCGGGTAAGGTTGTACTGTATTGAGGTTCTTGTTGTTGGTTTTCCCTTCCATCCGATTAGTTAGAATTATTGGAATTTCACGGGTTCCAATCCGGACCCCCAATAAAACAGTGTTGTTCACACTTGGAACGTTTATAAGAGAGTGACTTGTTCACAGAACAAACCCTTGTATTTACACCTGAAACTACGTCTACTAGATCTTTATTCAAATCGACATTCTCCATGCACTCTGTGTTCATACTATTTTCTAGAGTTATGTGATCAAGTGATAAATCAAACACTTCCCCTCAATTGATAATAACATAAACTGTTGACCTTCGTCATCATCAACCACAATTGGCATTAAGCAACCATCGCCACCAATACCTCGCTACATCCGCAGAACACATGCTACAATTCAATCCGACATCGAGTGTTATTGACACCCCTTCTAGTCACAGACTTTGCGTGCTATAGATTATTTGCCACAGTTTAAATGTGTCTGGGCCCATAACCTATTGAAATTTCACGGATAAAACAGTGTTGTTCACACTTGGAACGTTTATTAGAGAATGACTTGTTCACAGAACAAACCCTTAAATTTATATCTGAAGCTAGTCTACTAGATTTTTATTGAAATCGACATTCTCTATGCACTCTACGCTCATATTATTTTCTAGAGTTATGTTATTATCAAGTGATAAAATCCAACAAGAATAGAATCGAATCCGAGATACACCGCTGCATGATGTGATCCCTGACAGACAGATCCAAAGACATTGTCGATTACTGTCTTTCGGACAAGGATCATAGATCATCAATCCTTAGATTGAGTGATGAAAAGGTGTGACGCATGTGCAGCAAAATCTATTCTAAATCCAGATTCCAATCAAGAGAAAAATATTCGATTTAATTGCAGGTTGTCCCATTTAAAAAAAAAATCAGTCAAAGTTATTTACCGTTAATATTTTCATAATATATCGATATACTAAATGAGTTTTGATCTTAACTCGTTACTTTGTCTCAACGAATGTAATAACACATGCTGGAATAGGAATTGGTAGACGAGAAGAAGTTATAAAAGCAACACCGAATGAAGAAATAATAAATTCAAATAAAATAACTTGAATGTAACTATTCACCATTTCGTTTATAACATACTCGCTGACTGTGTAGAAATTGTATAAAGAGATTTAGTTTGATCGCTCTTGTTGGGACCTATGCATTGGGACTATAGGTTATAATATTTTGCAGAAAAAACAACAACAACAAGAGAGGTCCATCGAATCTGGTTATGTATACTATGAAGATTACGTTTCCAACGGTACTGTTGTATAATAACTAGAATAAGAGATGCAAAGTTGATGGTCTGTGTTTTATTTGAGCAACGTATACAACACAACGCAAATGTATAGTAGAACTATAGATGGGCGATAGTCGAGCGTAAGGCAATGTACCAAGTTAAGTGTTTTTTTTTTGTTTAGATACTTTAGTAACGAGATTTTATATTTTCAAAGTAACCAGACACATTTCATAAAAGTGATGTAGTTGATAATTGAGTTGACTGCGTATCAGAGTTCACAGTCTTTGGTATGAGTTGATTAACAAATTAATGAACGTGTGTACACTGACCGCAATGGGATGTTATTGTGGAACACTTAGGACGACAAACACCACAAATCGGTGCTATGAAACATGTCATTCCCACCGAACAATTGTAAAGCTTTCCATCTTTTAGTATGTTGTAACACAAAGGTAATTAAAGCAAGTTTATAGTCGAGGTTATTTGAAATTTCGAGATCTTTATGGTGACATTCATTCTACACATCTTGTACTGAACGTAAAGTTAAATTTTTATGATCTAAAAACGTTAATCGATGATTCACAAGTGATTCACAAATGATTCACAAGTGATTCAAAAGAGATTCATTGATGATTTATCGCTAAGGCTTTGAGGTATATTGGGGAAAATTTTCAAAAAGCAAAAACTGATGTACAAATAGTGTAAACATTGTGTGAAATTATCGAAATATCTCTTTTTTCAATGTATTTTTTCTATGGCAGACCTTGAAAACAGCTGAAACTTGATAACAAGTAAATTTTTAAGCACACGACCGTAATAGTGATATGGAATTTCTGTACGCCGATGTAAAAATGGCGAGTTCTATTAATTTTATGTAAAATCGCTGGACAAATCATCTATTTTTACGTGCTATTTAAGTGTTATTGCTTTATGATTGTTACATTATTTGTCCACAAGTCTTACACATGCACCAAAGAAAATAAATTATCTGTTCAAATAATGGATAATTTACGTTGCCTTAATGTAAAACTTGTGTAAAATTGACGTAAAAATTGTGGACAAATAATGTAAAAATCATAAATTTCACATCATTCTTACATTAATTTTTTGCGTTTTTGAAACCAGTCATTGAAAAAAAGAATCTGCTACTAAATCATCAATTTAGATTTCGACAGAAACATTCAACCATAGCTCTGATTCATCGGCTAATTGACATAATAGAGAAAGCGCTTGAATAAAATAAAAATAATAAAAATTTTAGAAAATATTTTCTCAAAAATAGTATATAGCGGACAGAATGCTTCGTGTAAATAATGGAGCAGATTACTCAGACCTCAAGGATATAAAGGATGGAGTACCACAAGGTAGTGTATTGGGACCAATCTTACATCTTTTATTCACCAGTGATCTGCCGCAAACACCCAACGTCATAACGGCGACTTTTGCAGACGACACAGCGAATTCAGTCGCAGGTGTAACTGATACTCAATCAACAGCGATGCTACAAATATTCTGTAACAATATCGAAAATATGACCAAAAAGTGGCGTATAAAACTCAATGAACAAAAAGCTGCTCATGTGAATTTTACAAACGGATGCTAAACCCAAAACGACTAACGATGACTGGAAACCTCATCCCTCACAAAAACTTGGCGAAATACTTTGGGTTTCATATCGATGACAAAAACAAATGGATCGAACACACAGACACCAAAATCATTAAACTTAACATTCGCTACAGAGAATGATATTGGATTCTGAACCGTAAATCAAGAAACTCAATATACTACAAACTGCTGATCTGCAATCAAATCGTGAAACCAATTTGGATGTGTAGAATTCAACTGTGGAGATGCGCCAATAATTGCCATATCTTAAAAGTACAAGATTTCAGAATAAAGTCTTGAGAACTATTACCAATGCACTGTGGAAGCAGCGGGAAAAAGCTTCCTACAGTCACGGAGAAGTCAAAAAACGAATTCTGCATTTCCAATGTCGTTTATCAAAAAACATTTCGTTAAAACTTGTTACAAAAATACTATACTGCAGATTCTTTTGTTATTCACATCGCATAAAACGAGGGAGACCTGTAACTTCAAATTCAAAAAGAAGAAACAAAACTCTGGAGACAGTCGTTAGCGACAGTCTAAAACGACTGTCTAAAACGACTGTCGACGACTGTCTAGAACGACTGTCGACGACTGTCTAAAACGACTGTCGACGACTGTCTAAAACGACTGTCGACGACTGTCTAAAACGACTGTCGACGACTGTCTAAAACGACTGTCGACGACTGTCGAAAACGACTGTCGACGACTGTCGACGACTGTCTAAAACGACTGTCGACGACTGTCTAAAACGACTGTCGACAACTGTCTAAAACGACAGTTTCAGATACACTTTTAAAGTAATATTTGTGCCTCAAATAAAAAATTTTGGTTTTCTTTCATACAAAAATCTTTGGTATGTGGCAAATCGCTTGAACACACAAGGGCTGTTATTGAGCTTATCAACATTTGAGAAGAGGCAGTGGACGCGTGTTATGTCTTCAAATTGATGGTCGATAAGAAAAATTCTGTAAATTGTGATAAAATGAACAAATTTTATATCGACCAAAATAAAATATTTCACGACAGTTTTGTTTCTTGTTTTTGAATTTAAAGTCACTTACGTCGTATGAATGCACGCGACCCTATTTCCAATATTTTTTCCCGCTGCTTCCTGGTATACACGTGACATAAGTATTCATTGTGACCTTGGCGTTCCTATGGTTGCTGTCGTCATCAAGACAATTGCTACAAAGCATGAGAACCAGACCAGGTTTATCCAGCATGAAAATCCAGAGGCACTTTGTTTATTAGACACCAACCAGAACATAAGACGGATCAAAAGGACCAAACCCCATGAACTCGTCAATCGCCAGGAATAGTTCACTTTTGGGACGGGGTGGTTCAGTGGTGAACGCGGTGAACGCGCTGGACTGCCACCAAAAATGACCCGGGTTCGAGCCCCGGTGCTGACATTGTCAGGAATTTTTCTCTAAGAAATGTAATGTCCATAAGTTCACCCAAGCTTTATAAATTGGGTAGTTACGGTATTCAATGCCCGTAACGAACTGTCCACAATCATTAGCTCTGATGACGTCACTCAAAAAGATGCAAGATTGTGTACGAACAGATACAACTGTGCAATGGTACGACGAGCTTGTGAACGATGACAGCCCAGTAATTAATCGACTGCGGATCACAATACAACCATCTGATTAAGATGTCATCACATGGTCGCCGAACTGTTGGTATTCACCTTCCTCCCGGCATACTAATGCATCAAGCCTTAACAACATTGCGAAAAGCTTCACTCAACAATGTACTTAGAGAATTACAAGATGCAAGAATGTATAGATGAGAATTAAGGGAAGCAATGGAAAAATAACATATGAATTGTAATAACTGAAAAAGATGTAAATAAAAAAAACCTTCGCCAACATTTTACAAACAGGCAAAGTGCAAAAACTATCAATGATCTATCAATTGTGAAATTAAAAAACGAAAAAAAACTTAGAGGTAAATTAATGGTTGATCATTTATGACCAGTTTTAATAAAGACCTACAAAAAACAAAATTGCTTTTTTGAAAAGTTGCATTTTGGAATATACCCATATATTGTCGATCTGTTTTAACATTCAACATTACGCCATGCAATTTCTCATTTCGAACGTTTTCGCTGTTGAATTTTTTGAGTTGCTAAAGGTATCATTATATTGTGCGCGATGCGTAAGGTTTGTGTGAAAGCTCAACTTGACAAAAAAAAATGTTTCTTCTGTCAAGTTGAGCTTCCACACAAACCTTAAGCGATGCGTTGTAATGACCTCTTAAAAGTCTGTTTTAGCTGATTGATCCTCTCATTCACCCACTCTCTCCGCAGGTATTCAATATGTTAAACCCCTGCGCAGAAGAACCAAGTTCCTATTTAAATTGCGGCGAATGTGCATATTGTTTGTAACGAACATATTATTTGCTTTCTCATGTTCGACCATAAAGAGGCAATTATGACACGGTTTCAGTGTAACGAAATATGCAATTGTAATAAATGTTGTTGTAAAGGTTTGTGCTTATTCATCATGCCGTAAAATAAACCTAATTTTGGCTATTAGGACTTTCACCAAAAAAAAAAACAAACCTGAGAATTCCAAAAATTACCTAAATTCTATGCGTTTTATGAATTGCTATAATAAAACGATTAGACAGAATTGTTACAACGACAATTGTTGATGGCATTTGTTCCTAAATAACTATGTTAAAGAACAATTTCAGGCAAATGCATTTGAGGGTATAAACAGGTCATTTTTCAATGTTAAAAGACCGTAGGTGTCGTAAAATAGTCAAAAATAGCGTGAGTCCATTTTTAAACGATGTTTTATATCGGTTTATTGCATTGACGTTGACATTGACATTGACATTGAAACGTAACAAAAATGTTCTATTGAGCTTTGAACAAGGAAATAACTTTCTAATGTATGGAATGTACTTTGGAAAATCGAATTATTGCACCAATTAGGCGTGACCGTTAATTTCTCAAAAATTTACGAGAATGGAATGCTTTTAAACATTTTATGACTTTTTTTAAAATAGAATGCAATTCATTGCAATTTATTTTTTAAGTAGGCGTGGAGGCCAGGAACGCTCTCATGTGGCGTGTTGATAGGACGCCAATTTGTTGTGACGCTAATACTCACACAGTCAAACAAAATTGAGTTGTGCAATTACCGAAGCATTTAGAGAAAATAGTATATAACAACATACCCCACTACACACGAGATATGTGCGTACACATCGAGTGTATTGGGGTATTTTGAAAGAAATTTTTCTGTAATAGTGTTGGTGCAAATTTTTGTCCCAATTTTCCGTCACAACCAATACACTCTCACGTATACAGAAAATTTTATTCCTTCCGCAAGTATCCATTTCTAGACTATTAGATAGACTTTATTCAGGAATTATGAAAATTGTTCACAAAGATTTTTAAATTATAAATAGAAAATTGCGTCCAGCTTTGAAATCCTTTGAAAAAAGAAGTCCCTAGCAAAATCAACCCAATATTTCCGATTTAAAAAATCGGAGGTCAGTAGGAATTGTGACAGTGTCACATATGAAAATGTTCATATGTGACACTGTCACAATTGCTGTGGACTTCCGCAGGAAGAATCTGATTAATTGGGTAGCACATCTATCGCCGCTACTCTCGATTAATTTAGAGCCAACCCCAGAGCCTCTAACGACCACGTCCCAATCTTTTCGACGGCGAAGGCCATGATGATTTCTTCCTCTATATACACCTACACTTACAGAAATATATTTTTACATCAAATAGAATTTTGTACTTCTGCGCAGCTTTTTAACATTGCAAAACTTGCGCAGAAGTAAAAAATTCTATTTGATGCAAAAATATATTTCCGTAAGTGTATTCTACTTGCAATATTTTTTGTGGATTTTCAAGGTTCCACGTTCATGCAATATTGAATCATGAACTTGAACCGAGGGGTGACGCACTTCTGCGGTTTATGGAATAAATGGAATAAATGGGAATAAATGGAATAAATATTGGAATAAATGGAATAAATGATAATTTTTTCAAATTCGTCAAAACCTCAAATAGACTTAATTTTGATGGCAACGCACACAACAAACCATACTAATGTGTCAAAAAGTGAAAAAACCCACTTTTGAAAACTTAAAAGAATTTTTGTTGAAAAATGGAATAAATGGAATACAGGAGAAGAATCGTAAGATTGTGCAACGCTTCGTTTTAACTCGTTTCACCGAAAAACCGAGTTTTACATGCACAAAATGCAAGCGAATACGTCAAAAAAGATATAAAAGAGAAATAAGAAAGATGCACAAGCTTATGATTCTCCTCCTGTAAATAAATTTATTCCATTTATTCCCAAAAAAATAAAATTTAATCTCAAGATGGTTTAAATGCTTTATAATTTGTGCAAACCTTTTTTTGAACTTATTTGTCTAATTTGTGATGTGTTTGGTTCAGATATTTCGCAAAAACAACAAAAAAAAATTTGGGAATAAATGGAATAGAAGAATAAATGGAATAAATGAAGTGCGCCACCCCTCGACTTGAACTTGAACGAAGAAACGAGTGACTCTGCGTTTTAATTTCTTGCTTCAAATCAAGAAATTAAATTGTAGGCGCTAACATCACTTGAGACGACACTGCTTTCAATTTATCAACGGAATATCAATAAAAAATTATTTCGTAATAATTTGTCATCATAATTTTATCGTACGTTTATACGACGCGCTCTACACTCATTTCAATGTTCAACAATTTTTTTTTCCGATTCGATACTCCAGTTCATAATAATATTGTGTGTGTATTCGTGTACGCAATGTTCATATAATTAGATTAAAAACGAAAATAATAAAACGTTCTTTGTGACTGGGTCCTTACAGCTTTTACGTCGTTATCCACTACGTCGTCGTTCTCAAAACTAGTTTCCATAACAAAACGAAAATTTATTGTTCAAAAGGAATATTTCTTTGTATACTGCCAAACTTTTGTGATGGAAACGAACAAGGGCTGATTATAACTCGTTTTTAAAACGATGTAATGCAAACGGCGCAATTGTCCGTTCTTTGTTGAATGAAACTTCATACTTATTAACCATCTGGCGGTACACTGACAAAAAAAAAAAGGTTTAGCAGCAACAGAATTTATTCATCTTGAGATAAGCCTTTTCGGTTTTTAGCAGCTGCAACAGGTAATCTTTGAATATTCCAGTTGTATAGCAGGTAATGTTCTACAATACGGTTGGAACTTAAGATTACCTGCTTAAGAAATATTGAAGATTTATCTAAGGAAAGGCAAAAAAGAAAACAAAATTCTATTTTTCTCATTTCTATGCATCCCTGCTCGCATTAGGCACACCGGATTTATGCATTTAAAGAGAAATTTGCAAACGACTATTTCTTTTACTTAATTTTTTCACAATAACTTATTGCAAAAAATTTGAATAAAAGAAATTGTCTTTTCCTAAAATTGTGCCACACACTGGGTGAGACATAACTTCGTTGTTAAAAGTAACTCAAAAGGTACATAAATTATGGATGGATTTTTTTTTCTTCGAATGTTACAGCTGCAGCAGCTGATAAACTTTTGTAATTACCTGTAAATGGTAACTTTTTTATATAAAGTTTTACAGCTGTTCTTGTATTTACAATGAATTGTAAAGTCATGTCAATGGTGTTGATTGAAGGTCAGTAAATATAACGTAACAATCTGCTCTGATTTAGCACTTCATTTCGTATAAAAAGTAGAAATGTGTCAATCATAAACATTTGTATAACCAGGAAATCTTTAGGGACCGTTAAGCGTTTTTACAAAGATTTCTCTAAAGAATTTAATGTGCGAAAGAGAAAAAAGTATAACGACCGAAAGGAGAACCGTCTTGAATGTTTTTCAAGTGTCACATACTTTCTTTTTCGTCCAGAGTTTCGAATCAAACGTCTCATATTTTTTATTTAATGTTTAATCTATCGACCTTGATGAATAGGTTACAAACATTTTATGTACTAATCTAGAAAACATCTGCTTCAAAACGTATAACCGTTTTTGAGTGTGGAACAAACTCACACTCACAAATGTACGTATATAGTTTAAAGCAGACCTTGTCTAGATTGGTTAATTGAATGTTTAAAGAGCGTAATAGTTTCGCTCACGCGGGTACTGTCACAGAAAATGCGGGTACATAATGCTCATGGTATGTTACTCGTCTAGTGTCATTGCTTCATTCATAATGAAAACGATTTGATCTCTCAATACGTGAGAGTGTGAAATCTGAACGATGGTTTGCTCTTAAAAAAATACTTAGTTGAGAGCGCAGTTTATTTTTCAACCAATCAAATTTCTAAACAGCGCTCCTAACGCAAATCAAGCCTTAGCCCAGGTTTGCACTTAAAATCACTCTTTTTTGAAACTGCGCAATGCGCATGCGCATAGAGCAAAATTCTCTCTATGCGCATGTGCCGTTTCAAAATAGAGTGATATTTTTTAAGTGGAAATTCAGCCTTTCCGTATGGTAAACATATATCAATTGGAGCGCTTCAGATTGCAATCACTAAATCCAACAGAAACGCTAAACACTAACGATAAATTCAAATCTCAAGATTTGACAGAAATGAATCCGTTCGTTTCGTCTGTGAGTTCACAAAATTTTGTAAACATTTGCTGATTACTACTCGTGTGACAGTGTTGAACCTATATTTTATTATCTGATATTTACCAAGCTAGCGGCAGTTAGCTGGACAATTAATTTATCTCCTTAATGGACAACTCAATGACTCAAGCGATACTTCTCGCAATTGTAGGTTAAGTCAAACGAAACACGTGTTCATCATTCAATAATGCACTACTGAGACAAAAACATTTGCCCAACTCACTGCTGCTAGCTTTGTTAACATCATATTTACGAATTTCAACAATAAAATATAGGTCTAAGACTTCTCCAGGATTAATACACTAAATTAATATAAAATTTTGCGAATTGACAAAGTAAACCGAACATTCATTCATTTCTGTCAAATCTTGGCATGATGAACACGTGATTTGTTTTACTTAACCTAACAATTGCAAGAAGTAGCGCTTTCAGATTTCCCAACAAAGACAGCAACAAAAATGCTAACGACAACTTCGTATGAGACAAGTTTCATCAGAGTGCCTGTGTTAGAGTCTTTGTTGCCACCTTTGTGACAAATCTGAAGTTCACTATTCTGTTTGGTATGTTACTTTAGAGTCTAAATGGAGTTGCGTCACCACTAACTAACAAATTACTCAAAGTTGTTGATTTGATATGGGGATACGGGTGAATTAGTTCCTTAACTAAATACGGGTGGTAATAGGGATCGTCCCTAAATTACGTAAAGCTTTTTCAGTGTTGCCACAAATTTTAAATCGTCGATATCTCAGGATAGACGCACTCCAGATAGGTCAAATGTATGGCCGTTTTATACCCCCTAAATGGGGGGGGGGGGTCGACCATGCATTTGACCTCTCTGTAGTGCGTCTATCCCGAGATATCGATGATTTAAAATTTATGGCAACACTGAAAAAGCGTTACGTAATTTTAGGTGTCTCTCACTTTGTGCAACATGTAAAACTTTAAGTTAGACCAAGCTAACTTCATCTAACTTGAAGTTTTAAATATTACAGAAAAGTGTTGGCATATCTTCATTAATGATCTTCTCTGTCTGTTACCACCATTTAAAGTCATTTAAGAAAATTAAAGTAAGAATTACGATTTAGTAACAAGTGAAAGATGTTGAATTGCGATTAACGGCAAAAATTTACTCATCCCATAAAAAAGGTTGAGAATAAAAAAAAGATATTTACACCTCAATAAAGTTGTGAACAGTCCAAGTATCGAATCATAATTTTAACATTCCGCTTCTCGTCTGCATTATCATTACAGAAAATCATTTAAATGAAAATTAATAATTACTATAAATCTATGTGTATACATTCACGTTTAGAACTTTTTTTTTCTTTACATCTTAAAATGTAGTCAGGTTGTTCGCTTCAAAGTTATTTTATTACCATCGACTAGAAAAGTCAATGAAACTTGGTGAATATTAAATAGAAGACTCACATAAGTCACTACACACCATCGTCCACAAGAGTATGGCTCAGGTTGAACCTAATGTTAGTCATTGCGTAGGTAGGTATGAAAACTTGTTTCACACAACTAAATTACAACAAAAAAAAAAAAATTAAAATAAAAAATCCACGCACTCAGGAAAGCAATTATTAAACTTTTTTTAGTTATTTTTTCGATATATTAGAGAATTAAGTGAGTTAATTTTTGTATGCAGACGTTGAAGATAATTATTTAATGATAATGGTCAATAAACGCAACACATTGCATTACCTGAAATAATAAAAAAACGACATGTGGCTGCTAGCAGTCTTCTATATACACAAAAAATGTTCCATGTTTTTGGAATATTTTCCATTTACCAACTGACTCCTTTTTCTTTCAGGTATTTTTTTTTTTTTTTTGGTAAAATGTTTGAAACTGTAGATCGTTTTATGCATTTTTTTTGTTGTTGCAGTTAGCTTGGTATGTTGCTTTGGACTTTATGTGTAGGACTCGTATATATACACAACGAATAAAAGTAAAGAAAAAATATCGAAGAATCTAATCTTTTTTCGAATCGAATGCAATTTCGCTTATTGAAGGTTAACAATTTTCTAAAACCATCAGGCTTGGAACAAAAAATAAACTTGAAATTGAATTTTTTATGTTAAAAGTGACTGAATTTTTTAATAAACGAGAATTAGACTTTACGTTGTTATTTTCGTTTAATTAGCCTGGGTAAAAATGTCTCAAATGTTCAATATTGGCATGCACAATTCTCCATTTTTAAGATCGTTTTACGTCTAAGACGTACTTCATTTTCATCTTTAGTGCACGCACAACATGAAAGACTCACTTGTACGTAGATAATCAGACGGTAGATCCAGCAAACCATGTGCAAGTAACGTATACGTTATGAACATGCGATGCGTACAATGTACATGTGATGTGTACAATTGTACATGCTACAAATTCAATTTCATTTCCTTAATTTTCACTAAATATTTGTATATTAGAGCTGTATAAAGGCTCCAATACTAAATGCTATCAAAATATACACCCTTTTCGGCGAATGATTCTTGATTTTTGATAAAGTTGTCTGACTAAGGATCACACAGAACTTTTATAATGAAATGAAATGTCACTGACTAGTGAATTGCAATAGAAATGATTGTTTCGTTTTTTCAAAGGTTTTAATGCACAATCGTACGTTTTAAGGATACATGTGCAGCGTGAACTGGCTCTTTGAACATGTGGTGCGTACAATGTACATGTGATATGCACATTGTACACATTGTATGTAGTGCCGCCACTAGGTTTCTCGCATCCATCTGAATAAAACTTCAAACGGTATTGATATTGTCCGAAGCTAGGGGGTAGTTTTTGGTTTTACCCAAGAATTCAAGAAAGAACTTAAAAGGCAAAATCAGGACTTTAAAGTTGCTTTTGCATCTATTCTTTAAAGAAAGAATGTAACGGACCTGAGCATTTTGTGGTTATACCCTTGAAAGATTGGAATCTTTTCACGGAAAAATAAGTAAATTACTTGTTGAGCTTCTTTCATGAATATGTAAGCGCGTCTTTTTCCTACTCGTTAGTTTCACAGCATTTGCTCATGCCTTTTCTCCCTGTTTTTCACGGAAAAATAAGTAAATTACTTGTTGAGCTTCTTTCATGAATATGTAAGCGCGTGTTTTCCCTACTCGTTAATTCCGTAGCATTTGCACATATTTATTTTGAGAGTAATTGGTTGATGCACACGCTATAAGTGATAGCGACAAGAGAGCGGCATATACATTGTACAATTTACTAATATTCCTCTATCTAAACCAATGTACAGTGTGCCATTTCTTTCAAAATGGCGGCGCACAGTAGGCTAATCCGTTATATTCATGTTCAAAAATCTATATCTCGTGAAATATTCACAATTTAAATGTTAGAATTC
>CM055403.1:176823291-176891291 GCA_029228625.1 Pseudolycoriella hygida | reverse complement strand
GAGGAAAAATTTAACAAATGCATTGCTATCTTCTGGCTGTGTAGAAATGCTTTTGGTAAGACATGGGGACTTTCTCCTCAGGCTATCTCGTGGATTTTCACGGCGGTAGTCAGACCCATTCTTTGTCACGGGTGTGTAGTCTGGTGGCCAAGAGTTGAAATAGGTACCGCTAAGAAAAGACTAGATAAGCTTCAGCAACTAGCATGCTTATGTATTACAGGGGTGAAGAGCACAACCGCTACGGGGGCCCTAGAAGCACTGCTAGGTATGCCGCCTCTCGACCTTTTTATAAGATCTGTTGCTTTCAACACCTCTGTAAATATCCGTTGCAATGGTTGGTGGTCTCCCATGTTTGAGGGAGGACACTCTGCAATCACTGGTCTTGTCAAGGATGAACGGCTGTTAATGCCCACTGATCAAATCAGAGCGGAATATATTCTAGATGAAAACTTCGACTGGATTATTCCTGAAGTAAAAGACTGGCTCTGTTAGAGGAATACATTTCCTCCGACCGAAGGTATCATTTGCTTCACGGATGGTTCCAAGAATGAGGACTTCTCGTGAGCAGGTTGCTTTTGCGAATCTTTGAACGTGGAAGATAGTCTCCTAACCGGTTCCTTGGCGTCTGTTGATCAGGCCGAACTTTTCGCAATATCGAAAATGTGCGACGAGCTGATTAACGAGGTCTCTAAGGATAAAATCTACATTTGAACCGACAGTCAGTCCGATATTCAAGCGGTTAGTTCTCCCTGTATCAGGTCTAGAACCGTCCTTGGCTGTAAATTATGCCTAAATGAACTGGGTAAAACTAATTCCGCTACGATTCTCTGGGTCCCTAGTCATAGTGGCATTTTCGGAAATGAAAGAGCGGACGAACTTGCTCGTCAAGGAACGACTAATAGTCTTTTTGGACCGGAACCCATGTTTGGCATCTCTTCCTCAACAAGGAAGGCCATAGTGAAAGAATGGCTACGGAAAGAGCATCTCATTGGTTGAACTGACACACACAAAATTATTCTGTAAAACTCCATCGAAGGAAGTCAGCAAAACTCTGTTAAGCCTTAGCAGACTCAATGGCGTAATGGTTAGCTCGTTTGCTTTCCAATATTCGATTGAGTTGCCAGTGTGATGGTTCGAAACTCACCCGCAGCAGAAAAAAATCGGTTGTCAGACGTGTACACAAAATACACAGCTGGCTGAATCGGTTCAAATCTGGTGTAGTTGTGTGTGAAGAGCTGTCACACGGCTTACTGGTCAATACATTGTTGGGAGCTGCCGGTATTCTACTCCTACTGCGCTTTAGTGGGCTAAGCACTGCTATAGATACTAATGCGCAACATTCAAAAATCCTTCAGAGTGTAAAAATACTTAGAAGGCGTGGTTCGGAATTCACGTTAAGCATGTGGTCCCTAGTGTTAGGTCATTACAATACCATGTAAAAGTACTTTCACTAGCTATAGTAGCAACGGTAGCCGAATCTGTCACTTAAAAAGTGTCCTCCCGGCTGAACAATACCATACGCTATTATTAGCATTAGACTCAAGAGAGTCATCGAAGCTATTACCAACCACTGTGGCCTCAACAAATACCTTTACGACATTAGCTGTTGGGATAGCCCCATTTGTCTTTGCGGCCTAGGTGACGAAACTGGCCATCATGTTATTAGTGTCTGTCTCAGATATAGAGTTTTCAGGAGAAATATCATGGATAAACCAGAACTAAATAGCGACGATCTGACTGTCAACTCTATGGTTATAAATAATCTGGCTGTTTTCCTAAAGAAAACCAGACGATTTCCATGAGTATCTCGTATGCTTGGGATGGTTTTAAAAGCGTGTAGACGGAAATATTCAAGAATTTGACGACGGCAACCACCAAATAAACGACGACAGCACAGCGGCATGTACGACAAAATCTTTAATCTTTTTTTTTACATAACCTTTGTTTCGTTTTGTTATAAATAAACAAAGGAATTTTCGGGGAAACAGTACAAAGGATCATTGATCCAGGTGCTAGTCCAGCCAACTGGCTGGATACTCCTCTAAAATTTTCTAATCTAATCTAATCTTCATCTCTATTCGGAATTCGAGTTTCGTATGTGGATATTTGTTCGAACGAAGTGAAGTCAATATGGACACTATTTGCAGTTGACTGCAAATAGTCAATACAGGCACTATTTGCAGTAAACGACGATAGAATGCCGGTTTTGTCTTGTCAAATTGCATAATTATTCACACTAAAACGTTATGGGCAACTTGTTCAAATATGCTGAAGGAGTGGTATTTGCAGTCAACTCCAAATAACTATTTGCAGTCGACTGCAAATAACTATTAAAAGTGTTCTAATTCATTTGTTGTGTTAAATACTGCCTACCAAAACTTAATAAAATCCCAACCCAATTCAAGAGAGGCAGTTTATTCCCCTTATTCCCTCTCGTGAAGTGCAATTTATTCCTATTACAAAATACAATGTGAGGAACTATTTATTCCTTTAACAGAATATCTGGTGAGGTGCAATTCATCGCATTATTGCATTTGGGACATTATGCATATTATGTCCTAGCTGCCAAAGTGTGAGACCCTCTTGCAATAAGCTATCGTATTTTACAAGGGATGTAGTTTGATATCTTGCACTACGGTGAGCAAAAGTCCCTCGGGCTTACGTCATCCGATACTTTTACTCTCCTGTATTCGAGATATCAATTAACATCCCAAGGCTCATGTGATATAGAATTTGAAAAATTTGACATAAGAGGCAACTAATTCATTTGTTGAAGATGAAGGACAAATGAGAGGCAAATTATTTCTTTTGTATAATACCACGTGAAGGGCAATTTATTGATTTTACAAAATACAAAGTGTCCCTAAAGTTGACAATATCTCAATGTGCTCTACACATGTTTTGTAAAGGTCATTAACAAAATAACACGTGAAAAGCATTTCATTTCTTTTACAAAATGTCGTTAGAGGCAATGTATTTCTTTGCCGAAAGTCAAGTGAAGGAAAACTATTCCTTCTACAAAATCTCTGGAGAGAATTATTCCTGTTTAAAGATGTAACGTGACAGGCAACTTTTTCTACGCGCCGCGAAATGAATAGTTGACATATTTGATCATCGAACTTTTCAACAACAGAAACGCTCATACACTTTTTATGGTGTTACTTAGGCTTTCTTCGGCTTAGGCTTTCTCTTTAGAGAGCCTGAAATATTTTACTTAAAATAGGTTGCGATTTGTACCTAAAAAATTGTCGATTCCAAAGCTCAAAAAGCTAAAAACTCACTTATTTACTTGCTAAATTGCAGATTACAATATGATAAAATTCAGATTTTATACGGAGAGTTTACCGATAGCGCTTATTTTCCAAATACTATTACTACAAATTTTTGTATACACAATTGCAGTATTCTCAGTATTCCAAAATAAATTAGTTTTGTATTTCTAAATCTACAGTTTATTATATTAGTTCTTGAAAAGTAAAATCTCAACCAGTTGGGAAGAGAAAATTACGATTTTCGTTGTTGGAGTGATGAAAATGCTATTTGCAGTCAACTGCAAATAGTGTCCATATTAACTATTTGCAGTCAACTGCAAATAGCATAAATATTGGCTATTTGCAGGCAACTGCAAATAGCACCTGCCTTGTTCGAAAGTATTCATTTTTAAAAATTCGTAAATAAATAGCCAGTAAGGCACTTCAAACAAATATGCAAAATCATGCGGGGTATATAACGCATAAACCTCATATTTCGTATATTTCTCATGTATTTTTATAAATTTGACAGAACTGTCAAATCGATGGATCTTTTATATTTCCACGATTATTGATTCAAAAATGACGCCGAACGAAGATATTTCTAATGAAATCCGAAGATCTGATGCTTCCAAAGCTTGAGACAGTTCGCTGAAAAAAATGGTTTTTGTTTCTGAGCCACGATTGACGAAAACACGTGCTTTGGTTGCTTTAACCTACAAGTTGAAGAGAGTTCGCACTTATTTGTTGTTCAATTGTGGTGTAGAAACAAAATCAATTTTTCCCAGCTAACTGTCTCTCGTTTCGGAAGCATCAGATCTTTGGATTTCATTAGAAATATCTTCATCCGCCGTCATTTTTGGATCAATAATCGTGAAAAAAACAAAAGATCCATCGATTTAACAGTTCTGTCTTTATAAAAATATATGCGAAATATGTGAGGTGTAGTCCCGTCATTTGATTATACTGGATATGCTCGAGAATATCCCGTATATTGACCATATACAGTATAAGTTGCATAAATTGAAAGTAACTGTCAATTCATGAATTTTCATAAACATTTGATGATTATTGATCCGGGAGTAGCGTTGGACCTATATTTTTTTAATGAAATTCGTAGATCGGATGTTTATTAAGCTAGCGGCAGTGAGCTGGAAAAAATAATTTGTGTAATAAAGCAGAATTCATATACTCAAACAAGTTCACCGGAGCACGTATACCATCGATCAAAAATGTTTGTTCGTCATTCAATAATACTAGACAAATTATTTTATCCAGCTCACTGCAGCTATCCTAATAAACATCAGATCTACACGGATTTCATTAAAAAAATATGGGTCCAACGCTACTCCCGGATCAATAATCATCAAATGTTTATAAAAATTCATGAATTGACAGTTACTTTCGATTTATGCAACTTATACTGTATATGGTCAATATACGGGATATTCTCGAGCATATCCAGTATAATCAAATGACGGGAATACACTGAAAATGCGAAATCATGCAGAGTATATTCTGCATGAACCTCATATTTCGTATATTTCGCATGTATTTCTATAAATTTGACAGAACTGTCCAATCGATGGATCTTCTATTTTACACGATTATTGATTCAAAAATGACGCCGGACGCAATTATTTCTAATGAAATCCAAAGATCTGATGCTTCCGAAGCGAGAGACAGTTCGCTGAAAAAAATTGTTTTTGTTTCTGAGCCACGATTGACGAAAACACGTGCTTTGGTTGCTTTAACCTACAAGTTGAAGAGAGTTCGCACTTATTTGTTGTTCAATTGTGGTGTAGAAACAAAATCAATTTTTCCCAGCTAACTGTCTCTCGTTTCGGAAGTATCAGATTTTTGGATTTCATTAGAATATCTTTATCTGCCGTCATTTTTGGATCAATAATCGTGAAAAAAAAAACAAAAGATCCATCGATTTGACAGTTCTGTCAAATTTATAAAAATATATGCGAAATATGTGGTTTATGCGGAATATACTCTGCATAGTTTCGCATATATTTGTTTGAAGTGAATTGCCTTCGTAAATATTTGTGGGACCTGAAATGTGTATTTGCCCGACAAAATCCATTGTGTAACAAAATAAAAACGTTTAACTGTATTTCTACATTTTGAAATTTTTGACAGAACGTTGCATTTTGTTAATCATTTTCGGGTATGTTTCACTTTTTGGGACTCGTTTCAATTATTGGAAATTAAAATTTGGACTTTTCACTACAAAATTGCGGGAACAAAATGTACAAAATAAGTTTCGGGCTTAATGAAACTATTACTTGAAAATGACACTGCATTGTACACTGGAACACTTTGTGTTGCACTTTTGACATTTATTTACACATTAGACCAAATGCTAATCTAATCTGCACATAATTTGCACCAAATTGCGGAAACAAATTTCTAAAAATCGTTTTTAATTTAAAACAATTCAAAAATCACTGAAGTGGCTCATATTGACGTTTTTTCAACGTGACAAGTAAATAGAAAAACGTAAACACTTCAGAGTTTTCGTGTGTTTAAAATTCATTGAAAACACCTTGTAAGAATGTTTTTCCACAATTTGGTGCAAAATTAGGCGCAGATTCGATTTTAATCGCAAAACAATTGGCCTAATGTGTAAATATAAGTGAAAAGTACAACAAAAAGTGTTTTCAGCGTCCGCTGTAGTGTTCCTTTCAAATGATTATTTCTAACAATTCAAAAGTTATTCGACAGAAGAAATTCCGCATTTTTGTAGTGAGAAGTCCAAACTTTGATTTTCAATAATTGAAATGAGCTCCATCAAGTGAAACATACTCGAATATGATTGCACAAAATGCAACTTTTTCCTAAACAAATGCATGAGTTTGCAGCGAGTTGACACCAGGCGGCTCTTTAGTACGTAGTCTGCTGTCTTAAACAGCCAACTCATAATGAGGCGTAGCGTAGCACAATGGGCACAACAAGGGCGGCCTGAGTGTTTTTCGGAAGTAGTTCATGTCCGAAACGTCCACAAACCCAAAAAATTCCATTTCTTTGGGACAAGGAGCCATATATACGCGAACTTTTGAGTTTTTTCCCCTCGCCCCCCTCCCCCTCCAAATTATCTTTAGAAAAAACTGCGTCGCAGCAGCTTTCAAACGAGCCCTCACTCATCAAAATCGGTTGAAAATTGGCTGAGATATCGAGGTTTGAGGGGTGGTTCAGTGAAACGTGACACGCAATGTTATAAGTATAGGAAAATATAGGATGAAGGGGGAGGGGGAGGGGGAGGGGGTCAACAAGTCAGAGAAAGTATAGGACGTCATTTATGGGTTGCCCCTTAGGTTTAGTTAGGTCATACTCATATACAAATTTCAGTAAAAATGTTAGATAATAGGCCGCGTGTCCACTTCTGGTACACACAATTTTGTTAGTGATTTTTTCTGATGTTACAAAAAAATGTGTATAATAAATGACACACAAATATAGCGCAATTTTAACTACAGAATGTCGCGCAGTCATATGTGCGTCCTTGACTCCTTCTTTATGATGGATGATTTGATGATTGTCAATTCCTAAGTAACGTAGGACCTATATTTTATTGATGAAATTCGTAGACCTCATGTTGGCAAAGCGAGCGGCAGAAATAAAGAATTGACTGACCATTGATTGACTAATTCAATAATCCGAATTCAATAATCTTCAAAAATGCTTTATTGAGACAAATTAATTTTCCAGCTGCCTGCCGCTAGATTTGCAACCATCAGGTCTACGAACTTCCTATTTCATCAATAAAATATAGGTCCAACGTTACTCGGTTTTTAATCATCATCAAATGTTTATAACATTTCACGAATCGACAGTTTTGTTACACAAGCAACGTTATCGAAACGAATTGACATAAGAGTTGCGTTCTAGAGTACCCGATTCACTGATGGACCTTCATTGGCTTAAGTACTTTGCAATAAGATAACCTCATTCTCCATTACATCAATTGCTCCAACAACCCGAATGTGATGAATAAACTCGACTTTCATGAGTGAAAACGCGCCAAATTAAGTTCTTTTTAAATAATTTGGGTACAAATAGCATCCGCTGTGTTCCTGCTATTTGCACCCAGGTACAAATAGCATCGGATTTGTTGTTTGGCTATTTGTACCCGGGTACAAATAGCATCGGCTGTGTTGTTTGGCTATTTGTACCCGGGTACCAATAGCATCGGCTGTGTTGTTTGGCTATTTGTACCCGGATACCATTAGCATCTGCCTTCTCTTATCTGTCGGTTTCTATCTATGTTCTATCTATTAATAATTTTCGATCTCGAGAACTAGACAGCCGATCTTCCTGAAATTTTCAGGGAACGTCAGTCTCGGCCCCAAATGAAAAATTTCATATGCCGCTTTTAAGGAAAACTCTGGAAAATCCGTGGCATGTGGAAAAGTGTTCAATTTTGAGGGTTATTTAGGCAATGCTCGGAGTTTTAGCTCCAAAGTGACAATAGTTAGAGAGTTGGTTTCTTCGGGAAAGTTATAGAGTTTGGTCAGGAGAATTTTTTGGGATCTTAAGAAAATGGCTGCCAGCAGTCAAACCGGCGCCATCTTGAATTTTCCCAAGCAATAAATTAGGTTTTTTTGATTTTCGAATTTCAGCTTCGGATTGATAACGCTTGGAGAGTTGGTTTCTTCAGGAAAGTTATATGAATCAGTGGAAAGAATTGGTGACACGAAGTGTTCCGAAGGTAGCCGAAGGTGACACGAAGTGTTCCGAAGGAAGGCGAAGGTGACAAAAAGTATTCCGAAGGTAGCCGAAGGTGTTGGAGAACAATTTTTTTCAGAGAAAAATTTTTTTGGAGAAAACTTTTTTTGGAGAAAATTTTTTTCAAAAAATAGAAATTTTTTCAACAACTGAAAACTTTCAAAACGACTGATATCACAACAAAAATCTCTTAAAAGGTAAAGTGTGACGCAGTGCAAAAGTGCGCTTCCAAAATTAATGATATCGCTTGAGGTGACGCTATCGCTGAAAATACGTAGAAGTTTGTTTGAATGGAATCTTGTGTTCAAAGTTTAAATTTACTGAAAAAATTACGGCGCCGTTTTCAAAACAAAATTACGTTGTGTTAAAAAAATTGCGTCGCAAATGCCGGACCCAACGACGAAATAATTTTTCTGTACCTTCAGTTTTTGCGCTGAAAAAATTTGGCTTTTGTTTGTTATTGCGTAGATTGTTTAAGGTGATACGATAACCATATAGAATGTGATACAATATATACAAAAGCGCATGATGCTTCATACTCCCGTTCTATACTGATTTCTAAGTAAAAATGAGTATTCGGCGATTAAAATATTGTGAACTTTATCCACAAAACTAGGCTAGCATCTCTGAAAAAAATCGTGGAAATCAGTTTTACGATTCATAGGTTGTACTGTAGGGTTCATAGAGCAAGCTTTACTAGTGCTGCTCAACCTTATGCGATATTTCGTGAATTACATGAATAGGTTGTGGTTGGGTGTTAGGTAAAGAGAGGGTTCAGGCTGGACGGAGTGGGATTGGTCGGGGATTTTTTTACACCGTTGCGTTGCTTCGGACTGGTTTCTCAATGAAAGAGAGTTTCAGAGAGCGATATCGGACCACTTAAGACCCTGGTTTGCAAACTTTGCACTTAAAAGAATATCACTCCGTCTTGAAACTGCGCATGCGCATGGAGCAAAATTCTCTGAGTTTTCAAAGCCGAGTGATATTTTTATTGCGCTTAAAATAGCATTCAGTTCGCATTCTCTGTTTGAGAGACGATAGAGCGCGAGTTCTTTCTTTTGTTGCAATACTTTTTCCTCAATCACATTTAGCACGTATGGATAGGAACAGAGCCCCCTCAATGCTATTCCGAAACGATCCAGAAGGGCGAAGGAGAGTGGGTCGCCCGAAAATACGATGGATAGATGGTGTCGAATCAAATCTTCAGGCACTGGGAGTAAGAAGTTGGCAAAGTGTAGCAAAGGATAGGAGACGTTGGAACCAAATTCTCGATCAGGCCAAGGTCGTAAAAGTAAAGCAAGAGCGCGAGCTGTCAAGTAAACGCAACGAAAATTGAAAACGATTCAATTTTGCCTCCGTTTACGTGAACGTGACGCTCTTTCTTAAAGAGTGGAGCAGAAATTTCATTGTATCTAATGTTATCAACTAAAAGAAATTTCAAGTGCAAACACTATACCTTACTTTCGTCTCGGGTCAAAAGGAGAGAATGAAAAGAACAATCAAATATCCATTCCAAAATGAGAGAAGAATTATTTTCATTCATAAATGTTTGCCAGCGTTCCCGAGAATAGTTACAACAAAACTGATCTGGGCTCTGAAACTCCCTTATTGCTTTTGGAGCGATTTAACAAAGACGTAATCACAAATTCAATGAAAGTTCATTACATACCTTGATATTCCTTGCTACGTTTGTAACGGTTTCCCCTTCAGAACTTTTTCAAGGGCAAGCGTATTGTTAGTACATTCTCGAGTTTCACCGGCTATTTTTCACACTGTTAGATTTTTAGCGACTTCTTTTACCGAAATGTTTCTCATTGATTGTTTATTTACATCATAAATTTCAACAAAAGTTCTGCTTTCCATCCTATAAACAAGATTACGTAGTTTGCTGTATCCAAAAATGAAATCAGGCGTGACGATTGAAAACAAAGAATTGCTGAGTGGAAGAAAATTAAAAAAAAAACTTCAGATAAGGTTTCTTGTATTTGGTCTTAGAGAAGAGCAACCTACTGGCAATCTGGAGGTTCTACTGAATGCCAATATCTCAAGAACTTTTAACTTGGCTTGCCTCCCTCAATAAATAGGTTATTCACTATTTATGTAAGGCAGAGGTCAGTTGCGTCCTAGTTTTTATGATACAATAGTACTACTAAGAGAAAATTCAGCAGCCCAATGAACAAAAAAAAAACCAGAGCCAGACAAAATTCATTGGGATGGGGAGCCGCCAGACAAAATTCATTGGGATGGGAAGCCGCCAGACAAAATTCATTGGGATGGGGAGCCGCCAGACAAAATTCATTGAGGAGGGGGAGCCGCGAGACAATACTATGAAATACTGGTACTTTTATCCTGCCCCCCCCCCCCCCAATTTTTGTGCAATACAATTTGTCGCTCCATAGTTTACAAAAACTACTGCCAGACAAATTCGTGCAAGAACCAATAGCCGCTATGCAAAAAGAAAAACCCAACATGTTCAAACTTTGTCGTTATGATTCCAAGAATCATCAGCTGTACACATATACGACGCCCACAGACTCATATACGAATTAAAAGACCGCCATAAAACAAATTCCCCAAATAATGAGAGCCGCCAGACAAACAATAACTTCAAAATGCATAAGGATGTTGTCGTTGGCAGAACGCTTTGAAAGAGGCTAAAACAGAGTATTGCATTCTCATATTTTTTTATTCTCTATCCCATATATGGAAAGATGTCAATGCGGTCTATTACATGAAGAGTTTTTTCGATATATTTGTCCACATGTAATAGCATTGTGTCCACATGTAATAACATGGTGTCCTATCAGCAAAACTCATTACATACAACTAATGTCATTACCACCAACATTATAGTCGAAAAAGTTGAAACCGTCAAATGTTCGAATGATGTGAGAAGATGTTCGAAAATATGACAGCCAACATGTTTACTTTCGTTTTGATCTATTCTTCAAACAAATTTAAGAAAAAATTAAATTTTGATTGTGTGTTGTGGTTTTTTGTTTGATGTTGGGTAAATATACATGTATTGACAACTTCTTTCCATATGAAACAGATAATAAATTAGCATACGTTCCATGCTGTGAAAATAATTCATTAATTCGAGATCAATTTTGTTAACTCAGGAACTCACTCGTGAATTTTCGAGCAACTCGCTTCGGAAACTGTTTTTGACGCGGGAAGTTGCATACCTTGCCTTGGGCTAAGATATGCAAACTCTACCCTTGTCAAAAACAGTTTCCAAAGCTTGTTGCTTGAAACCACACTCCAGAGTTCCGCTCACAAAATTGGTCCCTCATGTAATGAATTATTTTCCCTGCATAGAACGTAATCTACTATTACAATAAACGTCCTTCAAGCAGGTTACGGCAAAAATTTGTTTTTGTAATATTACTGTGAAGCTAACCCAACTAGAGATGAGCGGGTTGCCCAAAACTTCGAAAACCCGACCCGAACACGAACCCGAATTGTTCTTTTCGGGTTCATGGGTTTCGGGTGAAAATTTTAATCGGGTCGGGTTCGGTCCGGGCCGGGTTTGGAAACTGTTCGGGTTTCGGGTTTCGAAAAATTTTATCGGGTCGGGTTCGGTCCGGGTTCCGGGTCGGGTTGTTGTATCATTTTATTCGGGTCCCGATCCTTTATTGACTTTTTATATTTTACAAAACTCGTCTAAATTTTATCATCTTACATCATACGAATTTTGTTTTAGTCTAAGGTCCGTGAAGAATGCAGACGTCGGACCTTGAAATAATTTTTGTTTCGAAGTAATTTGGGTTGTGAGTTTCGAAAAACTTGAGTGTCTGGTTTGGTCCGGGTCGGGTTTTGAAACAGTTCGGGTTTCGGGTTTCGAAAATTTTAATCGGGCCGGGTTCGGTCCGGGTCGGGTTTAGAAACAATTCGGGTTTCGGGTTTCGAAAAATTTTATCGGGTCGAGTTTCGAAAAATGGTCGGCACCAGTTTTAGATGAAAATTGAGGAAATTTTTGCTGATTTTGGCAGTTTTAGCGATTTTCGTGAAAATTTCTGATCGTTTACTTCTAATTTCCTCAAATTTTATCCAATTTCCTCAATTAAGACGTAGGTACTACCCTTAAAACGAGGTAATCTGCTTTGCAGAATAATTCCATATGCAAAATAACCAAAAAAAAAATTCTTCGAAGAAAAAAAAAACGATTATGCTGGGATGAGCAATTTCGTTGTATTTCGACCAATGCACACACGTATTTTCATCAAAATTGCAAATTCGTCGTATTTCGATGATTCTTATGTCACAGATGTGCTGAGATCGACAATTCAAATTGCTCGTTTGTTTTCTCCTTTAAGGCGGTTTCACATGTAACAACTAATGTCAACACAGAATACAAATTTAGAAAACTTAACGAAACTGAGAATACAGAGTGTATTTCGTCTCCATACAAAATGTACAGAATAGAAGAATTACAAGTTTTTCTACTTTTGTATTTCATCTGTCGTAAATGAATCAGGTGCGATCACCCCAGATAACGACTTAGAACTTGACATTGAAGTTTGTATTTTGTATTTGTATTTTTGTATTTTAGAGACTCCACTAACAGCTTTTTACAGCCAATAACAAGTGTTGTCTGGACCACCGGCTTAACGTGACTTCCGAACCACGTCTCAGAGTAATGCGAATGTAGCGTCTTTGTTATTATGCAATTACTCCAAGAATTGTTAGGCGCTTTATTATTATCTCGCCTAAATGTAGGCTTAGATATTTCGTGCACAAATTGGTCGTATATGGGTTACGTCATACGATTTATTCAGTGTGTACGTCGTTATGGGCGCCAAACACACCACAACTACCCAACTTTTTGAAGCTTGAGTGAACTTTAGGACGTTAATGCGCTACACTTGCTAGAAAAATTCCATGAAGAATTTTTCCGACACGGGATTTGAACCCGGATCGTTTTGGTGGAAGGCTAGTACGCTAACCACTGTGCCAACCCGTCCCCAAGTTCCCGAAGTTGAAAAAGTTGCTGAAAAGTGAAATTCTTCTCAAAACTAATTGACACTAATTGTTGATTTTCTCAAATAACGAAATGCATATTACACATCTTATAATCGGATCGTCGAATATCGTTATATTTTCCTGTCAAAGGAATTGTGAAAATTAGAGAATACAACGAAAGTAATTGCTATTTTTATCACCTAGTCGTTCGTGTCCATTTATGTCATATGTCAACGACAGTGCAGAGGAGTCATCATTCTTTGACCTAGTGTACTCATGGTCTAGTAGGCGAATTGTACTGATGAGACGTAAACAACGAAATCAGCACTTTAATTTGTTAAATGTTATGAAGACGCCTCATTTGTCAATGAATGAATGAAGGGTTCTTGTATGTCCTCGATCTTGTCGAGATCTTTCCAGCGATTCCTCATTTGTTGAAATCAGACCATTTTTAGATGAAGTTTAAGAGGTGCATGTCATCACAACCCCCCGAAATTTGTGCTGAGGGGAAATTAAAGTCACTGATACGCCTGAATTTGTACTGACGAATGGTGACCCAGCACAAATTCATCAAAAAATAAAATTTTGATTTTTCGTCATTTTTGTATGGGAACCTACTTCAGTTTAAGTTTTCTTAGACCACATGGAGACATGGAGACGGTCGCAAAACAAAAAAAGCGAAAAATGAAAATTTCGGTCAGTTTTTTAATTTGTGCTCTGCGACCAGATTTTTAGTGCTGTGGTCTTTTGAAGAAAACTTCGACTGAAGTAGGTTCCCATACAAAAATGACAAAAAATTGAAATTTCATTTTTTGATGAATTGATACTGAAATTGGTACCATTCGTCAACACAAATTCAGGCGCATCAGTGACGTTAATTTCCCCTCAGCACAAATTCCGGGGGGGGGGGAGGTGTGACGACATGCACCTAAGTTTAAGTACATTTTCTTCTGATACAGCGACATCCAATTAGCTAGAAGCACGAATTTTTTTGTATTTTATTTCGATAAGTTAGGGTTATAGGAGGAACGGGGTTGCCCCATGTCACATAATAATTATTTTTTTTATTATTTATATCGATTTCAAGTCCTTCATTCAAATAATTCGCGCGAATATTTACTCACAGCAGTCTCAGCACAGCATAATATATTTGTTTGTGACATTAGTACTAACAAAAAATATGAACTTTTTAATGTCAAAACTCAAAACATTTTCTTCAATAACATGAATTTATTGTACGAACTTTGAGAAATGTTTCCTTCATCGTTTCTAAGATTATTATGAGGAACCGCATTATCATGTAACACTGGACGAGCATCGTGAGCGCGGTAATCTCGGACATCTTCTCTCATCTGTAAAACTTCGATTGTTTAACATGCAGGTAAATTACATACATTTACATCGCTTACATCAAAATGATCCTGACACACGGCGTTATCGGCAACCTGTCTTCCCACAGCGAACATCCAAAGTTGCTTTCGGGTGAAATCACTTGGAGACCAAAAGAAATATTTTTCCCGATTTTTGTTTTTTCGTTGGGACATCCAGGCACGGAACACTTCTTCGACGGCGCCACTATAAACAAAATTAAATGAACATTAATTTGCACATAATTTTAAAATACACAATTTTTCATACATATTTTCGAACTCTTATTTTCAATTTAAAAACAATCTGTATAATGTTCGCTAAAATATTTCAAACTGCCAGAACACGTTGTGACAACACAATGTCGCCAACTGAAAAAAGTTATTATTTCTATTACACAGGAAAACTGACAAGGTTCGATCATGTGCGAGTATGGTGTTACAGCAAAATCCTTTACTGTCCTTTAGCCACAGTTTTTAATTCGTATAAAATAAAATAAAAGTCGAATTAAGTTTTTGAAAGCAAATTTCGGATAAATAGAATATCTTACATCGTTTAATAAGTAAGAAATATTTTCATGCTCTAGCTTAATTCATGATTGGTATCTAAAAAAAGAAAATTTAGAAATTTCACAGAACAAAAACATTCAATTTTAACATAGAAGGTTCAGAGTCCGTCTTGTTTCACAGCCACTTTATCTAATAACTGATAACAATTCCAATAAAATTGCGAGAATAATTAAAGAACGTAATCGAAAATCAATCATTTCCCGCACCTCCCTGTGAGAAAAATGTTCCAAAAAAAATTTCATACGAACAATTTAGGTACATGTCGATGGCACCACCACCATTTCGAACTGTAGCGCATTAAAGCTATTTCAATTGGGTTACTTTTGGGCTGGATAATGCACATAACCATAAGTTTTGGGCTGCCATAGAACTCCATCCCAAAATGATTTTAGTGCTCAAGCGTTATTTCTAATGCACATTCCGTCTCAGTGAATTTGCAAACTTTACTTCGAATGCAAATTCAATCTCAGTGAATTACAGCAATATATATATATATAAATATATATTGGAGCAAAAAAATCCCCAACAATTTATTTCAAATGCACAATTCGTTTTTGTGAATGTGCAAGCATTCACTGAAATATATTTTCCATTCAAAATTACGCTTTCACATTCACTCCTGTGAGTTGACGCTGTTGTTCCGCAATAATTAATAAACTCTACCAACAGCTTAACAGCTTTTCTAATCCAACATCGATGAGTTGCCTAGACCACCTGTCTTTAGACCCACGTTGGTGAAGTAATACGAAAAAGATTTTGACATCGATGCGTAAATTTGCATCCAATTTTTATGATTTCCATTTTTAATTGTGGAAATTCAGATTCTAAGAGTCATAATATTCCGATTTATGTGAATAAAGAAATTCTACATGAAATGATTTTTAACTTATATATACGAGACGAGTCATATGGTCAACATCACGAAAACAGTTCAAAAGTTGGGGCCGGTATCAATATTGAAATAGTGAAGACGACATTGTTTTTTGCTTAAAAGTTGAATTACTTCGGTTTGACATCAGCCCAAAACTCGGGGCTGGTTCCAACCTCAGCCCAAAACCAGCGCAAAATTTTGAGCTATATACCGAGCAAAGAAAGCATTGATTTCATACGAAAACCTCAGAACGACATATTTGACCACTAAAATCATTTTGGGCTGGAGTTCTATAGCAGCCCAAAACTTATGGTTATGTGCCTTATCTAGCCCAAAACTAGCCCAATTGAAATAGCTTTAATTCGCTACAGTTCAAAATGATGGTGGTGCCAGCGACATGTATTTACCTGAACAATTTTCAAAAAAAAAATATATTTTAAAAAAACTTCAAAAAATTAAACAAATTTGTAAAAAAAATTAAAACAAAAATGTTTTAGGATAGGCTCAATGCCGTCCCAGAATCCTAAAAAGGAGCGTCTGAAGCATACTTCAATGGACAAAATAGTTCCTCTCAATTTACTCCACAAAGTATACCTACAAAAGAATTTTTTTTGGGCTGCTGTCAACCTCAGAACCGACTCAGAGCTTTAAGGACAGACCTTGGACCCATACTTTCATGGACAAAAAAGACTCTTTTTTCCTACGACAATGCACATGCACAGAAAACCTCAATCACTTATATGTCCCCAGCACGGCGGCACTTGGCCCGACAACACCCAGATTCAATCCGATGAAAGATTTTTTCATTACCTTTCATGGTAAAGAAAACTTTTTGGAAATCGGCTAAGTTTTACTCGAGTTATTTTGTTGAAAGACAGACAGACGAACAAATTTTTTTTTTTTGCATTTTTCGCTTAGACCTCGAAACGAAAAAGGAATCAACTTCCGGGTCAAAATTCGACTGGTTACAAACGTTTCGTTATACCTTCTCGAAGAACCTCGTATCTTCGTACGGATCTAAAAATCAAGTGCCTGTTTGACTCGTCTCTTCCTTTTGTAGTCATTGAAAGTTTCGTAAACAAACGACACACAGATGTCCCTATGGTCCCAAAACAAATCCAACGGAGTTGGGATATTATTTTACTGGGATCGTTGCCACGACTGGGATTTTAAACAACTGACAGTTTCAAAGAATCGTTCATTACAATTTTTTTGAAAAGAGGCTGGATATTGCGCTTGAACAAGTGACTGATTTTATTATATTTTAACATTTCTTACTTTAGTAAATTTCACATTGATCTCAATTATTTATTTCGTTCGATTCATTCTGTGTTCATTAATCGTCGCTTTGTTTTGAGTCACTGCGGTAAGTGCGGTTTTATTTCGATCAAAAAAATACAAAATAAAATAGTCGCAAGTTTCGGCTGTTATTTGAAAGGAATTGTTTCCGTCAAGGTCACAGTCGTATTTCTTGCAATGCGAAATCGGCAGATTTTTTTACGAAAGAAAAAGTCTTCGATTGCAATCAAAAGTCGATTTCGTTTTGCATTTTTGAGGTTAGGTTGAAATAACGGAAAATTTGAATTGTTGCCGTAAGTTAATTTTGAGTTTATCCGAATCCCAGTTACTGCATCCAATTTATTCGCAATGTCTAACGAAAACCATGCGGATTTGTACAAAAACTATTCGAAAAATTTGGACCGTTCAAGGGCTAGACGTCACGAAGCGACTGTAAGTCAATTTGGACGAAGCAATTTCCGGCACACAATAAATTGATTGGACAAATGTTTTTAGATTGAGTTGCGGAAAGCTAGAAAGGAAGATCAAATACTGAAGAGGCGTAACATTCAAATAGATGAGGAGTCGCCACTGCAGGTGAGCAATGGTCAATCGCCGTGTCATTTATCTCCAGAAGAAATTGTCATGGGCATGGAGTCGGCCAATCAAGAGAAAATCTTCGAAGCTGTCCAAGCGGCACGTAAAATGTTGAGTAGGGAGCGTTCTCCACCGATTGAGGCGATGATTAGCTTTGGAATTGTACCGAAATTGGTACACTTCTTGGGTTATTCAGATAAGTAAGTTTCTTGCCCCCGTGCACCAGGACATTTCCACGCAAATCAAAGGATGAATCATAAATCTCGTCCCCTTTTTACGAGGACCTCAAATTGGACTTTTCCAAAGAACGCAACCTGTGCACGGGTCCAACTGCAAGTGGAATTTAATTTTATCAAAATAAATTGTTTTTAGTGTGAACTTGCAATTCGAAGCGGCGTGGGCTTTGACCAACATCGCTTCTGGTACATCCGATCAAACAATGACTGTGGTAGATGCCGGTGCTGTAGAAAAGTTTATTGGACTTTTATCGTCACCAGCCCCTAGTGTTGCTGAACAAGCTGTTTGGGCCTTGGGCAACATTGCTGGTGATGGAAGCAAAACTCGTGATATTGTACTGGGTGCCAATGTTGTTGACGGATTGCTTAAACTACTTACATCGGATAGTCCCGTATGTTACAACATTTTCCAAAACGATTTGTTTCACTAAAGAAAATGTACTTCACAGTTACCAATCACTTCATTAAGGAACATATCGTGGCTCATATCCAATTTGTTCCGCAATAAAAATCCGACACCACCGTTCGATAAAGTCAAGCCACTTCTTCCTCAATTGGCTCTCTTGCTGGTTCACGAGGATAACCAAGTGTTAACTGATGCCGCCTGGGCTGTCAGTTACATAACCGATGATGACAATAACAAAATTCAAACCATCATCGACCATGGATGTGTGGAACCATTGGTGCGTTTGCTCCGTAAAGACGACCCTTCAATCATTGTACCAGCACTTCGTAGTGTTGGCAATATTGTTACTGGAAGCGATACCCAGGTAAGGAAATAGTTCTTTCATTTTACCTTTACGTTCAAAATTAAAATCCACTTCTTCGTCTGATTGAACCGCATTTTCCGGTTGATTTCATTTTGCCTTCAACATTTTCCAATCGTTTAATGAATTTTTCTCATTATTCAATTTTCTTTAATCTTTAAACGAAGAAAAAAACATGGAAATTACAAAAGGTAGCGTTTTCGTTTGATGTTACATCGTTCTTTTGTGTACTGTTTGAGATTACGATAAACAAATATTTTGTGTTCCGATAACCTCGATGTTAGGTGCCATCACATTGTCCTGATTTAGTTAGCGAAACATTTTTATGATAAGCACTTCCGCTTTGCAATCTCATAATCGCATACAAAAACCTTTTAAAAGGTAGAGTGTGACGCAGTCCGTAAGTCTGCTTCCAAAATTAATGATATCGCTTGAGGTGACGCTATCGCTGAAAATACGCAGAAGTTTGTTTGAATAGAACCTGAAAAAATTAGAGCGATTTCTTTGAAACAAAATTACGTTGTGTTAAAAAAATTGCGTCACAAATGCCGGACGCAACGACGAAATAATTTTTCTGTACTTTCAGTTTTTGCGCTGCAAAAATTTGACTTTTGTTTCCTATTGCGTAGATTGTTTAAGGTAAATTTAAATTTTTGCGTGTAAAAACTGAAAGTGTTGAAAAATTATTCCGCTGGTGGGTCCTGCATTTATGACGCAATTTTTTAACACAACGTAATTTTGCTTTGAAAACATTTCTATATTGAGAAAAGAAAATTTTCTAAGAAAAAAAAAATTTCTCCGAAAAAAATTTTCTTTCCGAAAAAAATTGTTCTCCTACACCTTAGGCTACCATCGGAACACTTCGTATCACCTTCGGCTACCTTCGGAATATTTTGTAGCAATTTCGCCTGCCTTCGCAACACTTCGTGTCACCCTAGGCTGCCTTCGGAACACATCGTGTCACCTTCGGCTGCCTTCGGAGTACTTCGTGTCACTTTCGGCTATCTTCGAAACACTTCGTGTCACCTTCGGCTACGTTCGGAACACTGCCTGTCAGCTTCAGCTACCTTCAGAACACTTCGTGTCACCTTCGGCTACCTTCGGAACACTTCCTGTCACGAATTCTTCACACTGATTCATATAACTTTCCTGAAGAAACCAACTGTCTATATATTATTATACAGAATTTAGCAAAAAATCGAAGATGGTGCCGCTATAACAAATGGCAGCCATTTTCTTATGGTCCCAAAAATTCTCCTGATGAAACTCTATAACTTTCTAGAAGAAACCATCTCTCTAGGTAGTGTCATTCCGGAGCTAAAATTCGAAAACCGAAAAAGCATAAACGGAAATCCAAGATGGCGCCGCTATGACAGCTGGCAGTCATTTTCTTATGACTCCAAAAAATTCTCCTGATCAAACTCTATAACTTTCCCGAAGAAACCAACTCTCTAAGTATTGTCATTCCGAAGCTGAAATTCGAAAACCATTTGGACACTGCCATTATATTGGTTTAATAATTTGACAAACAAAATTTTTGGTGATATTTTCTTTCTTTGACATTGTTCAACTTATTCTGTTTTCAGAATTGACAAGGCCTGATTGGCCTCTTTAAATGGAAAGATTTCGACATGTTTTTTTTTCGCGTTTTCGCTGAATATCTTTGTCAAGAGATCAGCCCTAAACCCAAGGCTGGTCTCAATCGTCAGCCCTTAATGTTTGTTTACGCCGGAGTGTACCACCTGGTGAAAATTTGGTCTACTGATATAATTCATGATTCCTACATGCTTTTTTTTTTGCTTTATCAATGAATATCTTTGCCGGGATATTGCCCTTAATATTTCCTAAGCGCCAAAATGCACTCCTCGTTGAAAAAAATGTGGCAAGTGACATAAATGATGATTTCGACATGCTTTTTTGCGTTTTTGTTGAATAACTTTGGTAAGACATGAGCCATAAACTCAAGATTGGTCTCAATCGTCAGCCCTTAACTAGCCCCTTTGGAATATCTCGAGAGCAGTCTAAAAATAATGACCAGACGGTACAAAACACATTTGACATGATTCGACCCATTCAGCCATTAAATGCTCGAGTCCAGTAACAGCCCTAAACTTGGAAGTTGCAGCCCCGTTCAGCCCTTAATCAGCCCCTTTCGTTTTGAGTCCTCCCAAAAAAAATTAAGGGGGTGGGGTTACAGCGACATGTACCTAAAATTTTTTCTCCGAAAAAAATTTCTTTCCAAAAAAAATTTTTCTCCAAAAAAAATTTTCTCCTAAAAAATTTTTTCGCTGCATTCGGAACACTTCGTAACACCTTCGGCTGCCTTCGGAATACTTCGTGTCACCTTCGGCTGCCTTCGGAACACTTCGTGTCACCTTCGGCTGCCTTCGGAACACTTCGTGTCACCTTCGACTACCATCGTACCACCCCGTGTCACCTTCGGAACACTTCGTTTCACCTTCGGAGCACTTCGTGTCACCTTAGGCTACTTTCGGAACACTTCGTGTCACCTTCTCAACACTTCGTGTCACCTTCGCAACACTTCATGTCACCTTCACAACACTTCGTGTCACCTTCGCAACACTTCGTGTCACCAATTCTTCTCACTGATTCATATAACTTTCCGGAAGAATCCAACTGTCTAGGTATTCTTATTCAGGATTTAGCAAAAAATCCATGATGGCGTCACTTTGACAGTTGGCAGCCATTTTCTTAAAATGCTAAAAAATTCTCCTGACCGAACTCTATAACTTTCTAGAAGAAACCAACTCTAGCTATTATATGACTACGGAGCTAAAATTCGAAAACTCCGAGCATTACCTAAAAAACCCTCAAAATTAACCACTTTTCCACATGCCACGGCTTTTCCAGAATTTTCCCGGAAAAGCGGCATACGAAATTTTTCATTTGGGGCCGAGACTGACGTTCCCTGAAAATTTCAGAAAGATCGGCTGTCTAGTTCTCGAGATCGAAAATTATTAATAGATAGAACATAGATAGACATAGATAGATAGATAGATAGATACATAGAAACCGACAGATCAGAAAAACAGTTTCCATAATGATGAGAACAATAGAAAAATTATTTCTCCATAGAAAAGTGTCATTTTCAAACCTCGATATCTCAGCCAATTTTCAACCGATTTTGATGAGTGAGGGCTTGTTTGAAAGCTACTGCGACGCAGTTTTTTTTTTAAATAATTTGGAGGGGGAGGGGGCGAGGGGAAAAAACTCAAAAGTTCGCCTATATATGGCTCCTTGTCCCAAAGGTTTTTGTATGGAGTTTTTTGGCTTTGTGGAGGTTTTTTTGGGGTGTGGGGACTGCGTCACGCCCTCCGCTACCGCTGCGGGCATGAACTACAGTTTTTGTGTTCCAAAAATATTGTTGGCAGCGTCGGAGTAATCAAAATTGCCATCTGAAAGAGGAAGTCAAATGTAACGTGTGAAACCTTGGAATAAGGAATGGACCTAACTTTCTGACGATTTCCTGTAGACTCTTTCGAATAGATGAAATGTCATTGAAAGCAAATTGAGTCTGAGAAATAAATATTTTTGGTGTCGGAGACGGGATGCGAACCACGTCACACCTTCGCTCACCGGGCGATGCTCTAGTCACTTGAGCTAATCCGGCACATTTATTAGACCCGTACGAAGAATATAGTGCTTCGAAAAGTGGTCTACTGCGTTTATCACGACGTTTGTAACTAGACAAATTTCGATCCCGGAGTTGGCTCCTTTTTCGTTTCAGGGTCTAAATAAGAGAAAAATGCAAAAATTATTTTGTCCGTCCGTCCGTCAACACGATAACTCGAGTAAAACTCGACAGATTTTTAAAAAATCGGCGACATGAATTGTCGTACAGAAGACATCCGGTCAAAACGACCCCTGGACAAAAAAACCCGGAAAAAATTACCCACGGATAACAAGCAAGGCGCTGCGCCGCAAGGCTGAACATTATGGAAAAAAAAGCGGGGTCGAGAGGCGGCAGGCCCAGGCGATGGGGGGCCACGGGGGTATCGCCTCCCTTGCGGGGTCTAAGGGGCGGAGCCCCTAGCGGGGCTTGAGGCAGAGCCCCATGCTTGTAAAGCCGCCTGCAGGGCATATTGTAGCTCGCCGCAGGCGCAGGGGTTTAGGGGGCAGAGCCCCCTACATCATAAAAACAACATATGCTTCATGCGAAGTTTGTCCGGATTCTTTTTTAACATTTCATTACTTCTTTCATTACTTCTTACCTCTGGGGTTATTTCGTCCGGGGTTATTTTGTCCGGGCTATTTCGTCTGGGGTTTTTTTGTCCGGAGGTTTTTTGACCTAGAGCCCACTTTGATGGGCTCTAAGCAGGGCAAATTTTTCGTGAAATTGGAATTGGTCAAAAAAAATCGATGAAATGGGGCCAAAAAAATTAGTTTTCCCTATGGGATTTCTACATAGGCTTTTTGGAGCTCACCAAACAGTTTATTAAACTAAGGATGATGCAATTTTGTATTTTTTACAATAAATGCCCGTTCGAGGCCCGTTTAATTTTTATTACAGTCCAATCGTGCCCGCTAGGTGGGCGGGCTTGGGACGGGCATTATTTTAGGCCTCTAATACAAACAAAATATGCGCAAAGCCGACGAAAATATTTTAGAAACTTTTTTATGATTCAAACGTTCTTAAATACGAAAAAATCATATTGAAAAGTCACTCGATTGCACGTATACTTGAGCGAGAAACGAAACATCTATCAATATGAACGTACTGACATGTACGAAGTTTTTTAAGTGGGTTAACAAAGTGTGGTGCAGTAAAGGGAACGAAAGTTTCTAAGCTTTCTTGTCTTATCTTATCTTCATCAAACTTTATAGACCATTAAAATTTCATTGAGATTTTTCTGTTGGTGATGGGAAACCTTCCTCGCGCTCTCTTTCGCTACAGCCCTTACTACATTTTCATTGCCTGCTCGCGCTCGCTCTCGAGTTCGAAAATTTCGTAGACGTTCACGCTCTTGCTTTGAACGCCGCTCACGAGCAGTGCTCTCCTACAACGCAAAAAAAACCTAGCGACATTATCAGATGAGAGATTTTCATATATTTTCTCTCACAAAATCTCGTCGCTAGGTTTTTTATGCGTTGTACGGCGGCTCAGACGCTCATTTTTATCCCTCCTTAATTATACTTACAATTTACTCGAAGAATATAAGTTTCTTAATTTGAAAACTGCCTCAGATCTACTTGCACGCTTTCGATAGTGCTCTGATAGATGCCACAATCTTAAGCTCGTCTTTCAATAAAGTTAGGCACTGACGGGTATCATCTATCGAATCATTGACGTCACTAACTTTAAAATTCTAGTCACAGAAATAATGAAACGAAATGGATTTTATTCAAATGATCTTAGACCTCGGGCTCTTTACTTCTCACAACTAAGGATGAGATCCGTTCAGAATTAAAAGTAGAGAAATTCAAAAAAAGTTTGTTACTTAACATTTCGGTCAAACCTTCCACTGATCCCGTCAAATTAAGTCACAAAATTGTGAAACCTACCACACACTGATATCGTTACATACTTTATGAATCGCCCCTAACCAATTTTTTTTAATATTTTTTGAGCGATGAGAGCGTAAAATTTGAGCGTTACGTCGCTCACACCCACGCTTACATCTTTGAAAAATTAGCGGCGCTCTTGACAGCCTTGCCTTTCATGATAACTATGTCCCCTAGCTGTTCGTAGAAATCGTCCGAATGGCCGAATTCGCACTGGCTATAAACACTAACAGAGAAATACCTCATATAGTACAACATATAAAATTCTATGTTTTCTAGAGCCTGTAACTTTTGAGGTCAAGATGGCTTTTTCTATAATTGTACACCGATTCGGATACACCTCGCGCCAGTCCGAATCGGCGTACTATTATAAAAAAAGCCATTCTGGCGTCAGAAGTTACAGGCTTTTGAAAAAGCGTAGGCCAGAAATTATTAGTTATAAAGTACTATCAGGAATTCATATAATTTTTTTCATTTATTAAATGGACGATTAACACAAACTTGACCAGATGTTTGATAGCCAATCCAATCACCCAGTTCACCCCACAAGACTGAACTCCAGACATAAACTTTTTTTAGGCATTCACCTGTTCTTACAACAGTCCCATGAGTCCTCGTTTATAGCCTCGGCGATTGCAAATCTCATTGCAGAAATACAAAGACGGAAAAAAGACAGCTGAACTAGACGCTTGTATTTCTACAAATCGCAAGGCAATCGCAAAGTTATAAATATCGCCTTACTTTTGGTGTCGTCGCTCTACGCCAATATATGCCATCCACTCCACACTGTGATATCTATCCAGATCCATCGATTTATCCCTGTGACACCGAAAACTTCCAATGAAATGAACAAACAATCAACCAATGTCCATTGCTGGAATGTTCGTTCGTTGTGTGGGAATTTAGAAAACTATAATAAATTGTAATGTAACGATTTTTTGGACAGTTTCAAAACATTTTGTGTCGACACACCTTCGGAATAATAACTAGTGCTTCGTGAAATTTCTTGAAATTCGAGACATTTCTTGAAATTCGTGAGATTTCTTGAAATTCGTGAAATTTCTTGAAATTCGTGAAATTTCTTGAAATTCATGAAATTTCTTGAAATTCATGAAATTTCGTGAAATGTCGTGAAATTTCGTGAAATGTCGTGAAATTTCGTGAAATTCGTGAAATTTCTTGAAATTCGCGAAATTTCGTGAAATTCGCGAAATTTCGTGAAATTCGTGAAATTTCTTGAAATTCATGAAATTTCTTGAAATTCGTGAAATTTCGTGAAATGCGTGAAATTTAGTGAAATTTCTAGAAATTCGTCAAATTCGTGAAATTTTTTGAAATTCGTGAAATTTCTTGAAATTCGTGAAATTTATTGAAATTCGTGAAATTTCTTGAAATTTCGTGAAATTACTTGAAATTCGAGAAATTTCGTGAAATTTATTGAAATTCGTGAAATTTCTTGAAATTTCGTGAAATTCGTGAAATTACTTGAAATTCGAGAAATTTCTTGAAATTTCGTGAAATTCGTGAAATTACTTGAAATTCGAGAAATTTCTTGAAATTCGTGAAATTCATGAACTTTCTTGAAATTCGTGAACTTTCTTGAAATTCGTGAAATTTCTTGAAATTCGTGAAATTTCTTGAAATTCGGTGAAATTCGTGAAATTTCGTGAAATTACTTGAAATTCGAGAAATTTCGTGAAATTTATTGAAATTCGAGAAATTTCTTGAAATTTCTTGAAATTCGTGAAATTTCTTGAAATTTCGTGAAATTCGTGAAATTACTTGAAATTCGAGAAATTTCTTGAAATTCGTGAAATTCATGAACTTTCTTGAAATTCGTGAACTTTCTTGAAATTCGTGAAATTTCTTGAAATTCGTGAAATTTATTGAAATTCGTGAAATTTCTTGAAATTCGTGAAATTTCTTGAAATTCGTGAAATTTCGTGCAATTCGTGAAATTACTTGAAATTCGAGAAATTTCTTGAAATTCGAGAAATTTCTTGAAATTCGGTGAAATTTCGTGAAATTCGGTGAAATTTCGTGAAATTCGTGAAATTACTTGAAATTCGAGAAATTTCTTGAAATTCGTGAAATTTCTTGAAATTCGTGAAATTTCTTGAAATTCGTGAAATTTCTTGAAATTCGGTGAAATTCGTGAAATTTCGTGAAATTACTTGAAATTCGAGAAATTTCTTGAAATTTCTTGAAATTAGTGAAACATAATCAAAAAATAGGCCCTGGTTCTAAGGCGTACAATTCGTATTTCGTATTTTGTATTAGAGAAATGGAATCCCGGGTGATAATTCCTGAGCGATAATTCCCCGGGTGATAATTCCCATTTGTCTGGGCGATAATTCCCTGGATGAAAATTCCCGTCACACAGTGGTCCAAAGTTCGGAGAAATCGGTACTAACAGAATAAATCGATTGGATGATGCGATTTTTCTGATTCAAGTTTTGTTGAGCAGCTTATGCAATCACAAACAAAACTTCTGAAGTGATTAAAACTTGGGGGTATCGGTCATAGTCAAAGTTGAAAATCTTTTACGAGTCTCCTAAAAAAAGAGTCAGGCCATGTTTCGTTTCAAGACGGCATGAAGAGCTTTCAAACGATACCCATATGACCCTGATATGATGTCTCTATCATGGGGGCTTGAATGAAAACACATTTTCGGCTATATCTCTGAAGCTAAATACCGGAGAGGTTGCGTTTGAAAGGTCTTTCTCATACCTTTCAAACGACACTCATATGGCCTTGGTATGATGTCTCTATAGAGAGATAGAGCGATTTAAATGCAAAGACATTATACATATGCTATGTCTCTGGAACTAAAAATCCGACAGCAACGAGTAAGGTATGGTTTTAAAGATATTTTAATTACCTTTCAATCGTTACCAATATCAGAAATGTTTGACGCATATTCAAGGAGAAAGATGTTCCGCAAGTTCCACTAGAAATATCGATATTTCCTCCGAGTCGGACGGGTTTTTCAATATTGCCCTCTCGGTAACTTCTAATACAATTTAATGTGGACGTTATTCCATACACTTATGTTTACTACAAACAATTTTAATGTAACATGGGGTAGATCGAGGTGGCAGATGGGGGGATGCATTTATTATCGTCTAAATATGAAAAATGTCCGTCTGTCCGTCAGTCTCCACTTTTTTTTCTAAACGGCTCAACCAATCACCCTAAACTTTTTTCCGTGAAAGATACATGCCTCCCATGATTCAAGTTCGAAGATGAGCAAAATCGATCAAGTGGTTCCGGAGATATGGTCGAGGAAGTGACCAAAAACATGGTTTTTCGAGGGCCGGTGAAGCTTTTTCGCAAATATCGCAGCAAGTATAGCACGGAAATTGCTCATGTTGGTGTCAAATGAAAGGATTTGATGTCAGAAAATTGGGAATTTTTTTTTGTGGAAATCGGGTCAGGGGTCGGGGCACCGGGACCAATGGAATCGACGAAATTGAGTTTCTTGGCCATATACGAAAACAGTTTTTCGTGTTTATTTCCTTAACTGTGCAAAGCTGTAGAGAATGAAATTTTAGGGTACACGTGTTTCAGGATTTTGGGTAAAAATGCCACAATCCTGGGATATGACCACTTCTAGAATTGAGAGGGATGATCCAAATCTGTAGAACTATAAGAGGTAGAAAGTTGCTTCCAAAGGCAAAGCTGTAGAGAATAAAATTTTAGAGAACACGTTTCTGAAGGTTTTGGGTAGAATTGCCCTAATCCTACGATATGACCACTTCTAGAATTGGGAGGGATGACCCATATCTCTAGAACTGTAAGAGTTCTACCTCTTATATGGGTTGCTTCCAAAGGCAAAGTTGTATCAGTTATATCTAGAACAAAAATTTAGAGAACACGTGTTTTAGGGTTTTGGGAAAACTGACCCAATCCTAGGATGTGATCACTTCTAGAATTATATAATTCGGAGGATATGAGAAAATATGAGTCAATCTCTAGAACTTTGGCAGTTAGAAAGTGTCTTCCAAAGGCAAAGTTGGTGAGAATTACATTTTTGAGAAAATAATTTCAGGATTTCTTGGAGAAACTACGTTGGTCCTCTTTGTGAGATGGTGCAGCGGAGAACATTTCGGCCATGAAAATGTTAGTAATTTTTCTATGACTATCATTTCCTAACTACTGAGAATTTCACGCGTGGAAACGAGGCGGAACGTGGAATTGCCCATTTAGAAACGTTCGAGTCTTTTTACCACATCTATTCTAATAGGGTACCGGTCTTTGCTTATGTTTTCTACATAAAGCGGGTTAATCTTATCCGATTTTCAAAGTCTTTTTTTTTCTCATCAGAGATTTGTAACATCTGTTGTCTTTGCCGATGTGTATGGGTCCCTTGCATATGTTTTTTTTTTTCAATTTATTTCTCCACAAATAATCTGTGAATTTCAGGAACAAAGCCCATTTGTCGACGCGCGAATTACGTAATCGACATTTTTAGCTAAGGTAACAATAGAACGGAACAGAAGCCATTGAACAATTTTTTGATCGTTTTTTTTATTCCAACAAATCGAACTCAAAGTGAGCGACGTAGATAATCATTTCTTTTGCATTCAAACTTCGTTGCACACTTACTATTGTATTCACATACTCGAATGTGAAAAATTTCATCATTGCAATCGCTTTGTTCTAACCAGCATACAATCGTTAATCAGAAAACTACAATGAAATGAAAAAGCCTCTTCGCATAGTTCAACCCAAACAATGTTAACGATTTCATTATGACATCATGACAAAGCAGGCAATGCCTGTCTCCTCATTGCCTCGAAAACGATAAAGTACAGCGATTTTTCCGTTGCAGTTTAAAAAACACAAAGAAAATCCAAATGATTGGCAGTTTGTTCACCTTTTCCTAAATGAAAATAGAAGAAAATTGCCACTGCAGACATTTAATTTTCCCTATATATGATCTGAGGAGGGTATAGACGTAAAAAAGATGAGAAACTGCATGAAAATCAATTGTTTGAACATTTATCTTACCCCCAACTGATAACCATATTCCAACCCGCCGCAAACATTTATAAAGAATGTGTCGGTGACTTGGGAACATAAAAGTCGATTTATTTGATACTCCAGCCACACACCGCAAATAACTAAAGGAAAAAAATGTGTTTTTGCTGAATTATTATTTGCGTACGCCCACCTGATTTCAATATTGTTTTTCCCCATTTCCATAGATTTTAACTTGTGATGGGTGATTTGTACATGTTGTATTTACGGTGTACGTACTTTTTTCCTAAATTATTTACAGCTGAAAACAAATATTTTCATTTCATTTTTATTTTCGTCAAAAGTCCTAAATTGAATAAGAACTTTTTACAACAATAATATCCAACTGCCTTAACAACTCGTGAAGCGTTCGGGGCTAAATCATTATTTACTACGCTCATTCATTACCGAAATGCCAGTGGTAAGTTGTAGAGGTGTGCGGGTCGACCTTTTTTTCCAAATGGGACCCGACCCGAACCCGTAACCTTAAGCCGAACCCGAACTTCTTTTTTTAAAAAAATTTACGTTTTTTAAACTCAATTTTGAGAAAATAATTGAGGGAAATTTTTTTTTCGGGTCGGGTCGGGTTTCGTTAATTGAAGTCTTCAAAGCCGACCCGACTAGAGATGAGCGGGTTGCCCGAAACTTCGAAAAACCCGACCCGAATCCGAATTTTTTTTTTCGGGTTCATGGGTTTCCGGTTTCGAAAAATTTTATCGGATCGGGTTCGGTCCGGGTCGGGTTTCGAAAAATGGTCGACCCGACTCGAAAAAAACAAAAATGGAAACCCGACCCGACAAAAAAATAAATTCAAAAACCCGGCCTGTCCCGACCCGACAGATTGATTCGGGTCGGGTTTTTAGTCGAATTTCGGGCGGGCCGCTCACCTCTAGTAAGCAGTTTGTCGAACCCAACACCACCTATGATTTATACTGGGAGCGAAAAATAGTAGGAGTAGAATACCGGTATCTCCCAACAGTGGGCCGTACGATGGCGCTGCACTCAAATTCACTTGACTTGAATGGATTCGATCACTTTTGTTTTGTGTTTATAAATCCGACAATCAGAAAAAATCTGTCAGCGGATGAGGCTGGAATCCACGCAGCGGCAACTCAATCTCTCAGAACCGAGCAGACGTGTTAACCACTACGCCTATTTTTTGCGCTCTTTTTATTTCAAGTTTTGTACTGTTGCAGTTTGAAACAGTTTACTCTCTCTCTACCCGTGCACGAGCGAGCCGAACAACGCACCTTAGTAACGTCAACAGATAAAAGAATCTTATACATTTCCTCTCTCAAAATTTACTTCCTAAAGCTGAAAACGAACGAGCAATTTGAATTGTCGATCTCAGCAATTCTCATACTACTTTTCGTATCGAATTTCATTGCATACGAGCAAATCTTTAATAGTGTTCTTCACATATAATAAAAATTTATACGAAGAGTAGTATAAGAATTGCTGAGATCGACAATTCAAATTGCCCGTTTGTTTTCACCCTAAGGCTTTTATGGCTTATTCCATCGGTTTTGCTACTTCGTAAATTATATAAACGCTATGGAAATTGACCACGTTTTTGACCACTTTTTCGACCGTAACTTCGAAAGAAGTTTTCGAGCGATTTTGCCCAAGTTCAATCCCGTGATCAATTTTTTGATTATCTTTCAGGAAAAAACTTTTTAAAACATATGCAAGAATAGATGTGGCAAACAGAGTTGATGTTACGAAAAGACTCGAACGTATCTAAGTAAATGTTTCCTTAACTCTTAAGTATATGAAATTACGTCCACATTAAATTGTATTGGAAATTGCCGAGAGGGCAATATCATGGGCGCTCGGTAGCGATGAGATAAATGTTTGGTGTCAAAGGAAAAGTTGTTGGGTGGGGTGTGTAGTGTGTCAGGGTGACCAACAAAATGGCCGACGGTGGTATGAGACGAATTTAGGGGGGAAATTGATGTTTTTTTGTTGAAGATAGATGCTTCGTGTCAAAAGAAAAATTTTTTCGCCGCAAAATTTATTTCGCTGAATTTTTTTTTTTCGCCGGAAATTTTTTTTCGCCGAAATTATTTTTCACTGAAATTTTTTTTCGCCGAATTTTTTTTTTTTCACCGACTTTTTCTTCGCCGAAATTTTTTTTCACTGAAAATTTTTTCTTTGAAAATTTTTTTTTTAAATTTTTTTTCGTTGAAAATTTTTTTTCGTCGGAAATTTTTCGCCCGAATTTTTTAGCCGGTAATTTTTTTCGACAAATTTTTTTCGCCGAAAATTACTCGGAAATTTTCGCCGGAAATTTTTTTCACTGAAAAACTTTTTTTGCGGAATTTTTTTTTCACCGACATTTTTTTTCGCTGAAAGTTTTTTTCGACGAGATTTTTTTCGCCGAAATTTTTTTTTGCGGGAAATTTATTTCGCTGGAAATTTTTTTCGCTTAAAACTTTTTTTGCGGGAAATTTTTTCTCCAAAATTTGTTTTCTCTTTTCTTCCAAAACTACTGATATCACAACAAAAACCCTTTTTAAAAGGGAAACGTGCCGCAAGTCCTCGTCGCTTCTTCCAAAACAACTGATATCAATTTGGGTGATGCTTACAGCTTCGAAAACGCAAAAAATTCCTTTGAAATATTTTCATTTTTGATGTTTCACAAATGCCGGACCCTCATAACGTAATAATGTCTCTGCGCTTTCAGATTTCGCACGCGAAAAATTTGGCTACCCGTACTCCACACATCACGCGAAACTTAATTTTTTTTTCATGTCAAATCTGAAAGAACAGAGAAACTATAACATTGGGGGGTCCGGCATTTGTGACGCATTTCTTTCATAAAAAATGAAAATATTTTGCGTTCTCGAAGCTGTAAGCGTCACCTAAATTGATATCAGTTGTTTTGGAAGAAGAGACGAGGACTTGCGTCACGTCTCTCTTTTAAAGAAGGTTTTTGTTGTGATTGAAAAGCCCGTCCGAAGAAACGTTGTAAAAAAGGCCTTCCGAAAGTACAAAATTGACCCCCAAATAGACGAAAATGCTCATGCCAATTTTTTCTACAACATACAAACCATTTTTTTGTGTAGGGCCGACCTAGGGTCCTCAGGAGAGGCCTCGGACGAATACTTGCATAGACAAAAATATTTCCCTCAATTTACTCTACAACATAGTGAAAAACCATATTTTTGTCTAGGACAGATATAGGGCCATAACGATATGCTTCGGACACATACTTCCATAAACTAAAATGTTTCCCTCAATTCTCTTTGCAAAAATTTTTTTAGGTTAGGGCCGACCTTAGGACAGACCTAAGGCCTACTTCAGCCTAAGCACAGGCACCGGGTCCTTTGTTTATGTATATAATTCGGTACTCGTTTACCTCTTAAATAGAAAAAGAATCAACAAAATCAGTTAGGATTTATCCAACTTATGTAAGCGAACACGTAGGGCCCTAGTAGAAACTCAGTTTTAGGGTTCTTACTGAGTCCAAGGGTTTCTAATCAAAAAAATTTCTTCCACAAAACGAGAGACAGTCCTAGACCTTTCGATCAAACAAAATTGGAAGAGGTTTACTCGAGTTATGTACAAAAGACCAAAAACCGCTTAAACGGCCCTAGCTTGGTGGCCCTTGGACCGACAGTGCCCAGATTCAATTCCATAAAAGATTTTTCGATTACCTTTCAGGGAAAAAAAAGTTTTTGAAAATCGGTTGAGTTTTACTCAAGTTATCTCGGTGACGGACGGACATCTTTTTTATTGTTGATTCGTCATCTAAGGACCATGATCGTTGCTCCCCGTTGAGGTAAACGTTCGTTCTTCACACGGGTCTAATAACACGCTTGTGGAATCAGTCATGTGTTTAGGGCACATTGTGAATGTTGAAGACGGAAAAAGTCGTTCAAACAACACTGCACTTACAACTCATAAAACCTTAGAAGTTCTATCATCTGATCACATCACTTTGGTTTTTATGCGTTGCACGGCAGAAATATCTCTCTTCCGTCAACTACTGCTTTAACTCTCGACTCTGCTACGTCTCCTCTATTATGGGAATACAAGAACTTCATATTCTTCATACACCGATTCGGTGGCCGTCAAAAATCCCGAAAATTAAAATCCCGAATGCACAAATGCCGAAAATCCAAAATCCCGAAAATCAATAATCCCGAATGTACAAAAATCCCGAACGTTTAGGGGTTTAAGGAGAAAGACGTTTTTTGAGTTGCGTCTTAGCGAAGGGGAAATTAATAAGAAAAAAAAGCGGGGTCGAGGGGCGGCAGCCCCCGCTGGGAGAGGTCAAGGGGGGTATAGCCCCCCTTACGGGGTCTAAGGGACAGAGTCCGTAGCAGGGTTTGAGGCAGAGCCCCATGCACGTTAGGCCGTATGCAAGACGTAAAAATAGCCAGCTGCAGGCGTGAAAAATAATCCCGTCGCGGAAGCGGGGTCGAAGGGGCAGAGCCCCCCAAATTCAAACTCACTCGTATGAATCAGGATTTTTAATATTGCACAATTTTTGTTTTGATTCGGGATTATGGTTTTTCGGGATATTTGCACATTCGGAATTTTTGTTAGTCGGGATCTTGGATTTTCGGGATTTATGCATTCGAGATTTGTGCATTCGGGATTTAATTTTCGAGATTTTTGACGGGAGCCACCGATTCCTCTGAATGCCCTTCGCAGGGGCGTGTAATATAAGGATTGAAAATTATGAGAGACACGTAAAGGAATGATCTTTTCTACTCCCTATACGCTCAAGGATTTTATAGGAATTCTTTGTTGTAATTATCTGACAACCAGAGTCGAGAGCCGGTGAAAAATTCGGCTGGCGGCGGATGTAAAAAAGTTTAAAATTTAAAAAGAAAGCTCGCATAGAACACAAATTTGAACCTTCCATAGACGCCGATTTTCAGCCTACATAATACTCCGGCGACGGCAGAGTATTTCAATGTACGTTTTCTTTTTCAAGTGACGAAAGAACAGCTAATCATATTTCTGGCAAGGTGTTTACCGACCAAAAATAACGGCGGTGGCTCTCGACTCTGCTGATAACGTAAAACGCAGTTAGCTGCTACTGCTTAAGATTATTGAGACCTTAGGAGCGTGTCAGATATTTTGACAGTTCTATATTTTGCGATGTTTTTTCATTGCATATTTCTAAGGTAGTGATCATCAATTTTAAATTCCGAAACATCTACTGTTTACATAACACATCCCTTTATAGATTTTTTGAATGGGAATATATAATTATTGAGTCTTAGTGTTAAAATTTGATCTGAAAAAACATCGCAAAGTACTCGGCTGCATAATACAATGCGATGTTTTTTCAGATCAAATTTTGACACTAAGACTCAATAATTATATATTCTGATTCAGAGAATCTATAAACGGATGTGCTATGCAAACAGTAGATGTTTCGGAATTTAAAATTGATGATCACTGCCTTAGAAATATGCAATGAAAAAACATCGCAAAACATAGAACTGTCAAAATATCTGACACGCTATTAAGAGACCGATGGCGAAACTGAAGCTCTTAGACCTCCAGTCGTCGGTTCGTTCGTGGTGATGCTGTCTCTTTGATCAAGACAGATGGGATGTTCGCCTCGACAGCGTTAAACCATGTCTACAGTGATAAAAGATTTAAAAAGTGTGAGCTTTTATGTGTGAGTTGTGTGAGTGTGAATGTGAGTGTGAGTTTTCATTGTATGAACAGAAACAAAATTACTCGCGACAAGTTAATTGTGTTTGTCTTGGCACTTATGTATCGAAGGATAATAAAATAAAAGAGAGCGGACAATAATGAATTTTGTATGAAACATTATTACCCGGTGTTTGCCTCAACTCTAAAGAGCGTATTGACGTCTCGGACAAGTCCTCGTATATGTACATCTCTTCTCTAATATACTTCCAGACGTTTAATCATCTATTATTGTTAGTCATGGTCTAAAACACTTTTATACTCGTCTCTACATACACTCCCAAGTTTATGTACATTGTACCATACAATGTGTATCTGCTTTGTAGATATTTTATTAGCGTTTTATCACCACACCCCCGACAGTTATCATAAAGCAGTTGATCAGATTTTGTCTGTCCCTAACTGAAATTCGTCTTTTTTCTTACTTTCCATGCAGACTGATGTCGTTATCGCTGCTGGTGCACTACATCCATTGAGAATTCTGCTTCAACATTCCAAACAGAACATTATTAAAGAAGCAGCATGGACCATAAGCAACATCACCGCTGGTAATTCGAATCAAGTTCAGCATGTGATGAATGCTGACATCTTTCCAATTATTCGTAACATTCTGGAGACGGGCGACTTTAAATCTCAAAAAGAAGCTGCCTGGGTGGTGACAAATACAACAACTAGCGGCAATGCGAATCAAGTGATTCAATTAGTTACTCATTACGAGATTTTTACTCCGTTCTGCATGTTAATGAATTCGAAAGATGCTCGTACAGTCAGTGTGGTGTTGGTGGGGCTAGCGAATCTTTTCGAATTGGCTGATAAAAATGGTGGCACGGAAAGTATATGTCGAGCTCTGGAAGAAAATGGTTGTCTCGATCTACTAGAGAATTTGCAGAATCACGAAAATGAAGAAATCTACAAGAAATCGATGTATTTAATCGAAAAGTACTTCAATGATGGAGAGGTAGGTGTCCGTTGATGTGGTCCGAATATGTCCAATCGTAAAATTGTCATTTTCTTTCTTCTACAGGAAGACAATAACTTGAATCCAGAGGAAGTGAACGGTGCCCTGCATTTTAATCCCGAAAAGAATGGAGAACAAGGATTTTCGTTCTGAAGAGTCAGTCAATCGTCCACTCGAAGTAAATATTTTAAATTGTTTCCCATATCATAATGTCATCCAATTACTCAATTTGTATTTTCATTAATAATAAAATAGTAGAATAAATAACGAAAGAGTTCTGACTTAGCAATGTCTTTCCCAATCGACCTCCGCTGAACATAAGCAAAGGAAAGCTTTATAGAAGTACGGTTTATGTTGTGGAAGTTCGAATTGCCTCAGTGAAGTGTTTTCAATGTTTGTTAAGAATCTAGTGCTCGGTCTGAGGGTTCTCAACGTAAGGAATCTACTGACATCTAACTGATTACAATACATGGAGACGACGCGACGGTCTTGGCGTCAACAAAGGCTTGGTGTCATTCTCAATCACAACAAAAACCTTTTTAAAGGTAGAGTGTGACGCATTCCGTAAGTCCGCTTCCAAAATTAATGATATCGCTTGAGGTGACGCTATCGCAGATAATACGCAGAAGTTTGTTTGAATGGAATCTTGTGATCAAAGTTTTAGTTTTCTGATAAAATTACAGCGCTTTTTTAAAAACAAAATTACGTTGTGTTAAAAAAATTGCGTCACAAATGCAGGACCCACCAGCGCAATAATTTTTCAAAACTTTCAGTTTTTACACGCAAAAATTTAAATTTACCTTAAACAATCTACGCAATAACAAACAAAAGTCAAATTTTTGCAGCACAAAAACTGAAGGTACAGAAAAATTATTTCGTCGTTGAGTCCGGCATTTGTGACGCAATTTTTTTAACACAACGTAATTTTGTTTTAAAAAAAGCGCTGTAATTTTTTGAGAAAATTAAAACTTTGAACACAAGGTTCCATTCAAACAAACTTCTGCGTATTATCACAGATAGCGTCACCTCAAGCGATATCATTAATTTTGGAAGCGGACTTACGGACTGCGTCACACTCTACCTTTAAAAAGGTTTTTGTTGTGATATCAGTCGTTTTGGAAGTTTTCAGTTGTTGAAAAAATTTCTAATTTTTTAAAAAATTTTTCTCAGAAAAGAAAGATTTCTTAGAAAAAAAAATTCTCCGAAAAAAAATTTCCAAAAAAAAAATTCTCCGAAAAAATGGTTCCTTTAAAACATTGCGTATCCGAAAAAAATTTTCTCCAAAAAAAAATTTTCTACGAAAGAACTTTTTCTCCAAAAAAAATTTGTCAAACAAAAAAATTTTTCTCCAAAAAAATTTTTCTCCAAAAAAATTTTATACAAAAAGTTTTTCTCCAAAAAAATTTTTCTCCGAAAAAATTTGTTCTCCAACACCTTCGGCTACCATCGGAACACTTCGTGTCACCTTCGGCTACCTTCGGAACACTTCGTGTCTCCTTCGGCTGTCTTCGGAACACTTCTCAGTGATTTATATAACTTTCCTGAAGAAACCAACTATCTAGGTATTCTTATTCAAAATTTAGCAAAAAATCCAAGACGGCGCCGCTGTGACAGTTGGCAGCCGTTTTCTTATGATCCCAAAAAGTTCTCCTGATCAAACCCTATTACTTTCCTGAAGAAGCCATCTCTCTAAGTAGCGTCATTACTGAGCTAAAATTCGAAAACCGAAAAAGCATAAACGAAAATCCAAGATGGCGCCGCTATAACAGATGGTAGTCATTTTCTTATGATCCCAAAAAATTCTCCTGATCAAACTCTATAACTTTCCCGAAGAAACCAACTCTCTAGCTATCGTCACTTCGGAGCTAAAATTCGAAAACTCCGTGCATTACCACTTTGAACACTTTTCCACATGCCACGGCTTTTCCAGAATTTTCCCGGAAAAGCGGCATATGAAATTTCTCATTTGCGGCCGAGACTGACGTTCCCTGAAAATTTTAAGGAAATCGCTCGAGCGGTTCTCGAGAAAAAAAAGTAGATAGATAGATAGTTTTTTTTAAAAATAATTTGGAGGGGAAGGGGGGCGAGGGGAAAAAACTCAAAACTTCGCCTATATATGGCTCCTTGTCCCAAAGGTTTTTGTACGGAGTTTTTTGGGTTTGTGGACGTTTTTTTGGGGTGTGGGGACATTGATAGAAGAAAATGCTAGTATGATAATTTCGGCATCTACTTAAGGGGTCACTGCATGCTGCTCAATGACTCAGAAAATATTCGTTTTTGGGATGTCAAGTGTATGGGCATATGTAGGCCACATCGAAAACTGCATCTAAATTTTCTGAGTTATTGAGGATTAAAAATCGTATGGGAGGGCGTCATTTATGAATGATCTCTAAGATGACAATCCTTGTCTATACGTGAGCAATAACATTGCGATTATTAAGCTCTTACCAAAAGGGTTCTAGGACATAATTACCACGGACAAAATAAATCGAACATAATTACTCCGAACGAAATAACTCCGGACATAATTTACTCAAAGGCTCCCTGAACAAAATAACTCCTGACAAAAGTATCCCCAAAAGTATGAGGATAGATAACAAGCTATTAAGATCAAAATGTAACCGATAGAAACAATACCAATTGCATGTTTGTGGCTCTTTTACTCCCTGCAGGCTGTTATCCATCCCAGGGGCTCAGGGAGCCTTAGAATATTTCCCATTAAACTCCCGGCATTTAAACAAAGCGATGTAAATTTTTCAGAAAACAAAACTTTGAACGCAAAATTTCATTCAAATAAACTTTTGCGTATTATCAGCGATACTTAAAAAGTCTCCAAAAAAAATTTTTCAGAAAAAAATTTTCTCAAAAAAAAAATTTTCTCCAAAAAATTTTTTCTATGAAAAAAAAAATTCTCCACAAAAATTTTTCTCCGAAAAAAAAATTTCCCCAAAAAAAATTTTCTCCGGAAAAAAAAAATTCCAAAAAAATTTTCTATAAAAAAAAAATTTCTCCCAAAAAATTTTTCCCCGGAAAAAAATTTCTCCAAAAAAATTTTTCTCCGAAAAAAATTTTTCTCCAAAAAATTTTTCTTTAAAAAAAATTTCTCAGAAAAAATTTTTTCTCCGCAAAACATTTTCTCCGAAAAAAAAATTCTCTGAAAAAATTTGTTCACATTTTTTCTATAACTTTCCCGAAGAAACCAACTTTCTAGCTATTCTAATTCAAAAGATAGCAAAAAATCCAAGATGGCGTCACTTTGACAGCTGGCCGCCATTTTCTTAGGGTCACAAAAAAATTCTACTCGCCAATTTCATTTTCTCATTTTCAAACTTCGATATCTCAGCCAATTTCCAACCGATTTTTTGAGTTTGGTTTCTTTGTAAAGGTACTACGACGGAGTTTTTTTAACAATTTGGGGGAGAAGGAAGGGGGGGGGGAGGCAGGGGAAAATTTCAAAAGTTCCTCTAAACATCGTGCCTTGTCCCATAGGTTTTTGTATGGCGTTTTTTGAGTTTGTGGACTCATTTTTTAGGGTGTGGGGACTGCGTCACTCCTTCCGCTACCACTGTGGGCATGATCAAAAAAGAAAATATTTCAACAGAATTGCTGGCGTTGACAATCACCACTAAACATACAGAAATGTTAGGATTCCTCTGCAAACCATTTCATAAAAAAAATTGGCACCACGGCAACTCGCGCAGCTGCCATAGCTGGCGTTAGCGGCCGCCACGATTCTACCTCCGGCCAAAATCTAAAAATTTTGCTCACGTTTGTGCCATATAACACACGCACGCGCGCACACACACACGCGCGCACACACACATACAAAACATGCTTTTAAGCAGGCTTTGAGAGCCCTGGCGTCCAAACATGTATGTATGTATGTATGCCAATATGATCCTTACTGCTCCAATTTATAGCAGACAAGGACCTCGGCATCTTGAACAAGGGTAGAGTGCCGACGTTTGTCACCAAAGATCGAGAAGAGGTACTAGACATAACTCTGGCATCGGAAGATCTGGTGGACAGAATTAGCTCATGGAAAGTATCCACGAGACACAATTTCTCAGACCACAGGTGCATACACTTCAGTCTAGGAAATTATACACCGAAAGTGATTAGGTATAGGAACCCCAGGAAAACCAACTGGGAACAATACAGAGGCTTCTTGAGACAGCATATCGAAGGAAAGCTGTCCACAGCAATCCCCAACTCGAAAGAAGAGCTGGAGAAAGCTGTGGACACAATAACCTCGTTACTGACGGAGGCCTATGAGTTCTCATGCCCAGAGATCAAGTCTGTCAGGCAAAAGGACGGCAAACTGTGGAGTCACGAATTGGAAAGGCTGAAGAGGAGTGCTCGAAAGGCCTGGAACAAGGCCAAGAGGACCTCTCAGCAAGAAGATTGGGACTCCTACAGGGTATCTCAGGGCATGTTTAGGAAAGCTGTTCGATTCAAGGCCAAAATGATGTGGAGGAGATTTTGCGCTGAAATCAAACACATGCCAGATTACGCTAGGATCCTAGCGAAGACGCGAGACTGCTGCCAGGCTCCTTGATGAGGCCGCACAGCAGTTTCACAAACAGCGGAGAGGACACTGCTGTTCATCTGCTAGAGGCCCACTTTCCTAGATGTAGCGACTCAAGGAGCGAAGGTAGAGCACCCGACCCCCCCCCCCCCCCTTTGGAGGAGGAATGGGCTCTGACTAGCCACATAGTTACTATGGACAGGTTAAGGTGGGCAATCAAACCGTTCAAACCGTTTAAGTCAGCAGGAAAAGATGGAATTGTTCCGTCTATGCTGAAGGAGAGTGGTGAGATCTTATTGGAACCGCTGTGCAAGATCCTAAGGAGCTCACTAGCCCTGGGCTACATCCCAAAGGCATGGGAAAAAGTCAATGTGATCTTTATACCAAAACCTGGGAGGCCCTCGCACTGCGTAGCCAAGAACTTCCGGCCGATAAGTCTCACCTCTTTTGTATTAAAGACTCTAGAAAAGCTTATAGACTTCTATATCAGGATGTCGAAATTTCTGCTTCATGAGAAGCAATATGCCTATCAGGCGGGAAGATCGACAGATTCTGCTCTGCATAGACTAGTAGCCAACATAGAGCGATCGTTCGAATTTGGAGAGATAGCTCTTGGATGTTTTATGGACATCGAAGGAGCCTTCGATAACACTAGAGGTGGATCAGCAGCATGCTCAGGAACAGGACTGTGCAGGCAAATGTTTGCGGACACAGAGCCGACTTCTGGGTATCGAAAGGCTGTCCACATACTCTCTCCGCTGCTCTGGTGCATCGTTGTCGATTCTCTCATAAGGAAACTAAATGAAGAAGGATTTCATGCGCAGGGCTACTCTGATGACTTGACCGTTTTAATAAGGGGAAAGTTTGAGAGTACCCTAGGAGATCAGATACAAAGCGGAAAAAGCGATGTCTGCTTTCTGGATCTGTCGGAGGGCTTTTGGAAGGGACTGGGGCATACCGTCTAGAGCCATTTTGTGGATTTATGAGACGGTCATCATACCGATGTTGAGCTATGGATGTGTTGTGTGGTGGCCCAGGCTAAACATCGAGTGTACGAAGAAAGAGTTGAATGAAATTCAGAGGCTTGTATGCATCTGCATTACAGGAGCTATTAAGACCACGGCCACAGCGGCCATGGAAGCGCTTATTGCGTTACCCAACCCCCTTGAGACGACCATAAAAGCGAAGGCCTTTGCCGCGGCAGATAGGCTGACGCAAAATGATCTCTGGATGAGGGGCTTCGACTCGGGCCACGGAAGAATCAGACAAATGATAAACAGTCAGGTCTTCCGAATGCCCAGAGATCGAATGGTACCTACAATGCTTCGATAGGCAATACCAAACTGTCATACCGGACAGGACTGACTGGCTGGGTAACTGGCCGGTTGGCCTTCCCGAAGGGGCACAGGTAGGCTTCACTGATGGATCGAAGACTGAGCAGGGAACGGGAGCCGGAGTCTATACGCAAGACCCGGAGAACGGTTATAGCTTCCACATGGAAAAATTAGAGCGTCTTCCAAGCAGAGACGTTTGCTGCGCTTAGGGGGGCGATCGAGTTGGTTCCGGAAGGAACAACGGCTAATAGAGCACTAATATGTCGGACAGCGAGTCGATGATTAAAGCACTCGCATCACCTGTCACAACGTCTAGATTGGTTGGTGAGCTAAAGGCGACTCTAAATCAACTGGGAATGAGTAATCAGATCACAGTGGCTTGGGTCCCAGGGCACACCGGCATAGACGGCAACGAGAGGGCAGATGAGCTGGCCAGACAAGGCTCAGCAAACGTTACCGTCATCCCAATACCACATTCCCTGTGTGTTAGAGAGATAAGAGACTGGGTACGAACGGAATCCGCAAAACGTTGGAGCGCTTACGATGGAGGAGCACATACGAAGCTCTTCTTTCCGGTGCCTGACGAAAGGTGGGCCAAGGAGCTGGTGGGGGCACTGTGGCTTGAACAAGCACTTGGCGAGGATGAAGATCGGAAACGATCCAAATTGCAGTTGCGGCTTGGAGGAGGAAACGGGCGTACACCTAATCAGTGAATGTCTGAAGTACTATACTCTAAGAAGCATAATACAGGGTGCTCGTGTGGTTTCACCTTCAGAGATTCAAAAACTAGGACCTGCTGCTTTAAACAGGTTCCTAGTGGGAACTGGGAGGTTCAAATGATTTACATGATGAGCAGGATGAAACAAAGGATCAATAGATCTGTGTTTCGAGTCTGGAAACGGACGTCCTAACCTGATAAATCTAAAAAAAATGTATGCCAATGGAAACCAGTAACTAACTAACTAACTAACTCTGAATATGGACAAAACCAAGATGATGCATTTTCGTAATCCCTCGTCGATATCTCCAACCTGCCCAATTTCATTGCAATGACGTGAAAATAGAAACATTTACTTCCGTTAAGCGTCTCGGACGAACACTTGATCAATTTATGGCTTGGGAAGAACATGCGGCCAATCTTGTTAGATATATCTCTTACAGATTAGCCTCAATCAGACGAAGATTCTCAGGTTGATCATTGGCGCGCGGTAGCAAGTCAAAGAACAAAAAATTATGAACAAATTTTTTCGCAGACTGCGAAGCCATATGTACGGTTAAGTTTTGGTTCTATATGTCTCAGCAAGAATTAATAAATTGTTTTGAAATTCTAAAATGCGCTGGGTTATTTTGTCCGTGTTTATTATGTCCGAACACCTACCTAATGGCCGTTCAGTCAAAGTATTTACCTAAATCTGAAACGACTTTGACTGCAATCGGTATACCAGTGTTTCGTGTGCAACGTTTTTTAAAGAACATTAGAAATCTTATTATTTCGCTGGAAAAATTTCATTATACTTTTTATTTGGATTTTTGTTAGAAAAGAAAACCAAAAGAACGAGAGCGCCGAATAAACATACATAACGGAAAGGCAAATTGAATTAAAAGTTATTTGGCAAACAATAACAACGGCACAATTTTGGTTCAAGTTCCCTTCGTTTATTCGGTAAAACCAAAAAAATAACCTTTTTCGTACACATCGTCTAATTTGTACTGTTATGTTATTGTTAGCCCAAATGCTATCGAATATTTTGTTCAATTGATACCTTTTTCTCTGTAAAAGAGATAGATTTTCTTTATCGATACTTTGATTAAACGCTTTCGCATTTCAAATCCATTAAAATTGAATTGAAATCGGTCAGACTTTGCAGAATAGTGTCATTGCCAGTCTCATGTGCCGGGGGGTCGTTTGACAGAAAATAATCGCAGGTAGCAGTTACTATTTGAATTCGGGTGCGAATAGCAAATAAGGGCAACTATTAACTAGGCAACCTACAAATACGTCTAATAAAATCTGTCTAGATTTACCTGAAAAACATTACTTCTCTCAATTTTCTATAATGTTAGCAATATCATCTGCCACACGGTATGTAGTTGTTTACTTCGTATCACCATAAGTTAAAGAATTTTCCAGTCGTTTTTTCACTTTGTCTGTTTGTCGGTCACAAATTACCGGCGTGAGCTACGTACGTACTACCTGCATTAAAGCTCCGAGGAACTAAATTAAAATGCTGACTGACACACCTAAGACTAGTTCCTGTGAACAGGAGCAATATGACATGAAGATGAACTTTCGGCTCTGGTAAATACTCCATAGAATGTACCGTCGAAATGTAACGTAAAAAACATAAGCGAGAGACCCGTAAGCACCAGAATTTTGCAAAAAGACTCGAACGTAAATACCTAAGTAAATATTGCCTTAACTCTGTCAAATCTTATGGAGACTCTTCGTTTGTCAAAATGGAATTATGAAGGGTTCTTTAATGTTGATACAAGGGTGAACTTTAAACCACAGTTAGTACCGCAGTTGTTGAAGACAAATTTTCTACAAGTGCAATAGTACTAAAAAACCTATCAACCTATAATCCAGCACATTTCTTCATCTCTCCTCTAAATTGGATTAGTATTGGTCATCAGTTCAATATTAAATCACAACATAAACCTCTTAAAACGAAAAGTGTGACGCAGTCCCTAATGTCCACTTCCAAAATTAATGATATCGTTTTAGGTGACCAGGGCCTAATATTTGGGAATTAAATGTTACTTTGTGGTTAAAGTGGTTATTCTTTGAAAAAAATTGCATCACTTTTTTATAAAAAATAATTACGTTGCGTTCAAAAAATTCCGCCACAAATAATTTTTCTGTAGTGAAAAAAAATTTACAGAGAAAAAAATTTTCGGCAAAAATTTCGGCGAAAAAAATTTCTGACGAAAAAGCATTTCCGGCGAAAAAAATTTCTGGCGAAAAAAAAAATTCTGGCGAAGAAAAAATTACGGTGAAAAAATTTTCGGCGAAGAAAATTTCTGACGAAGAAAAGCTTCTGGCGAAAAATATTTCGGACGAAAAAAGCTTCCAGCGAAAAATATTTCTGACGAAAAATTTCCAGCGAAAAAAATTTCTGGCGAAGACAAAAATTTCGGCAAAAAAAAATTTTCGGCGAAAACACCTTTTCTGGCTGGAAGAAAAGCTTCTGGCGAAAAATTTCTTCGGCCAAAAAAAATTTTCCGGCGAAAAAAAATTTCGGCTAAACAAATATTTCTGGAGAAGAAAAAATTCGTCAACAAAATTTTCGGCGAAAAAAAAATTTCTGGCAAAGAAAAGCTTTGGCGAAAACATATTTCGACGAAAAAAAATTTCCGGCGAAAAAAAACTTCTGGAGAAAAAAACTTTCGTCAAAAAACATTCAGCGAAAAAAAAATTATGGCAAAAAAAAAAATCTGCGAAGCACATATTTATGACGAAAAATTCCAGCCAAAAAAAATTTCCGCGAAAAAAATTTCTGGCGAAGAAAAAATTTCGGCAAAAAGTTTCCGGCGAAACAAAATTTCCGAACGAAAAAAAAATTATGTCGAACAACATATTCTGGGGAAGAAAAATTCGGGGAAACAAAATTCGGGCAAAAAAAATGTTCGGGAGAAAACGTTTCCCGGCGAAAAAAAATTAATGGCGAAAAAAATATTCTGGCGAAAAAAAATTTACGGCGAAAAGAAGTTTCCGGCGAAAAAAAAATTTCAGCAAAAAAAATTCCGACGACTTCAGGCTGAAAATTCCCCTCACCTAACTTTCCCGACGAAACCAACTGTCAATATTGTAAACAAAATGGTTACCTCATCATAACAAAATGGTGGTTCTCCACCAATCAGATATGACACAGTGCTTTGAAGAAGGAAGCTTGAGAATAATTAATTACCTTTGGAGTAATGACCAAGATGGCACTACATGTGTCCATTTCAGTTAGAATTCACTAGACCGGGTTGTACCGAGAATTCTTCATATAGAACATCAACAATGTCGGTTGTCAACCCTCTTTAGTATATCAAGTTGCATGACTTGACTGATGATCGCCACTAGATGCCGAAATGTTGATGCTTCTAAAATGTTCATGAACTTGACGGTCCTAGTTGAGTTCAATCTGAGCGTCATTACAATGAGAAAAAGTAATTTCCATTAACTCAAAAAACAACTCTTAATTTCTGTTAATTGGACCACTAAAGAAAAATGGCTACTTCAGCCAATCAATATAGTGTTTCAACAGTCGACAAAAATTCCCAAATTCTGAGATCTTTCAGAGCCGGACGACTGCATATGAAATGCCTAGCGTAGCCTCACTCAGAGTCATATACAAACTGATCGTCTGAGGAAGAACAAGTCACTTGATAGAAGAATCCTTACCACTGGATCTTTCTGGATTCCAAGTAAATCGAAAAAACGCTGGCTCTTACATTCTTTATTGAGGCTGGCTTCGAACGTCAGCTAAAGACCTCAGTAATTTTTGTGGAACTATCTGCGGCATACGACACTGTCTGGAAGCGGGGTTTTATGGCGAAGTTTTAAAGGTCGCGCCGAGCAGTAAAGTACGTAGGCTAGTAAACAGTATCCTAAGTAACCGTATCTTTAGAGTGGCCATAGACGGGAAGAGTAGTAGATTGAAACGACTTAACGACGGTCTTGTTCAAGGTGGAGTAGGAAGCTCAATTTAAGAGAAACAAAAAGTTTTTTGTGTGTTTACGTCACTGCTCAAGGAAGTTTCCATTTGTCGACGACCTGGCACTGACCATTTAAACACGATCTAGCGACTATAGCTACATATTATAAAAGTTGGCGACTTTGCTTAAACGAGGACAAGATTGAATCTTGCATTTTTCATCTCAACAATAAAATGACAAACGCGTAACTGAAAATTGTGTTGAACAAGAAAACGCTTTAAACCTCAGCCGAAGTACCTCGGTTTTATTTTATTTCAGCCACTAACTTCCAACCCTCATATCGAAAAAGTGGGCGAAAAATTAAAAACCCGAAACAACATTGTTCGTAAGCTTTCGGGGACGGACTGGGGTGCAAATGTTCGAACTCTTGGAACAAGTGCCTCGGTGCTATCATACTCGAGAGAAGAATTCAGGGTACCAGTGTCAGTTCCTTGGTCACATGTCCTATCGAACATGGCTCCACCCTAAATCAGAAGAGAAAGTGCGAGTCACAGAGAATGGCTTAAATGTACAACAAATCAAAGCCTTGAGAACACATTGATTAGAGATAACCTGTGAAACCAGTTCTGGAACGATGGCTTCGTAAACAAACATCTTGTAGCACATCCACTCTGCACTAGTGTTGTCGAATTCTCTTGTCGTCAATTTTTGATAAATTTTGGATAAACCTGTCAATAAAATACTAAAGAAAAATAGAGTGTTTTCTCTAAACTCGTTCATTCTTCAAACAAATTTCCATCACTCGGATAATCATCTTGAAAATGGCAAGAGACATATGTGGTGCATTAATGTCAACGAAAACAAATTTCATCTTAAAAAGTGCTCAACTCAGCTCGCATTACTTCCTCATTCAGTAGCGACGTGCTTATCAAAGTTTTACAAAGGTTAGATCACATTACACATACGAACTGGAGCTTTAACAACAACTACAACATTGTGTACACTTTTATCCCTTTGTGCATACAATACGCTTTCGATGGAATAGAATGGAAAACTTACACCCTTTTTATATATACAGCACACACTTTGTTTCTCGTTTTTTATGCTTACACGAGTGCAACATAGTTTAAACAACATCGTGGATGCTTGATATGCCTTTTTTGAAATATAGTTACTATCTATTGAGGAGGTGATAATACACACAGTGATACACTTTTAAATCGTTTGTGCCGCTGGAAATCTAGATGGTACTGAACAAATGCCTAACAAGCTCAATTTTATTGTTCGCATCTTCATTTGTTGGTAGAATGATATTTGCCGCAGACTTCGGGTTTCAAAGATAGCTGAAAAAAAGGGAAAGAAACTTACACGAGTCTTGTAAATTGGTTCAATGCTCGTAATCAGAGGGGAGAGCAGAAAAAAAAATCTTCGCCGGCGTCTAGTCGAAGAAACGACACCGGCGCCCGCCGGCAACATCGTCTGAGCGGTAAATAATAAGCTGCTCTCTGCGGCGGCTTTCGACGCCTAGCATCATTCAGTAGACCAAAAATGACGGCGGCGGTGCGGTGGCTGAAAATTGGCAACTTTCCACTCTGCTCGTAATAACTTTTACTACCCGACACATGCGAAAGTTCATCGCCTTCGGCTCGGATATGCAAACTCTACACTTGTAAAAACAACAGTTTACAAAGCTTGTTGCTCGGTTTCGTTCTTATTTGCTCATTCTACGTTCCCAGGTCATGATATGAAACAGGAAGAATATCGAAAATGTGACCTGGAGACTTAAAATGAGCAAAATTGTGTCCTCATGCAATGAATTACTTTCGCAGGGTGTAATGTAATGTACTACTTCTCGTGAGGTAATAATGACTAAAGTTTGAGGCCCTCGCGTTACAAAATATCGTATAACACACGGGCTGTAATTTGAAATCTCGTATCTGGGAAGGTTGAAGAACCTCGGGCTAGCGCTGAGGATCTTCAACCTCTCCCAGATAAGAGAAATCAAATTACTTATGCAAGGGCAATTAAACAATAAAGATTTCTATGAACTGGCAAACTCACCCTGTTTTTTTGAGCAGCTCGCTTTGGAAACTGTTATTTTGACTGATGGAGTTGCACACCTCGCTTTCGACTCAGATATGCACGCTCTGTTGTCGTAAAAATAACGTTTTCAAAGCTTGTTGCTCAAAAAACACTCGTCAGTTTGGCTCTTTTCACAAAATTGTGTCCTCATGTAATGAATTGCTTTCGCAGAGTCCAATGTAATGTGCTATAGCTTAGAGTTCCTAGATCTGTTAGATCTGTAGTTTAATCCACAAAGTTGTGTAAGGTGGTGCACCGCGGTGAAGCAAGGTATACCGTAGTGCAGCAAGGACAAGACTTAGCAGAAGGATGAGGGGGGCTGTCTTCGGGTAGTATACTAACGTTACGTATGGAAAGGGTCGGAGACAGCTAGGCGTTATCAAGATGGGATAACGCCTAGGCATGGTGGCGGACGATTTCGACCATAGAAACAACGGCAGTATGCAAAATCCTAGTCAGTTGGATTACCAACACTCACCAACCCGCACTGGCCAGCTTGGTGTTTTAATGGCTGAAAACACCCGAAATAAGGGAAAAAAGTCTCAAAAAGTTGTCAGCAAGTGTCGCAAAGTTGTCAGCAAGTATCAGAAAGTCTAACAAAGTTGTCAGCAAGTGTCAGACATCCTCAGAAATTTATAAGCAAGTGTCAAAAAGTTGTTAGCAAGTTTCAGAAACTTGTCAGCAAGTCTTAAAAAGTAGTCAGCAAGTGTCAGACAGTCTTAGAAAGTTTTCAGCAAGTCTCAGAACGTCTCAGATAGTTGTCAGAAAGTCTCAGAATGTTGTCAGCAAGTGTTAGAAAGTGTCAGTAAGTGTCAGACAGTCTCAGAAAATTGTCATCAATTGTCAGATAGTTTCAAAAAGTTATCAGCAATCTTCAGAAAGTCTTAAAAAGTTATTAGCAAGTGTCGGAAAGTTATCAGCAAGTGTAAGAAAGTCTCAGAAAGTTGTCAGCAAGTGTCAAAACGTTGTCATCAAGTGTAAGAAAGTCTGAGAAAGTTGTCAAAAAGTCTCAGAAAGTACTTAGCAAGTGCCAGAAAGTTGTCAGCTAGTGTCAGAAAGTTTTCAGCAATTGCAAGAAAGTCTCAGATCATTTTTGTCCATGGAACAAAACTTACAACACTACTGATATCAAAACAAAAAACTTCTTCAAAGGTAAAGTGTGACGCAGTCAGTAACTGACTTCCAAAATTATTGATATCGCCAGAGGTGACGCTTTCGCAGATTCAAACAAATTTTTTCGTCTTATCAGTGAAAGGTTTTTGTAATAAAAGTCCATTTTTTGGTCCCAGATGAAGATATTTTTTTTTGTCATTTGTCTTCGGCTCACTCTGTTTAGTTTAATTTCTTTAATCTGAAAACACATCGCGCTGAGAAGTCTTCCGAGTCTTCAGATCAATACAGCTATTCTCCCTCGATATTTGTTTAAAAATACATTTTTTATTCTCTAGTAATTTTTATTCGCCTCACTATCTTGTTTCTTGTTTCGAAAAAAAATAAGTAAAGCAAGAAAAGGAGGAAAAAAGTATATTCTCTCATCACGTTGTTTAAGTCTATAAAGGTATTTTCCGATCCAATGCTATGACTTTGTTATATTGTAGTCCGCTATATGGTGAAAAAGGAAAACTCCAAAAGTACCGTATAACTTTGCTTCACTCTTGGATGTTGATAAAATATGAGAAGTCATCATGTTTGCACGTCTTACGCTTCAGGGAATTTTTTTTTTAGAATTTTCGAAACTATAAGTATGGGTATTTGCGCATAGGTTTATATTATCGTCATACTCCCATAATCGTACCGTAAAGTGTAGAACAAACACATAATGTGTGCGGTTAAATTGTATCAGCTTCAAGTGTTTTTGAAAGTTTGTCCTTTGCAACGGATAAAAGCTAAATAAATTGATGCTTTGTGAATAATGTTACGAGTATTTAAAATGTAGCTCACAGATTTTATGTATCTTTGAAAAGTCTACGTTCGTCTTCGGGAAAATTTGAATATTTAGATAAAAAATGAGGGAAAAGTACTTTGGTGTAGTGAGGTTATTGAACGTTGAGTGACGTCTGAAGGCCTTTCAAGTATAATCAGCAACTATAGGAGTCGAATGCATTTTCATTCAGAGTTTTATTAAACGTTGGAGATATCAGTGGTCTGTGGGCTGTGCGGATGCGAAAAGTTACCAGGTGCACAAACAAACAAAAATCTGAAGTACTCTCGATTGAAGCGATAAAAGAAAACATTTATTTGTGACAAAAAATCTTTTCGAAAGTAAAGTGTGACCCAGTCCGTAAGTCCACTTCCAAAATTATTGATATCGTGACGCTTTCGCTGATTAGACGCAAAAATTTGTTTGAATAGAATGTTAGCTTGTGGTCAAAATTTTATTCTTAAAAAAAATTGCACCACTTTTTTTGAAACAAAATTACGTTGGGTTCAAAAAATTGCGTCACAAATGCCAAACAATTTTTTGCGTCTTGTCAGCGAAAGCATAACCTCTGGCGATATCAATAATTTTGGAAGTGTCCTTACGGACTGCGTCACATTTTACCTTCGAAGATGTTTTTTGTTGTGATATCAGTAGTTTTGTAAGTTTTGTCAGGCGAGGTCTGCGACAAAAATGATCTGAGACTTTCTGACTCTTGTTGAGTACTTTCTAAGACTTTTTGACAACTTTTTCAGAATTACTTATACCTGCTAACACTTGATGACAACGTTTTGACACTTGCTGACAACTTCCTGAGACTTTCTGACACTTGCTGATAACTTTCCGACACTTGCTAATAATTTTTTGAGAACTTCTGACGCTTGGTGACAACTTTTTGAAACTGTGTGACAATTTGTGACAATTTTCTGAGACTGTCTGACACTTACTGACAGCTTTCTAATGCTTACTGACAACTTTATGAGACTTTCTGAGACTTGCTGAAAAGCTTCTGAGACTGTCTGATACTTGCTGACAACTTTTTAAGACTTGCTGACAACTTTCTGAGACTTGCGAACAATTTTTTGACACTTGCTTACAACTTTATTGGACTTTCTGACAGCTTTCCGACTCTTGCTGACAACTTTCCGACCCTTGCTGACAACTTTTTAAGACACGCTGACAACTTTCTGACACTTGCTGATAACTTTCCAATACTTGCTGATAATTGTTTTAGACTTTCTGACGCTTGCTGACAACTTCTGATGGTGTCTGACAATTTTCTGAGACTTTCTGACACTTACTGACAGCTTTCTAATACTTACTGACAACTTTATGAGACTTTCTGAGACTTGCTGAAAAGCCTCTGAGACTGTCTGATACTTGCTGACAACTTTTTAAGACTTGCTGACAACTTTCTGAGACTTGCGAACAATTTTTTGACACTTGCTGACAACTTTATTAGACTTTCTGACAGCTTTCCGACTCTTGCTGACAACTTTCCGACTCTTGCTGACAACTTTCCGACCCTTGCTGACAACTTTTTAAGACACGCTGACAACTTTCTGACACTTGCTGATAACTTTCCTGCACTTGCTGACAACTTTCCAATACTTGCTGATAATTGTTTTAGACTTTCTGACGCTTGCTGACAACTTTCTGAAGGTGTCTGACAATTTTCTGAGACTTTCTGAGACTTACTGACAGCTTTCTAATACTTACTGACAACTTTATGAGACTTTCTGAGACTTGCTGAAAAGCTTCTGAGACTGTCTGATACTTGCTGACAAATTTTTAAGACTTGCTGACAACTTTCTGAGACTTGCTAACAATTTTTTGACACTTGCTGACAACTTTATTAGACTTTCTGACAGCTTTCCGACTCTTGCTGACAACTTTCCGGCCCTTGCTGACAACGTTTTAAGACACGCTGACAACGTTTTAAGACACGCTGACAACGTTTTAAGACACGCTGACAACTTTCTGACACTTGCTGATAACTTTCCTACACTTGCTGACAACTTTCCGATACTTGCTAATAACTGTTTTAGACTTTCTGACGCTTGCTGACAACTTTCTGAAGGTGTCTCACAATTTTCTGAGACTTTCTGAGACTTACTGACAGCTTTCTAATACTTACTGACAACTTTATGAGACTTTCTGAGACTTGCTGAAAAGCTTCTGAGACTGTCTGATACTTGCTGACAACTTTATTAGACTTTCTGACAGCTTTCCGATTCTTGCTGACAACTTTCCGACCCTTGCTGACAACTTTTTAAGACACGCTGACAACTTTCTGACACTTGCTGATAACTTTCCTACACTTGCTGACAACTTTCCGATACTTGCTAATAACTGTTTTAGACTTTCTGATGCTTGCTGACAACTTTCTGAAGGTGTCTGACAATTTTCTGAGACTGTCAGACACTTACTGACAACTTTCTGACACTTGCTCGAATTGCGTCGTGTTTTGTACCGTTAACTGCGACTCCTTTATATGGTTGTGCACTCTAGGCCCATCCCATGGTTTTCCTTTGTGTATTATGTGCGAAGGGCCTGAAAACGCGGTTTTACTGCCAAGTCATGCCATCTGATCACCTATTGCCTTGCACATGTTGCTGCCTAAGACCAAGTTAAGGTCAGAGCTGCATTCATCGACAAGTACTAACATTGCTACTAAAAAAATTAAACCAAAACTTTAGACCACATTAAAACCCACAACAGTTAGGGACACAATGTCTTTGATTTAATAATTAATGTTTTTGTATGTTTTGGAATGTCGAATAAAATTGCAACCGCATGTCTTTGGAACGTCACCACGAAAAACCACCTCCTAAGTGGACGTTAATAACGAGTTTTCATACCACAAATCCTGTATGGTGACTGTAACAGAATGCCACCTCACAATTGGTATTCGAATAATTTAGGCAGGCACGCACCACCATCTCAATAAAATCTGCAAATAGTTTGTGTGTCGCTACAAAATATCGTAATGTATGAATCAAATGAGTCTATATTCGTGATTTGGCTTCTTAAGAACCAAATTTGGCATTTTTCCAACGAGGAAAAAAAACCCTTCAGAATATTGAACACGCTTAAGAAGTAGTTCGTGCATATTCATTTCACCTACTATTTCTCGTAGATTACGTGGGATGGCTTGATACACACAGTTGGTGTGTCGGTGTAAGAAAAAAATTTTATCTCAAAATATACAAAATGCATGAACAAAGATCGTATTGTACGTATAGCAAAGCTGAATTGAGATATTCGTTCATGCCAATCCAGCAAGACTTTAGGGTTAAGATAGATCGCTTAATCGAGCAAACCTAAAATTGGTAACGGTTATTTGGCTTGTATAACATTGAGGATATTAAGATTGCTTTTTCTTTAAATATTTAAGATCCATACTAGCAACTGTATGTGTCGATTGTAATGCAAGTGCAATTTATTATACGAAAATGGATTGGGTTTTGGGAATATCGTCGCTTTCAGCATTGAATAAAAATTCGAGAATTTGTTGAATTTATATGTGAAGTTTTTTCCGTGTCGATGGTATCCAAGATAAATAGGTTACAGCTGGGGAATGATGGGTGTAAGCAAGGCTTGAATCATGCCATTAAAATGAAATATTTTTTATGCAAATTGAAACAGCAATTTTACTCTGATTTCGTGTGTGAAAATCTAGTTTTTCTTGATTATGAATCGCAATGGGGAACATTAGACGATTTTTCTTTTCAAACTCGTACGAAGTACCGGCATAGCGAGTTCTTACTTTTCTATCAGATATATGAGTTACCCAAATTTCTTCATGATTTTCTTTTCTCCGTGAAAGAAAAGTAACTTCTTGAATTCAGAGATTTCATACGTTACTCTTCGAAACTCTACGGATAAGCTTTTTGAATTATTTTGTCCGACATTAACACAGTTGTGTTATGGAGATAATGTGCACCAGGCCCGGACTGGCGACCGAAGGACGCAATGGGCGGGCCGACTGAGGGGTGCCAATCTAAGAATTTTTTACATGCAAGGGTGTCGTTATCGTGTTGTAGTTTCCGGGATAATTGTGCCCAGATTGTATCGGCATGTAGAGTTACGTGGCGCTTGTCTGCTTGGAAAGTGTTTGTTGAGACTCGAAGAATTACAGTATTCGTCGTCGGCTAAGGATCGGAGTGGGTCGACTCACACCTGACCCACAATTTTAGCGGATCGACCCACACCTGACTCAAGGTTTAAAACACACAGAAAAACGATTTCTGTGAATTATGCAACTGTGGGTCAGGTGTGGGTCAACGCGTTAAAATTGTGGGTCAGGTGTGGGTCGACCCACTCCGATCCTTATCGTCGGCTCATGTACCCAGGAACAAACAATGCCCAAGCAAGCAAGTATATAAAAATAACTATATGAAGACAAGAGCGTTTCTGTATGTAACAAAAGCTTTAATATGGCAGTAAGTAAAAGATACAAAAAGTGAACTATTCAATCAAATGACGCTGCAGTTCTTTCGATGACTGCCCTATCCAACCAACCGGCGCGGCGGTCGGTTAAAACAAACCGGCGGTCGATTAAACCAACGTCCACTAAAACCAACTGGCGGTCGCTTAAAACCGACCGGCGGTCGATTAAAGCCAACCGGCGCGGCGGTGGATTAAAACCAACCGGCCGGCGGGCGGTCGATTAAAACCCACCGGCGATCGATTACAACCAACCGACGGTCGATTAAAACCAACCGGCGGTCGATTGAAACCAACCGGCGGTCGTTTAAAACCAACCGGCGGTCGATTAAAACCAACCGGCGGTCGATTAAAACCAACCGGCGATCGATTAAAACCAACCGGCGATCGATTAAAACCAACCGGCGATCGATTAAAACTAACCGGCGATCGATTAAAACCAACCGGCGATCAATCAAAACCAACCGGCGATCGATTAAAACCAACCGGCGGTTGGTTTAAACCACCATCGGGACCAGCGTGACAGGATACTTCACGACGATGACTCTTCTGATATATAATACTAAACTGGTCGTATTAAAATGGTGCAATAATTTACATGCCGTAAATGCAATCTCTAGCTAGGGCGCACCGGGCGATGCCCGGTCAGCCCATATGGCCAGTCTGGGCCTGATGTACACGGATGTATAGTGTACGTGTACACGGATGTATAGTGTACGTGTACACGGATATTCGAAAAGTGTTTGACAGCTTTCAGCACGGCTCGTTGATCTGTAAACTGAGAGAATTAGGCGTGCACTCGTTTGCGCAGTTACCTAGTTGGACGTTCCTAGCACGTGAGACTCATCCGCTGAAAGTCTTGATCTTTCTCAGTCACTTCTGGAGTTCCTCAGAGGAGTCACTTGGCGCCTCTTTTGTTTTTGGTATATTTCGATGATATCATGAGGGTTGTGAATTCATCTAAATTCTCTTTATACGCTGACGATATGAAGGTGTACCGGGAAGTCAGTTCTTTCGAAGTCTGCTTGGCTCTGCAACGTGGCTGTCTGCGATTAATCGATGGTGTTTGAGGAAATTTCTGTTGCTGCATGTTGATAAGTGCGTAACGATGTCGTTTTTCTGGATTCGCAGCCCGATGCCTTGAGAGGGTTACGGAGTGACTAAGGAGGACACTGAGGACTTGTCGTTCAATGGGCACGTTGAACTCGTTGTTGCTAAAGCGTGGAGGATTCGTGAAGAGGGTATGTCGCGACTTTAAGAACACTGAAGCACTTAAGAGTATGTTCTGTGCACATGTAAGATCCCATCTCGAACACGCGACGATGGTTTGGTCACCATATTATCAGAAACATAGCGATGAGCTCGAGTCGATTCAGAAGAAATTCTTGATTACGCGCTGAGGAGAACTGTTATAAGAGACGTCAATTTTAGACTTCCGTCATATGAGAGCAGGTGTGAGTCGATTGGCATCGAGAAATTGTCACGAAATCGAAGTTTTGACTGGTAGATTAGACTCTCCTGTATTGGCCTCGAAGTTTGAAGTGTATGCACCAGTAAGAGCGCTCACAGGAGTCGGCTTCATAATTCATACTAAGCATCGCTGTAATTACGGACTTTTCGAGCCTGTTAACAATCTGTCGAGGATTTTCAATATGTTCGCGCATTTCTATGACGAGTCAGCCGTTCGAAGTGTTTTTCGTTCAGTTAGCTCTAGAGCTTATCACGTTCATCAAATCTTATGCGGTCTTTTTTTTTGGTGGCAGACGCCAACTAATTGTATTATGAAATGTGAGGTTTTAGTTCGATTTTAACTGTTGCACATATCGATCTAAGTGTTCTATCTTCTGATAGCAAATCGGTTAAATCATGGCGCTTGTTACGGAGAACAATTTCCGGCTATGTGAGAGCACACCAACTCCTAATTGGTGGGGTTCCACTGGTCGATTTAGAAGGAAGCTTGGTGCCAAAAAAGTTCCTATGGCAATGTTTTATGGCGAAACGAGTACATTAATGTGCACTAAGTTCCGACTCGGCACCAGGCTGCGTACTTGAAAAGTATGAGTAGCCTCTGAAAAGGCAGCCTGGTGCCGAACAAAAACAAAAACCTCTTAAAGGTGAGGTGTGACGCAGCAAACAAACAAACAAGAGGTTTTTACAATAGATTTTCCAAAAAAAAATTTCAAAAAAAATTTTAAAAAAAATTTAAAAAAAATTCAAAAAAATTCAAAAAAACTTTCAAAAAAACTTCAAAAACAAAATTTTCAAAAAAACAAATTTCAAAAAAAATAAAAAAAAAATTTCAAAAAAAAGTTTTTCCAAAATAAATTTTTTAAAAAATTTAAAAATTTAAAATTTTCTCACGTCATCTCACACACTTCCCACATCATCCCACACACTTCCCACATCATTCCTACTTCATTCTACACATTTTCCGCTTCATTCCACACACTTCCCACTTCATTCCACATACTTCCCACATCATCCCACACACTTCCCACATCATCCCACACAGTTTCCACATCATTTCTACTTCATTCTACACATTTTCCGCTTCATTCCACACACTTCCCACTTCATTCCACACACTTCCCACATCATCCCACACACTTCCTACGTCATCCTACGCACTTTCCACATCATTTCACATCATTTTCGGTCATTTAAAAAAAAATTCTCATAGTCGCTCTACGGCAGCGTAGCTCATTTCGGACCACTTTGACCGACTCCTGGCAACGAAACCCCCAACCGATTTCCACATCGATTTCCGTTGGCTTCCTGAGATCGATACCTTTCATTTGATACACCATTCACCGCGATCTGACCACTACCGGCCGAGATATACCCGAAGAAGTGCTCCCGTCCGTCGGTGGATTTTCATATTATGGGGGTTGTATGGAAAACTTAAAGGCCACTAACCCAGTTCTAAGACTTTTTTGGGGGTAGCCACCAGCTGAATTTTCCATTTGGGACCGAAACTGAACTTCCCAAAAAATTTTAAGGAAATCGCCCGGGTGGTTCTCGAGAAAAAAAAAGTAGATAGATACATACAACATACATACATAGATACGTCGTAGACACACAACACAGGAATAAAATTTTGATTACTTTCAAAGATAATTTTACCATTAATATATCGAGATTGGTCATCTTTGATTGGCGATATCTCGGCTCGTTTTCAACCGATTTTGATGATCCCAAGTGCGTTGGAATCAGGATAGGAAGTACTTTTTTTTTAAATAATTTGGAGGGGGAGGGTGGCAGGGGGGAAAAACTCCAAAGTTCGCCTATACATCGCGTCTTGTCCTAAAGGTTTTTGTATGGAGTTTTTTGGGTTTGTGGAGGTTTTTTTTGGGTTTGGGGACTGCGTCACGCTCTCCGCTGCCGCTCCGAGCATGATAACGGCAGTAACGAATACTATGCGTCACATAGGTTTCCACTCGGCACCAGACTGCTTCCCTCTGCATTCACAGTAAAATATCTTAAGTAGTCAGCCTGGTGCCGTGTTGAAATTTATGATGACATCGACACGAGGTTGCGTTCTTTATGGCTAATTAAAATTCCCAAGTAGGCAACCTGGTGCCGAGTTGGAACATTGTGCATAGTAATGTACTGGTTCCCCACTCCAGCTTGATATGCAGACCTCTACTTGCTGCAATTTTTCACCATGAAAATGTTTCTACACGACGGTGACATAAGAAGTTCATGCACTAGACAAAGGACCAGTCTACTGCGTGAACTCGAACTCCTTATTTCATAATCTCGTAGAATATTTTCATGCAGTAAAATTGCAACAAACAGAGGCCTTTTTTAACGAACACAGCCTTCACGTAATTCACGGAACCCATACAATGTCGCTACCATGTCACCTGGGGAAAGAATGTGTTTTGTCTCATGTTAATATAAATCACATTGAAAGAGTGAAAGAGATGAAATTCGTTACGGTAGGTGGCGGTACCGATGGAATTAGCACTAATACCGGTATTCTAAAACGGTTCCGTAATGCATTCCTCACGTGTATTGGAGAATTTCCGAGGAGCATAACAAAGATCCAACACATGAAAAGAGAGCGACTCTATACTTACGGCAAAGACTAAGTACAGACACACAGAGAAGCAATTCAGCGTCCATTATCTGAACATTGCCTTCAACGAACTCTTTGGATGAGATTTTTTAACTTTTATAAATAAAGTGACACACTTGGATTCAATTTCCACTTAACTTTTCCAGGCTCTTTGTACTTTTTTTGAGTAACTGAAATGTTAGCTGCATTTGTTTGTTGAAAAATAGAACTCTTAACGCAGATAGTTCAGAGCATAGCGTGGTTACAGAAGTAGGTATCCGTGTACTGGGGTCTACAAAAATTGAAAACGCTTATTGTTTCAATGGGACTTTATGAGTCGAATCCATCACGTCGTTTTTCATTTTGCATTCGTTCCCGTATGGTATAGGAATACAATGCAAGATATGATTTACACACAATGAGATAATAGAATATTTACGATGCATGCAGTCACTCCACGGCTATAACTTATGTATTTAAATGATACTATGGTGGAAATTTAATGTTCGGACACACAAAAGAAATTTAAATATTTACAACGTTAAGTATATCTTTTATGACTGTACACAAACACATGGAATGAATTTTCAACGGAAAACTTTGAGCAAAAAATGCAAAAGCTCGTACTACACATACGAATTTTCAAATGCTCCATGTCTAGTAAAACGAACTTTATCCATAATATCGTAAAGTTGAAGTTAAGGGAAGAGGGAAATGTTGACATTCCGAACATTTCTCAAATAAAATGAAGAATCAACGAAGTAAAATCTTGAGTAAAACACAACTAAAAGCCGTAAGACTTAAGTTTTTCGTACACATCCAAAAAGAAAACCAATGAAAAAGCAAACTTTTATTGTTATTTGTTGGTCGTAGTAGAAGTGCTATATACAAATTTTCCCTATAAAGCTTTGCGTGTTTTATGAACATGTACGGTCTGCGTCTAGAAAATATTTTTTATTTTTATTTTCAAAGTTAAGCGCTAGACAATATTGGACACCATCCAAATCGGTTCCTGTTTCGGAGATAATGTGTGTCTCTGACAAAGCCGACAGATTTATAAAATTGTTCAATTACGCTTTTATATTTTCATATAGAAAACATAAAAATTCTTTAGCAAAAATACTAATGCCGTCTTATGCGACTAAATAAGGCTCATGTGAAATAGTTAGGCGAATAACAGTTAAAGATACTGGAATGCAGAATGCAATTGTCAAGAAAAATGTAAAGTTATTGTTGCTGTGTGCTTTTGCCAGGAAATAATTCAAATAATATCTGCGAGTACATCCTAACGAAATATAATAAGAAAATGGGTATGGGACACATAACAATATTGTGACGCTTTCACAATTTTCATGGCATTGAATTTTCGATTTAAGGTACCCCCCTCCATTTCCTATCATTTAAAACTACATCTACATTAAAATTGCGCCTTATGATTCTTTAGTTCTGAAGAGTGACCTCACTTCCGAGATTAATGTTGCTCTTTGTAAAGCCATGGCAAAATGTTTTAACGTAATTCATTTAATTTAATAAGTTTGTCTATTTGTCACTTTGTCTATTTGTCACTTTGTCTATTTATCACTTTGTCTATTTGTCACTTTGTCTATTTGCACTTTGTCTGTTTGTCACTATGTCGATCACAAATCACCAGCCGTAGGAACACACGTTTGACCCATACAAAGACTTGTAAGCAACTAAAATAAAACGAAGGGACTATTCGCCAGCGCCGGCGAATAGCCAGAAGATATGAAAATGACATTTTGTGAAGCGTGCCGGCGAATAGCCATTTTCATATCTTCTAACTATTCGCCGGCACACTTCAAAATGTTACGATACTCTTAGGTAACGAAACTAGAGGAGAAACTTGGTGACAAGTGAAATAACGACCATAGATCATGTGATTTTGTAACGAAAATACGAAACTAGTGAGCTTGCGATTTCAGGAAACGTCACGAAGGCCTAGGGAATTTGTCCTTTTACGAAATTAAGGAAACCTAAGCGGGTAACGAAACTAGGGACTTTGCGCTTCGAGGAAATATTCAGTATTCACGGAAGCCCAGTGAATTTGTCCTTTCACGAATTGTTCCGAAAACTAGGTCGTTAAGAAAACTAGTGAACTTGAGCTTTAAGGAAACGTCAGGAAGACCTAGGAATTATTCCTTTTACGAAATGACACGAAACTTAGGTGAACAACGAAATTAGTGACAAAATATGTGAAAATGACTAATAGCTCTAATCATGAAATAAACGAGTTCAGGCCAGACAACATCTTCATATGTGGTTGCTATTCGATGTCGGCGGCTAATAGCCACTTTCATATCTTCTGATATTCGCCGGCGAATAGTCATTATCATGCTCCCAGCGGTAGCGGAGAGCGTGACGCAGTCCCCACACCCAAAAAAAAACGTCCACAAACCCAAAAAACTCCAAACAAAAACCTTTGGCACTAGGAGCCATATACGCGAACTTTTGAGTTTTTTTCCTCGCCCCCTTGCTCTCCAAATTATTTTTTACTATACCAACGAGCCCAGACTCATCAAAATCGGTTGAAAATTGGCTGATATATCGAGGTTTCAAAATGACATTTTTGTATGGAGAATCAATTTTTCTATTCTTCTCATCATTATGAAAACTTTTTTCTGATCTGTCGGTTTCTATCTATTTATGTATCTATCTATCCATCTATGTTCTATCTATCTTTTAATAATTTTCGATCTCGAGAACTAGACAGCCGATCGTCCTGAAATTTCTCGGCCCCAAATGAAAAATTTCATAAGCCGCTTTTCCGGGAAAATTCTGGAAAAGCCGTGGCATGTGGGAAAGTGGTCAATTTTGAGGGTTTTTTAGGTAATGCTCGGAGTTCTCGAATTTTAGCTCCAGAATGATGGAGTGTTTCGAAGGCAGCCGAAGGTGCCACAAAGTATTCCGAAGGTAGTCGAAGGTGATACGAAGTGTTCCGATGGTAGGCGAAGGTGTTGGAGAACAATTTTTTTTAGAGAAAATATTTTTTCGGAGAAAATTTTTTTTAAGGAAAAACTTTTTCGGAGAAAATTTTTTTTGGAGAAAATTTTTTTTGGAAGAAAAATGTTTTTTCTGAGAAAGATATTTTTTGAGAAATTTTTTTCTGAGAAAATTTTTTGTGGAGAAAAACTTTTTTTGGAGAAAATTTTTTTTGGAGAAAATTTTTTTTTCAAAGAAAATTTTTTTGAGAAAATTTTTCAAAGAACTTTTTTTTGAGAAAATTTTTGTTTTTTTGTACATTTTTTTCGGAGACAATTTTTTTTTTTTTCGGAGAAAATTTTTTTCTAAGAAAATTTTCTTTTCTGAGAAAATTTTTTTTCAAATTTTTTTCAAAACTGAAAACTTCCCAAAACGACTGTACTTTCAGTTTTTACATAGCAAAAATCTGACCTTATTGATGCCTGACTTTTGAGAAGAATTTTTTTAATGAATTCAAAATTAATTTCTAAAATTCTTTCAAGTAAGTTTATTAACTTAGTTTTTGAGAAAATTTTGCATGTGAAAACTGAAAAAGTGGAAAAAATATAATAAGGCAAATAGTTAAGTCGATGGCAGATGACATCAATGGTCGAGAGTCACGGCAAATGGCAAATAGTTAAGTCGATGGCACACGAGAACAATGGTCAATAGCAAATATGATTGACGGACTGAAAAATGGTCAAGTCGACGGTTGGTCAAGTGAAATCGATGGTTGGTCAAGTGAAGTCGAATGTTGGTCAAATGAAGTCGATGGTCAAGTGAAGTCGATAGTCAAATGAAGTCGATTGTCAAGTGAAGTCGATAGTCATATGAAGTCGATAGTCAAATGAAGTCGATGGTTGATGAAATGAAATCGATGATTAGTAAAGTGAAGGCGAAAGCCAAGTGAAGTCGATGGTTAGTGATGTCGATGGTCAAGTAATATCGATGGTCAAGTGAAGTCAATAACCAAGTGAATTCGATGGTCAAGTAAAGTCGATGGTCAAGCTCAGTAGACCATCTTCCGGGGGATAGATATTTTTCTTTCCGCCCTGCTCGGTATGACACATACCTAAACTTATCATCCAGCATAAATATAGTCGAGATCTAGTCACTCCCCATCAGAAGAGTTTCATATTTTATTTGGTTCATGATTTCCATGTGTCCTTTTGCCTAGACCGGTGCCTAAAAGATAAAAGTGCTTCTAGGGCTCTAGTGACTTTCACCCAGTCATTCTCATAGTCAACATTAGCTCTGAGGCATGCATATGGTTCCATGAGCAAAATTGATGATTTCTAGGATGGATCTACAGACTCAACATGAGCTACGGGAAAAATGATCTACTACTACAACTTTGTCTTCAGCAGCCGTTCTCTGATATATACCAAATATTCATGGAAAATGTCCACTTATGACACTCTGTCGGTATTCATATACTTGGGATTCTCAACATCGAACTGAACCGATAGTTTCATAAAACCAATACCTTGGGGGGTATTTAAGTGATTCGACCATTTCTCAGCTTGGGAATATCAGCGTCCCGCGTCTACCCCAACCAATCGCTAAACGGTTTGGAACAGCTGGACTTCGACTATGATACACTTAATCTTGAATCGACACAGAAAAAATTCCAGAATTACCCAATTTCATTGTGAAAAAATTTGCTTATTAACATTCCTACGTACAGAAAGAGAGAAACGAAAATCGAAACGGTGTACAGAAACAATTTAATGACCGCAAAATTACCTCAAAAATAATTACCAATTAATGTTTGAAAAGATATTCTCCTAAGCGCTTTCTACATACCTATAAATCTTTTATAAAATTAATTTATTCTCCACTTCGTTCGCGTTTTTTTCTTCGTTTTCAGAATTTATTTAAGAACTTTTCACTACCATAGCAAAGAGCTTAACAAGAACAAGAACACTCTAATTAAAATGGTTTTTACTTATGTACTCACATTGCTTCATAGCCTCCATAGGCATACACAATGCTCGAAGCTTTTGGGGTGTTAATTTGAAATAAATTTACATCGGATTGAAAAAGTTAAAATTAGGGAACATTTTTGATACAAAATTATTGTTTTCGAGGAAATTATTAAGTAGAAAAGTTTCAATATTTTAATGAGTACACATTAAGTTACAAGATTCCTGGCGCGACATCGAATAATTTCAGTTTAAAATTTCGCATTCACCTCCTAGTAACGGTGTTTGATTTGTTTCACAAGAAACAATTCCCTGTCGTGTCGTCGACTATAGGAGGTTAAGGTCATTTGACTTTTTTTAGATGGAAGGTCGAAAGGAAATCAGAATGCTGAATATCAATTGACTCTATTTTTAAAAAATAAGAAGAAAGAAAGGAATGCGGCACCTTTTCGTCTAAAGTGTACAGATATATCGAATCGCATACAAAAACCTCTTAGAAGGTAAAATGTGATGCAGTCCGTTAGTCCCCCTTGAAAATTATTGATATCGCTTGGGGTGACGCTATCGCTGATAATACCTGAGTAAGTTTGTTTTAAAGGAACCTTGTGTTCAAAGTTTTGATTTCCTGAAAAAATTACATTCTTTAAAACAAAATTACGTTGTGTTAAAAAATTGCGTCACAAATGCCGGACCCAACGACGAAATAATTTTTCTGTACTTTCAGTTTTTGCGCTGCAAAAATTTGACTTTTGTTTCCTATTGCGTAGATTGTTTAAGGTAAATTTAAATTTTTGCGTGTAAAAACTGAAAGTGTTGAAAAATTATTCCGCTGGTGGGCCCGGCATTTGTGACGCAAAAAAAGGTTTTTGTAAGTGATATTAGCTGTTTTGGATTCTTGCCATTAGCAAAACTAAATTTCAAGTTTTTTTTTTTGAAAAAGTTTTTCTCCGAAAAAAAGTTTTCTCAGAAAAGAAAATTTTCTTAGAAAAACAATTTCTGAGAAAAAATTTGTGTACGGCAAAAGAATTTTTCCTACCGACACAAAAAAATTCATCCGAACAAAAAAGTGTCTTCGAAAACACAAATTTTCGAGCAAAAACACGTTTTCCTACAAAAAACTTTTTCTACCAACCCAAGTTTTGCTTGAAGAAAAATTTTTTTTCAGGAAGCAACATTTCTTGCGGAAAAACGTTTGTAGTGCCGAACACAAATTTTTCCGCCACCCACCTTTCGCTACTTGCACCACCCAAGTGTTTTCCCGAAACAAAGACATTTTTCTGAAAAAAATTTGCTTATCCACAAAATTTTGCCCGCACAAAAAATTTTGCTCGTCTCTCGGCCAGAGCAACATGTTGTTCGGCGCATAGGAAAAGTTTGTCTTGAAAAAACTGTTCTCAGAAAAACGAGTTCTTCGGAAAAAAGTTTTCTTCAAAAATAATTTTTCTCCAAAAAAATTTTTTCCGAAAAAAAAAAAATTTCTGAAAAAAGTTCGCAGCAAGCTCTGTAACTTTCCCGAAAAAACCAACTGTCTAGGTATTCTAATTCAGAAAATAGCATATTTAAGCATTCACAAAATCCAAAAAATTCTCCTGATCAAACTCTATAACGGCTACGAAGAAACCAAATATTCTCATTCTAAAATTCGAAAACCCAAACAAGCATAATTTATTCCTAAAGAAAATCCAAGATGGCGTCACTTTGGCAGCTGCTTTGCCTGACTTTGTAGGAAACACCAACTCTCTAAGTATTGTCCCTCCGAAGTTAAAATTCAACAACCGAATAAAAAATCTAATTTATTGCTTGGGAAAAATCAAGATGGCGCCGATTTGACTGCTACTTTCCCGAAGAAACCAACTCTCTAGCTACTGTCACTTCGGAGCTAAAATTCGAAAACTCCAAGCTTTACCTGAAAAACCGTCAAAATTGACCACTTTTTCACATGCCACGGCTTTTCCAGAATTTTCCCGGAAAAGCGGCATATGAAATTTTTTATTTGGAACCAAGACTACCGCTGCGGGCATGATAGAACTATCCAGTATGTCCCACAGGAGCTCAAATTATGAACCGAACAGCGTGGTATTCGGATTTCTCGAACTTACTACACTTTATGTAATTTTGAATATGACCGCGGAGAACATTTTTGCAAAGAAAGTGCGATACGCGCTAATAGGAAAATAGTTATTTGGATCACAAGGGATGAAAGTATAAAAATTCAATCCTGTGCGAGAGTTGCTGCCCGCACCGAAGGCAACAGCTGCATCGCACAGGTTGAATTTTTATACGTCATCCCTTGTCATTCACGTAATTATTCATCACGAGAACCACGAAAACCGTTTTTTCACTTCCCAAATGAGAGCCGAAAATGAAAAAATGCAGACCGCAGTAAGTCAAGAGATGCGAAAATATTTTCGGTTCTCTAAAGAGGGCCGAAAGTATTTTCGGTTCTTCAAAGAGAGCCGAAAGTAACTGATGTAAACAATATGATGAATGCAGCAGCAATTTCGTTGTGTTGAAAATTTGAGTTTTGGAAGTAAAAAATTACGATTATACGGCCTTCTGTAGAGAACCGAAAATATTTTCGCATCTCTTGGCTTAGTGCGGTCTGCATTTTTTCATTTTCGGCTCAGATTTGGGAAGTGAAAATTACGATTTTCGAACCACGAATGATTAAAAATATATGACGAGTGGGGTGCAAGGCGCGGGATGCAACCACGCGAGTTAAAAAAAATTTATGTCATTCATTGTCATTACCTGATGACAGTTGCGGTAATTTTTATTTTCGCGGGGCTTAGCAAGTAAAATAACTAACAATATGGTTTGGAAATTTTTATTTTGACTCGTGTGGTTGCATATCGCAACTGTCATCAGGTAATAAGTCATTTTCGCGAGGTGCTGCAAGTAAAGATATTTACTCGTTGTCCCACCGAAAAGTTGTCATTACATGTATATCTGCACCCTACGGAAATTATTCATTACATCTCATTCATTACATCCTATTCATTACATGTAGCTCCCAGCGGAAACTTTTCATTACATGTATATCTGCATGTAATGACGCGTTTTCGATTGGGACACCGAGTAAAACAGTATACAGTGGGGGATGCTTAATAAGTCATCCATTCTGTATAATTTCGTGACACTCGCAAACTTATTCGTGTATCTTTAAGCAACTCGCTTTAAAAACTGTTTTTTGACTCTTGTAGTTGTATACCTCGCCTTCGGCTCGGGATACAAACTCTACACTCGTCAAAAAACAGTTTTCAAAGCTTTTTGCTTAAAAACACCCTCTTGAGTTTGGCTCATTTCACAAAATTAATCCCTCATGTAATGACTTATTTCCGCATCCCCCACTGTAATCTACTATAACATATCTGACACTTTTCGCTTGACAAATTAAGTTTTTTCTGCATAACCAAAATTGCATTCAGTTAAAATATTATGAGTTATTTTGGACTCTGAAAAATGCGTAAAAGCAATATTGTTCGGAATTTTAATCAAATTTTGGGTTGGAAAAATGTCAAGCTGACAATTACTTGAGAAACCCCGAATTTTTCAGAAAATGGCTTTGGACAATCAGAAGATATGCTAAAAAAAAGTTACAACATCTCTGAAAAATATTTTTTGGCTCAAAAAATCTATTTCGGGTGGTACAGCTAAGAAAAAAAATAAAGTGCAAAGTCGACCCACCCCAGTCGACAGTGCCCGGTGATCACACCTATCACCCGCTTGATACGACACTTGTCCATGTTTAGCAATTCTCTAGCCCACTTCCAATCGGGTACGGGGAAGAAGCGCTTTGTGAGTACACCTCCCTCATAGGCGCTCCAACGGTTAACGAATTCAGACTTAACCCAACACTTTATAGCTTTCACACATTCGGAGTGTGGTATGGGTATGAGAGGTTCTGGCCCGCAACTTAAAGTTGTCGAACCTTTCCACGCCAGCTCATCTGCTCTCTAGTTTCCCTCCACGCCAGAGTGTCCGGGAGCCCAGACCAGCTTTACCTGGTTGGGCGGCTTACAACAACTACTCAATGAACAATTCAACAACTCACCAACGCTGTCTATCGACCTCTCTTTTCTTAAAGTAAATGACAACTTGAAAGACATTCTCAATATTTAAGATTTTAGATTAGAAGTTATTTCATAAATTTTTATTGAGTTTTTTCGTTTAATGAAAAAATCCCCATGATTTACAAGGACGAACCAACTCAACGAGCACCAGTACATTATTTATGTCGGAGAATTTTATGGTCTACGCAAA
>CM055403.1:176812418-176822791 GCA_029228625.1 Pseudolycoriella hygida | reverse complement strand
AAAAAAAATTTCTCCAAAAAAAAATTTTTTTTCAAAAAAATTTTTCGAAAAACAGTTTTTCTCCAAAAAAAAAATTCTCCAAAAAAATTTTCTCCGAAAAAAAAATTTTCTCCAAAAAAATTTTTCTCCAAAAAAATTTTTCTCCGAAAATAAAAAATTGTTCTCCAGCACCTTCGGCTACCACCGGAACACTTCGTATCACCTTCGACTACCTTCGACTACCTTCGGAACACTTTGTGTCCCTTCGCCTGCCTTTGGAACACTCCACACACTTCACCACATCATCCCACATCATCCCACACACTTCCCACATCATCCCACACACTTCCCACATCATCCCACACACTTCCCACATCATCCCACATCATCCTACGCACTTTCCACATCATTACACATCATTTTCGTTCACTTCAAAAAAATTTTTTCTCATAGTCGCTCTACAGCGTAGCTCATTTCCGACCACTTTGAACGACTCCTGGCAACGAACCCTCCAACACCCCAAGACCGGTTCCGTTGTGAAAACTTTGGGGGTAGCCACAGGCTGAATTTTCCATTTGGGACCGAAACTGAACTTCCCTAAAAATTTTAAGGATATCGCCCGGGTGGTTCTCGAGAAAAAAAAGCAGATAGAGACATAGATACATCGTGGACACACAAGACAGGAATAAAATTTTGATTATTTTCAAACATATTTTTACCATTTTTATATGGAAATTGGTCATCTTTGATTGGCGATATCTCGGCTCGTTTTCAAGCGATTTTGATGATCCAAAGTGCGTTGGAATCAGGATAGGAAGTAGTTTTTTTAAAAAATAATTTGGAGGGGGAGGGGGGGGGGGAAACTCCAAAGTTCGTCCATACATCCTGTCTTGTCCCAAAGGTTTTTGTATGGAGTTTTTTTGGGTTTGTGGACGTTTTTTTTGCGGTGTGGGGACTGCGTCACGCCCTCCGCTACTGCTGCGGGCATGATATACAAATTTTGCTTCGTATTTCATTTCTTGTTTTTTTCTGTTTTCTTTTCTTCTCGTTTTTCTCGTTTGTTTTCGTTTTTTTCTTGTATTTGTTTTTTTAAATGTTTTTTTTTATTTTCGATCGCTTCGAACATGTTTTTTTCTGTTTATCCACCCCTCGGTGGTCATCATTTTAGAGGGGATTGTTCTGAAGAAATGTTTCATCGTCCATTGCGAATCGAATCTCTTGTCTTTGAAAAGAAGACTCCTTGAGCTTACAGAAGTTAGTTTCTTCTTAAAACTTACAGAAATTTATCAACAGATGTCGCTGCACAAATTCTTCTTGGAATGTGTCTAAAGCAAAGTTATTTCTCAATAAATCCACGTATTACGTATACTTCCCAGATGGATATGCAAAGTGATAAAATTACTCATCCTGAATTAAATTCACATAATTTTCGGCAAACATTGAAAATATCTGCTAAATTCACTTGTAGATAACTTCCTGTAAACAAATTTCCAGCAACATTCGTACAACGTAGAAGCCAAGAAATCTTACAAAATAATCTAAAATTGTGTAAAATTTATGTGGCTTAAAAGTGTACACTTTGTAGTACAAACACTGCATATTCATTATAGAGTGATTTATATATTCCAGATTTCAATTTGATAATTCATCTACAAATAAACTGCTTTAATTTCAATTTACCTTGGAATTATTAATATTTGATTAGTTGTCCTTTCTCGGAGATGGAGATTTTGTTAGGCTAATTACTTAAAGTGATTACGAGACTCGCGGTTCGCGGGTAAAGTTGACTTTATAGTCTATGTTTGTGTTGAAACCAGACTGTTTTTCTATCCACTAATTTTATTGGGTTATTCGTATTTTATTGGTTGCGTTTTGTCTTCTTCAACGATGAACGTAAACGAAGGAAAACTATTGCTAAAAATTCTAAGAATCACCTGTTTAGAAGGTATTTCAATTTACCTAACGCAGTCGGTAGGTATGTTACTACCCAACGCAGTCGGTAGGTATGTTACATACAGCTGCTTTTGAACGTGGACGCCATTTGGTAAAGTGTATGCTACCGGTTCTTGAAGATGTGGTGAATGTAGTGAGTAAGTGAGTGAGTGTAGACTCCGGATATCTTTTACATGACAATTAACGAAAGCCAAATCGTAGAGGGAGCAATCTTATTAAGAACAATACATATACCAGTTAATAACATGGGGCATCTGTATAGTCAGCGAGCTTACCTCGCTAGGTGCGGCCATCTCGGATAACGCCCTCGAACGTATTTTGAAAAGGTGTTGGACGAAATGAAGCAGATGTGTGAAAGATTGCTAGAATTAGGCAATTATATCTATCGTGTAGCGTTCGACATCTTGAAGAACTGCTTTTCGTTGCCGAAGTTAGTCTTTCTGTTGAGGACAACGACAACTTGTCAGTGAGGTGGACAAAAAGATCAAATTGACCCGACACGAACGTATCAATTCAGAGGGCCTGGGGGTTCGGAGACTCTCAGATACGGTTTTACCCGCCTTTTTGTCATCTGCTACAGGGGTCGTACTTGTCCTTATTTTCTTATTTGTCCTACTTTTTCAGGTTTGTCCTGATTTTGTATACTGAACTGACAGCAACTTTTGTTTTTGAATTTGAAGAAAACTTCGTTTTTGACGACTGAATCATCCGAAACCTATGCTGACTGCTGACGAAGTAAAAATTAAGTGTTCAGCCGGATATTTGAAATTCGGGAAACTTGCATTTACTTGCGATTGCGAATATTCGTTTTGGTATCTCACAGGAAATACAGTTCCTGAGATGAAATGCAAAGAATGAAGAGTAAATGTAAAATAACTTTCGTTCAATAAATAAAACTCTTTTTTTATTTTTCGTTTTAAAATCGCATCATAATTTTAGTTTTTCTCTTCAAAACTTGTCCTTATTTGTCCTTACTTTTATAGCAAAAAATGTCCTTTTGTCCTTATAAGGACAACCCGATTTTGAGTACGACTCCTGCTGCTAACGTAGTTACCCGGCTTCTTTGTTTTATGTTACACCAACCTTCGCTGCAAGTTGAGGAGATTGCTGATTTCGAAGATGGAAGTGGAGAACCCTGTCTCCGGAACAGACCATAGACTGAAGTGACAGAAAAGCTCAGGACGTCATGCGAGACATGCCAAACTGAACAGCATCATCAAACGCGCGCTGGTATCGTCCGATACCACTGCAAGGTTAGAGCCTGCTGGCCTAGTCAGCGAAGACGGCAAAAAGACCGATAGCATGTCGCTAATTCTGTGGACAAGGGGTAGTACTTAGGTATGAGACGGGACGTGCATTGACACTGTGGCTCCTTGGTGCGACAAGCCTATCCACTTCTTTGAAGCATTAAGCCAGAAAATTATTTCGAGGTCCAAAACTAATTCAGAGCGGCAATACGGCTGCGGTTACGGGCACTTTTCGTTCTTTTGACAAAATGAGAGAGATATTTTGTCAACAACAATTTGTAAACTGTTTTCTCAATAAATATTATTACGGATAAAGATAAAATTCAAGGGATGGCCGTCTGCGTTGGTTCGAACACTTTCAAAGGATGCAGGAAGATGATAAGGAGGTCTCTGGTCAGGGGCCATTCATTACGTACCGCTAGAGGGGGGACTAGCGTTAACGTTCCAACATTAATAGTGGTGAGGAGGGTCAATAAATCCTGACTTTTACGTTACGCAATTTTTACGAGTCTGCAGTTTAACATATTAACATACTGAGCTATTGCCTCGTAGATGATGAAGATGAAAATAAAAATGCACAAAATATTTTGAGCCCTCACCAACAGCGGCTGATAACCAGTTCAGTTCAGCTTAACGTGACTTCCGAACCACGCCTCGCTGTATGCAAATATCAGTCTCTGAGACAGTTAGGTGCGTAGCTAATCTCTCGCTTTATGTATTTAGGCTAATATGTACACAAATTCATCGTATTTGTGTTACGTTATACGAAACATCCCAAATGTACATCGTTTCAGCCACCAAACACACTGCAACTACCCAAATTATTAAGTTTAAGTAAACTTTGGGACGTTACTCGGTAGAAACATTCAATGAAAAATTGTCTATCACAGGGATCGAGGCGAATTTGGTGGAAGGCTGGTACGCAACCACTGAGCCATCCCTCCATAGATAACTCATTAAATCACTCTAGAGTGAAACAATTGCTTAATGAAAATGTTAGTAGGCGGTGATAGTGTATGCTCGCGATGTAACGGTTATTCCACCTCGTCAATATAAAATACGGATTTCTTTACAACGGCATAAATTTCAATGGCAAAATACTAGATTTCCAACTTAAGAGCATTCACAAACTTGTTTATTATCACTGAATGACTCTTATGATTAATTAATTTTACTTATTTTAGTATGCGCATCCCCATAAACTAACACAAACCTGACTTTGGTTGGGTGATAAGACTGTTAGTGCCGACAACTTATGTCTTTCTTCCAATTAGCAAAATTATGATGATGAGATCCAGAAGAAAAATGATTATCGTTTTTTTTTGACCAATATGTTGATGTTACCTAAAAGCTTTAATTGCGGCGGTAAAATTCTGATCGGTGTTTAACACTCAATTCTCACCTTGTTACCCCACAAGCTTTAACACACGCTTCGTCAAATTCAATAAAAATATGGTACTTCAACACAAATTCTTTCACTTAAACCGTCTGTACTCTGCGGAATCCAAAAACGAAAAGACCCTTCGTCTTCGCTCAATATTCTCGTGTGTGTCAAATGACATTTCAAAACTAATAGATCTGAGTGGCATCTCGTTACTCGGAGTATCACCAGCTAGTCTCCAAAGCTATTCACCGGTTATTTCAAATTCTCACTTAGGGACTATGTTAAGTTTTTACAATAGAACAAACAGATAGAAATCGGTATTACAGGTTACAGCGAAAATATTTTGCTCCGTAAAATTTATTTTAAAAATGAAATGATATCAGTGAATTCATTGTAAATACTAATTCAAGCGACTCGAAAGAATGTTGAACGGATGCGTGCATTGTTTAATTGTGAAAATGTCTAGTCCACGCCCCAAATATTTCGTTTTATCCATGATTTTTCGTTGACCTTGAGCGAACGCGAGGGTTCATCTCCCGCATTGCCGACAGTTGGTTCCCCACCAAACTGTTATCGGGCCTATGAGATCGTAGGTCCAAATGGCATAGGGTGCATTTTTTTGTGTGGCAATTGTCCAAGTCGACTTGATGCGCAGGCCAAACTTAAAGTTTTTGAAGAAGACGAAAGTGACTGTTGTCGTGTGATCACCCTCTTTCCGGCCGCTCAGCTTGATAAATTAAGATGGAACGACAAGCAAGTTAATTACCCAAGAGCGAAAATATTAGTAAATCGGTCATGGTAACCACGTAAAGGCTCATGGCGTGAGCCATGAAAAATATGCTGTAAAAAGCGCTGAAATGATAAAAATCGACGTTGTTACAACTGAATGCTTACGGACACATAGGTGAAGGACATGTAAAATGTTGAAAAAACACGGAAAAACCTGATAGGCTCAAAAATGGTAAGATAAGATGGCATAAAAGCGCACCATTTACCAGGTAATTAAATTAAATTAAATAAATGATTTACAAAAATATCAAACAAATTAAGTAGTTAGCCCGACTGTTAGACCGAGGACCGAGCGGCGGCAGTTGTTATTAGTTCTCACTGTATATCACAGTGAGATATAAGGTGGCGCCCCAGCGCCGTTCGAATGGCGACCTGTCTCACTGAAATAGGAAGGACTAAGGAGTCAACGATAACAATGTCTCTGACTGGGTTCGGCAAGATGCACTAAGTCATGTGAAGTCTGAAGTCCACAAATTGGCAGGCATATCCAAACCTTTCAAACCAAAAAAAATTGGATGGCCCATTGATAGTACAATAGGGTAGGTCAATTTTCGGACTTTTTTTTCCCCCCAAGTGGGACCGTGGTGCCACAATTACGTATCCCCAGTGAACCTCATTGGCAAGCTCGAAATTTTTTTTTTCGTCAAATATAAGCTTGCGGGGCCTTTTTTAGTGAAAATTTGCGACTTTTTCGACATGGCCCTATTCAAACCTTCGCCAAGTCCACGAAAAGAACCTGATCATCATGGTTCTTATTTTTCCCAGATTCTGCACTCTATTGTGCACTAAATCGAATTTGTGAACAATTGAAAAAAGCTTGATGAGTATTTTTGTGGTGGCTTCAAACTCACCAGATGGTCACTTTTTGGAACATTTCTAACTTTTCATCAGCTGGCGTTATACGAAAAAAACGCACAATATCTTTTTTTCTTGCTGATATGATAGATACATTAGTAGTGAGCACAGGAAAAAAGGAACCATTGAAAAGGAGCGGCTATCGTGAAGGCAGTGAGAGGTAACGTCAAAGTATGAGAAAACACGAATTTTTGATATTTTAATTTTTACAGCTTTCAATATTTCAATATTTCAAAGTTTGATTTTATTGTTTAACAAAAGTTATTTTAATCTTTTTTAGATTGAAATTGCGGCTTTTCGTAGACTCAAAGTCCATTCTTAAATTTCGTAACGAAAGGGAATTAAGAAGTTTAATTTAGTGACCGGCGAATTATATTGTATGTCAAGCGGTTCGATTGTGATTTTATTTTAATTTAATTTGGAGTTCGATTATGCTAATTTTTCGATTTAATTTTATTGTGACTGTAAAGCGAATGAACGGTGGTGATTAGAACTATTGCGGATGGATATAACGGATGGAATGAATGAGTGAATGAACGATCGGATGTTATTGATGGTGAATGTAAGTGTGAATGAATAAATGCTTTTATCTCGATTTAATTTTTTATTCCACTTTTATTTGAGTGTTATCTTCCCACTTCCCAATGTAAGTTTCCCGCCTTGCACCGTGGAACGTATGACATTTCAAGGATTACCGCCACTGTCGTCCCTGACGAGTTCCCCGGTGTGCTTGTCTTCTTTTTATAGTGCCCGTAAACTATAAAGATGAACTTTGAAATCCTTGAAATTAGTGGAACGAAACGGTGTCTTTAGGAATCTCTATCTCAGACAAAGGGACGACTATAAGAAAGACTATGCGGTGTTGATTGACGGTGTACGTTAGGGATATTCTGAATTTATTTAATTTTTTTCAGCAAATTTAAATAATTTCAGCAGATTTAATAACAGTGAGTGTATTCTCATCGAATTTATTTTCGAAATTCGTGTAGGGGGTAATACGAACGATGCGCATAAACATTCAAATAGAACCCTACTTATTCTCCTTAAGAGAGGGCTAGTGAATTTCAAATGACAAATTTAAATTTAATGATTCTTATGAGATTATGAGTGATTGTTTCTCTTTGAATGAGGCAAGTACAATGTGACAGCAAGGGCGTACACATACAGCTACACATTGCAGAAGAAGTGGCCTGTTTATTGTCTTTTTTTACAGCTGTAAAGCTGTAAAAATTGAAATATCAAAAATTCGTGTTTTCTCATACTTTGACGTTACCTCTCACTGCCTTCACGATAGCCGCTCCTTTTCAATGGTTCCTTTTTTCCTCACTACTAATGTATCTATCATATCAGCAAGAAAAAAAGATATTGTGCGTTTTTTTCGTATAACGCCAGCTGATGAAAAGTTAGAAATGTTCCAAAAAGTGACCATCTGGTGAGTTTGAAGCCACCACAAAAATACTCATCAAACTTTTTTCAATTGTTCACAAATTCGATTTAGTGCACAATAGAGTGCAGAATCTGGGAAAAATAAGAACCATGATGATCAGGTTCTTTTCGTGGACTTGGCGAAGGTTTGAATAGGGCCATGTCGAAAAAGTCGCAAATTTTCACTAGAAAAGGCCCCGCAAGCTTATATTTGACGAAAAAAAAATTTCGAGCTTGCCAATGAGGTTCACTGGGGATACGTAATTGTGGCACCACGGTCCCACTTGGGGAAAAAAAAAAGTCCGAAAATTGACCTACCCTAATAGTACAATGGCATCATGGTAATATTGTTATTAACAAAGGTAACAAATTCATATTTCTTCATCAACTTGAAAATGCATAAAGTAGCTTAGTCCGACCATGCAGTCGAGCAACGCGACGCGACGGTGATTGTTGTTAGTATATAAGTTAACGCATGCCAAGTGGCGACCCAGCGCTGATTTACATAATACACTGTATATGGTATTATTATCTTATTATCTTGGAGAGAAAAAAGGAGGGTCCAAGTGGTTCCTCCACTATAAGTGACTCCACGTTCAAGCTCACTGGGCGTGTGCACAGGCACCAACTTGAATATGCCATGTCAAGGTCTAGAGTGAAACAATTTCTTAATTGTCGACACAAGCTGATCAAAATATTCAAAAAAAACATTGTGTAAAAATCATTTTGATTTTTTTTGTGAACCCTATGTCCGATGTTATGTTATAATGAGCCTGAAACCTTTCCGGTGGTGAGTGCATTCATTAAAATTAACATGTTTATGAATAAAAAAATCCGTGATACAACACGTAGTAAATAATTTACCATTTGAACTTTTGATATTTTGTGTTGTGTTTGCATGTAAATAATCATAAAATCATATTTTTATGCTTGCATTCTTAAATATTTAAATGAATTCCGCAACAAAGCATACTATAAAATCCGTTGTATAAATACTAATTACGATATAATAACTTGATAGGATATAATTTATCAATAAACAAACAGACCACATTGTTTATGGAAATTGAATTTAATTTGTTGTTGGCTACACTTTTTAGCAAATAAATGATTATGAGTTCAAGCATTAATACAAATCGTTCAAAAATGGCTTTCGGATCGACGTTTGTGACAAATGCAAAAACATTTTTGATTTCGTTTTTCGAAAAAAGTAATATTCATGGATTCGTTTATTTCGCTAATCAAACGCTGTCGTTGTTTGAAAAGTAAGTGTTTCTTTATTGGAGTTTTTTGCTCAAAGCATGAGGCTTTAGCCTGAGCCGTAGTCGAGTACAATAACCACTTACACGAATTTGATCCCTTTGCCTTCACGCACTTTGACTCACACTCACACTTATCTTATTAGTGTTTTATTGCATAGAGATAGGGACTGAGAGATTGAAGTGACTTGCCTAAAAGTGTCCGCTCATGAATTTTGCAAGCTACCCGAGTGTAAAAAGCTTTAGAGATGACACGTCTCAGTGAGAGGTGAGTGAGACGCGAGGGGCTATCCACTGCATTTTTTTTTGGTACAGGCTGATGAAAGTTTTGGAATTAAAATAGAATTTCTGGAATTATTGGAATTCTAGTGGAATTTTTGGAGTTTTTGAAATTTCCGAACTCCGGAATTTCGATGAAATTTTTGGAATTTCTCTGGAATTTTTGGAATTTCTGTGAAATTTTTAGAATTTCTGTGGAATTTTTGGAATTTCTTGAATTTTTGGAATTATTGTGGAATCTATTATCGACGTACAGTAAAATTGTGAACAAAGAACATGATCCTCTAAACAATGATCTGAAATTACCAACGATTGAGAGGCTAAAGTCACGTAAGCCAAAGTCACCTATCAATACAGCAAAATCATTCGACGTATCCAATTTCAATATGAAAGAAATGTGGCATAATAGTGGCCAAAGCAGTATTTTGTTCGATTTTGATATCCACTCCTCAATATCAAGGGAATTCTTGCTAACGCGAAAATTATGGTGTAATCTTAACAGATTAATAACAGGACATGGTCTATGTAATGACATGCTCTACAAATGGAAGATAGTCAATAACCCCAACTGTGCGTGTGGAAGTCAACGCCAAACGATGACACACTTACTGATGGACTGCCCAATTTACAAATACACAGGTGCAACGGCCGATTTCCTCGACTTGAATATTGAAGCTTTACTATGCCTATCCGGATTAAACCTGTGATATGTGAATTCACCTACTCGAAATTATTTCTTGTTTTTTTATATTTTATGTAAACTTTCTGACGGCCAAATGAGTAATGTACCATACGCTAAATAAATAAATATTGTGGAGTTTTCATAACGTCTGAATTTCGGAAATTTTGTGGAATTTTTTGAATTTGGATAGAATTTTTGGAATTCCGATGACGCAGTACATAAGGTCGCTTCCAAAATAATTGATATCGCTGATAAGTTTGTTTGAATGGACACTTGTGTTTAGGGGCCGTTCATAAAGTATGTCACGCAAAAAGTCCAAAAAATACCAACTTTTCTTTCATGTGGGAATCGTGAATTTTCGTTAAGGTTACGAATGCTACTCCGAAGCTCGTATCCCTTGCAATGTGAACCTTGCCGCAAAAACAATAGTTTCCGAAAAATATTTTTCTAAAAAAAAAATTTTCTCCAAAAAAAATTTTCTCCGGAAAAGTTTTGTTCGAAAAAAAGTTTCTCCAAAAGAA
>CM055403.1:176778084-176811918 GCA_029228625.1 Pseudolycoriella hygida | reverse complement strand
TCGAGCCGTTTTCGAGAAAACTCCGAAAAAGTGGGTTTTCATACAAATGGCTCTGGAACTAAGTAACTAACTAAGTAACTAACTAACGTAGGATATTTCCATTAACTTCGGTTTCTATGAAAGTGCATATTTTGTATGGAAAATGACGATTTTCTAAAGGTCATATCTCCGGATCCACTGGACCGATTTTAATGAGTGAAAAGACATTTCGCCTTAGAATTTTCCGTAGAATCCAGGAAAAATATTTTCCGGGGGGTACGTCGCAAGGGGGGGAAGTCAAAACTTAGCTGCATATATGGTTCCGAAGTCTACGAAAAAAATTTTTCTGAATTTTTTGCTCGTGGGGACTTGCGTCACGGGCGCATTGCTACCGCGCGCCCATGATCGAAGAAGCTGTTGTTACTTTCAACTGGTATGTGTGAATGGTAACTTTCGAAACAAGAATCTTCATAACACCTTTCCGAAGTGTTCCATTGTATACCATAGCTACAGCGAATCTACTTTTCTAATACTGGTGAACTTTAGGGGCACACGCCCGCCCTGAAACTTCGGTCTGGGTACGGCCCTGGAACCCATTAATATTTTGTAATTAGTAGCTAGTATCAGAGCCTATTTTTAGAGAAATTTAGTGAAATTTAGAGAAATTTAAAGAAATTAGAGAAATTTAAAGAAATTTCATATGATAGTGGGGGTGCAGGCAACTACATTGCTGTACAATGTCGAGTGAAAAAGTTTTATGCTTTGAGATATTGGTTTTTCTTGGGCGATTTAGCCAACAACTTGAGCACTTCTTTGGCTCAATCTCGGCTGGTAGTGGACCAAATGAGGTGGAAAAGATGCCAAATGAAAGACATCGACAAAGAAAATAAAACCGAGATAGTGAAAACCGGTCGAGTAGTTTGGCGCCCAGGGCTGCCATAATTTGCATAAGAAACTTAGTGCGAAAGAGAGAAAAGAAAATCTATTCAAAAGTTCACATAGAGTTTTTCGTCTCTTTCGCACTAAGTTTCTTATGCAAATTAGGGCAGAGGGGTCCGGATATGTTTGTACTAAACGTGAAGAAAACGACGTCCGAAATTTTATCCGAATTTTTCGTTGTAAATTTTTGATTCCTTAGTAGATTCCTATTCTTCTTACAAATTTTAAAGCGTAAAAATAGTCAAAATTTGGTGGGCTTGTCACTTTATTCGTATCAAAGTGCGGCAGTATCTCGACCGTAACTGGTCACATCGAGGTCATTGAGGTGTCGCGACATGTCGAATGAAAGGTATCGATACCACGAAACTAAAAACAACGGATTTTGTGAAAATTACATTCGTAATCACTGGTCTATCTCTGTGAGTTTCCTCGGTCATCGTCGTTGGTTTTGGCCAAAATGACGAAAACAAATCCTCGTAAAATTCTTTTGCAATATTTAATATTGCATTTAGGTCGAGGGGTGACCCACTTCTGCGGTTTATGGAATAAATGGAATAAATGGGAATAAATGGAATAAATGGGAATAAATGGAATAAATGGGAATAAATGGAATAAATATTGGAATAAATGGAATAAATGATAACTTTTTCAAATTGGTCAAAACCTCAAATAGACTTGATTTTGATGGCAACGCACACAACAAACCATACTAATGTGTCAAAAAGTGAAAATGGAATAAATGGAATAAATAAATTTATTCCATTTATTCCCAAAATAATAAAATTTAATCTCAAGATGGTTTAAATGCTTTATAATTTGTGCAAACTTTTTTTTGAACTTATTTGTCTAACTTGTGATGTGTTTGGTTCAGATATTTCGCAAAAACAACAACAAAAATTTTGGGAATAAATGGAATAAAAGAATAAATGGAATAAATGAAGTGCGCCACCCCTCGATTTAGGTCCGATTGAATCGTTCCGGTTTTGTCTCTCAGCTTGGGGATTACCTTCTTGGCATTCATCAGCTTGGAACGCAGAATTTTCATATTGCAATTTGCTTTGATCGTTTCTTGAGCCAAATTAACGTTGTGCTTCCTAAGAACCGATCTCATTTCTTTATTGATTTTTATTAAATTACGGTACTCCACTGAATCTCTTTTTCCGCTTTTTATAAGCTCCATTCTGTTTGAAATCAGACCTATGGTTTCTTTACTGAGCTTTGATTCTTTTATATGAACAGTCTTGCATTGGGATTCCATAAAACCCATAACGGTTTCAACAATGTTGCTGTTCAGTTTGTCCAGCAAATTAATTTTCTAGCTTAGCACTCATTTCTGTTTCAAATTCTTCCTTTAGTTCGTGAAGTCGTTCATCTTGACACGGGTTTTCACCATTTTTGACCTATCGAATCGCGTATTCAGCATGACTCTGGCACGTACCAATCTATAATCGCTACCCGTCGTAAAATTGTTCAGGACTGTGACATTCTTAACGGTAGACTTGCGATCCGTTATTATGTAATCGATTTCATTTTTTGTAACACTATTTTCATTCGCCCAAGTCCATTTCCGTTGAATCTTCCCAGTAAAAAATGAATTCATTACGAATAAACCATGTAGCTGGAGGAAATTCAGTAATGTGTCGCCACGGTCGTTTCTTTGGTCATAACTGAAATTTCCAATAGAGATTTCAGATTCTTCTTCTCTTTTCCGCAGTTTAGCATTGAAAATTGAAATCACCGACTATTGGTAGTGTGTTCGATTTTCGTCGATTGCTTTTTCAATAACTTCGTAGAACGTTTCCACTTATAGGCCTGAATCACTTTTACACTATATTTGCTGTTATATTTAAGGCATGCGTATATCACCCTGTCCGATATACTTTTCGTGCGAGTTATGCGGTTTGACCATCTTTCATGTACGAGTATAAATAATCCTACACCATGCATCAGTGTGTGACTGTCACTACCTCGATAGACGAATGTGTGTCCTGACTGTAGTTTGAGGTATTCTTCTCCAGGTTTCCTCACTTCACTCACCCCGACTACGTCCTATTTAATTTTCTCTAGTTCCGCCTCCATTTCGAGCAAATTGACACTTGATGACAAATTTCTGGCATTATATGTAGAAACATTTAGTATGATATATCAACCTTCCGTAACCCGAGTATCCTTAGCACCCTCTGCAAGCCGCCTCTGACCATTGCCGGAGTCAGATAACGGTAACTTGCTACCGGGAACTGACGGCCGAATTTGATTGGATGTCTTCTTCATGGTTTGGTTTCTGGGGGGGTTTTAGCGTTAACACACCACGCTTGCTAATCTGCCTTAATTTGCATAAGAAACTTATTGATCACTTTTTGAGAGAGAATTACATATATTTTCTCTCTCAAAAAGTATTCACTAAGTTTTTTATGCAAATTACGGCAGTAATGCGGGTTGTCGAGTGATAGTTGTTCATCTAGCTAGGACTGTGCATGCTGCCGTTGTCTTTTGCTGTTGAGATCCTCCGCCATCATGCTAAGCTGCTATCCCATCCTGATAGCGCCTAACTGTCTTCAACCCTCTCAATACGTACCGTTAAGATACTACCTGAAGACAGCCCCCCTCTTCCTTCAGCTAAGTGACCCACACTAATACACCAGCGTTGGTTACCTGATCGTTCATGGGGTTGCTCACTATAACAGGTGTCACCACGGGTAGGATAGGATGTAGGAGTAGGTGGATAGATGCTAAGGTACATAAAGGAGTACTATATCGCGCATAACACACCATTTGATATATTTATATGGTCACATTTTGCTAAACCTCACCCTTACTCGTATCGCACGCTAATAAAAATACTCCTTTAGACACTGGTTTCAAGTCTATTAAGAACTTAAAGGACGTCGTAGATCCGAAAAGACCTCATCTGTTATTACGATTGCGACATGCAAACAAGAGACCACGGTCCGCTTGTCACGGTGTTGGGTGTTATTTAGGGCTATAACTTTAATTTACAGTGAAGCCCTTTGAACGTCTGTCTTCCCTCTATCTTCAGATTTTCAACAAAATTTCATTCATTCAGGACATTTTTTCTGCAGTTAAATAATATGGCTCAGCTATGTCCGCTCCATCCTCCATTTACCCATCAAAAGTCATAACACTCAAATTTGCTTTAAAATGTTTAGCTCAAAACGTTTAATTACTAAATAAACTGGTTCCTTTCGACGCTACAGGCAATCGAAAAGATTAATTTGAAATTGCGAATGAATAGCTGAAGAACGTTTTCCCATTATATCAACATGTAAATAGTATACGCTGAGCTAATTTCAGTATTTCTCGCAATTAAACAATATAACACCGAAAAGTGCGTGCAGAAGCAATATTCTTCAATTGGCTTCTTCTTCTTCTTCTTCTTTTGTAGCCTTTTTATATCCACTGCTGGATGTAGGCCTCCCCCTTTGATCGCCACTCGTCTCGGTCCATTGCCACTTGCTGCCAATTTGCACCTGCCGTTCGTTTGATGTCGTTTGTCCATCTTTCCGGTGGACGTCCCATTGGTCGCTTCGTTGGTGGCCGCCATTGCATAATTGTTTTTGTCCATCTATCATCGGTCATTCTGGCGATATGGCCAGCCCAATTCCATTTCAATGACGCTATTCGTATCATGACATCGGTGACTTTAGTTTGCTGCCGGATCCATTCGTTTGTCAGTTTGTCTCTAAGTGAAATCCCCAGCATCGCTCGTTCCATTGCTCTTTGCGCAACTCTCAACTTTTTGGCCGATGCTTTCGTTATCGTCAACGTTTCGGCTCCATAAGTCAACACTGGCAGCACACACATGTCGAACACTTTTCTCTTCAGGCTGTTATTCATATTGCTTTTGAATATATATCGCAGTTTACCGAATGCAGCCCAACCGCGTCCTATTCTTCTTCGTATTTCGGCAGTTTGATTTTCGAGACCAAGTCTGATGTCATGACCGAGGTACTTGTAGGAATCCACTATTCCAATCTCTTCATCTCCAATTTTGATTGGTTGAGCTCCAGTGATGTTTGTCAATATTTTCGTTTTTGACAAGTTCATCTTCAACCCAATTTTCCGTGCTTCCTCATTTAACTGCAGCAGCATCGTTTCGGCTTTTTCCATTGTCAATGATGTCAGGGCAATGTCATCGGCGAATCGGAGATTATTCAAAAATCTTCCATTTATGTTAATCCCCATTTCACTCCAATCCAACTTTTTGAAAACAGTTTCTAATGCCGATGTGAACAGCTTCGGTGAAATCGTATCGCCTTGACGGACTCCTCTTTTTACTTGGAATTTATCGGTGTGTTTGTGCATCTTCACAGACGACGTTGCATGTTCGTAGATGTACTTGATTAAACGTGTATATCTAGAATCGATTCTACATTCGTCCAAAGAATCCATGATCGACCACAGCTCAACTGAATCAAATGCTTTCTCGAAGTCGATGAAGATTATAACGATCGCTATTTTGTACTCATTACACTTTTCGATTAGGCTCCTCATCACTTGTAAATGATCGTTCGTGCTGAATCCTGATCGAAAGCCGGCTTGCTCTACCGGCTGATAGAAGTCTAGTTTCTTGGTGATTCTTTTTGTTATCACTTTCATAAACAGTTTATATACGTGTGATAACAAACTGATGGGCCGATAGTTTTCGAGCCTTGTTATGTCTCCTTTCTTGTGCAGCAACGTAATGATCGCGTTTTCCCACATTTCCGGTACTTTTGTTTGTTCGAGACATTTGTTGAATAGTGCAGTTATCGTTTCAAGCAGTGCGCGTCCGCCTTCCTTTATGGCTTCAATGGGAATGTCGTCTTCGCCTGGAGCTTTCCCGTTTTTCATTTCGTCTAACACAGTTTGTACCTCATCCATCGTTATATCCGGCATTTCTTCGGATCCGACATTCATTATGACTGGTCTCGTTGCTGTTCCTCCTGTACTTGGCTTGCTACGAATCGATGCATATAAGTCCTTATAGAACTCTCGTGTAATCTCTAACAATTTGTTTTGATCCGTTTGTAACACGCCGTCTTTGCCTTTCAATTTGAAGATCTGTTTGTGAAACGTCGACAGCTTCGCCCGCAATACTTTCATATTTCCGTTTGCTGCGATGGCTTCGGTGGCCAGTTTCACGTTGTAATTCCTTAGATCAACTTTCATGTTTTTGTTGATAGTTTTCGTTATCTGTCGGAATTCAACTGTGTCCCGTTTATTACATTTAACCATTTCCACTCTGTCTGCTATCAACTTCAGTGTTTCTTTGCTCAGCTTCGATTCTGTTATTCGTGTGGATTGACACTTGGATTCGAGAAAGTCTTTCACGGTGTCAACGATCTTATTGTACAGTTCATCAATTGAGGCGTCTTGTGATTTAGCTTCGATCAGCTCTTTTTCTAAAATTTCTTCGAATTTAGCACTTTGTTCTTTCAGACGATTGATGTCTAGAAAGGTCTTTTTTCTGACCATTCTCTCCCTTTCTGTTCTTGTATTCAAGGCTACTTTGGCTCTTACCATTCGATGGTCACTGCCAGTGTTGAGTCTGTTCAGTACCGTGACGTTTTTAACGATGGACTTGCGGTTTGACATGATATAATCGATTTCGTTTTTGGTGACACCATCTGCGCTTGCCCAGGTCCATTTTCTTTGTACTTTGCCTGGGAAGAACGAATTCATCGAAAAGATGCCATGCTGCTGGAGAAAGTTCAGCAATGTGTCTCCACGCTCATTTCTTTGGTCATGACCAAACATTCCGATAGAGGTTTCTGAATCGTCCGATCGCTTTCCCAATTTCGCGTTAAAATCGCCCACCAATAACTGATAATGAGCCCGATTTTCATCCATCGCTTTTGAGACATCCTCATAAAACACTTCGATTTCCTCATCATCATGGGTCGTTGTCGGTGCGTACGCTTGTATTACCTTTAAGCTGTACATAGCATTCAATTTGAAGCAGACGTAAATGACTCTATCGGAGACACTATTCATTTGCGTTATTCGGTTAGTCCAACGTTTGTTGATCAATATTCCTACACCGTGCATCGATGTTTGGGTGTCACTACCTCGATAGTACAGTGTGTTACCCGATTTCAATCGCAGACATTCCTCTCCACTCCGCCTGACTTCACTCAATCCTATAATGTCCCATTTGATTTTTTCAAGTGCCAGCTCCAATTCGAGTAGTTTCTCATTTGAAGACAGCGTTCTATTGTTGTAAGCGGCAATGTATAGTCCGGTGTGACAACCTATTGTAACCCAGGGATTCTTAGCACCCTCTGCTCGTCGTCTGGTCTGGCCGTTGTCGGAGTCAGGGATCAACGAGCGACTGGGAACTGAGGGCCGGTTCTTATTTGTACTCCTAATCATCTCTGTTTGGGGGGGGGGGGTTTAGCCGATAAAACACCACGCTGGCCATTGCGGGTTGGTGAGTGATAGTAGTCCATCTGACTAAGACTCTGCGTGCTGTCGTTGTCTCTTGCTGTCTTGAGATCTTCCGCCACCACGCTAAGGACTGCACATGCTGCCGTTGTCTCTTGCTGTTGAGATCGTTCGCCAACATGCTGCACCGCCATCCCATCTTGATAACGCCTAACTGTCTCCGGCCCTCTCTATACGTAGCGTTAAGATACTACCCGAAGACAGCCCCCTCATCCTTCAGCTAAGTGACCCTCACTACTACACCAGGGTTGGTTACCTGATCGTTCATGGGGTTGCTCACTATAACAGGTGTCACCACGGGTAGGATAGGATGTAGGAGTAGGTGGACAGAGGCTAAGGTACATAAAGGAGTACTATATTGCGCATAACACACCGTTCGACACCCTGCCAATTAAAAAGTGTATTCATAAAGTAGTTAATTACCATCATCCACATACACAATCCATGTATGATAATAAACCATTTATTGCTTCAACATGTTTTGTTATGATGTTAGCGAAAAGTAGCATTTAGTGAAAGAGAGTGGATTCAAATAAATATATTTTCCGTGTGTTCAGAATATTTATCGTAAAATATCTTATGCTGAATTTCAATAGAAGTTTGATGATGTAGCATCGAAAATTAACACGGAAAGGATCATTTTGACTCGTTTTGTTTTGCTTACGAAAATATGTTGGGAAGTAAAGGTTAACGGGATCAGGACACAGACCTCTCGAAGATTGAGTTGGAAATTTCTAGTGAAAGAGAAGAGCGTGACGGTCGAGTGAAAACAGTGGACAACGGGAGCGGTGGTGATGGGCGGCGTGCTTAGGGTGAGTGGCTTGCCTCCTTTTCCTTAGTTTCGGGCTTTCGTGTTTCATATTTCTCTCTAGTTTTATGTATTTTTTTTAGATTGAGTTTTAGTTTCTAGTTTTCCGTTTTTTTTTTTTTTTGAACAATGAATTCAGCTAATAAACAGGAAGTCTTGAACCAATTATTTGCCGACATCGCGGCTTGCGATGAAGATTTCTCGAATTCTTTTTCAAATTTCAATGGTCTAACGTTTCTCCAGATTAACGCGAGGAGCATTGAGGGAACAGCAAAGTTTGACAAATTCATTTGCTTCCTAGCCAAGATTAGTTTTGCTGTGGATTTGATTGTCGTAGGAGAAACCTGCTTCGCGCCTGCCTCTGGTTCAGCTAAAGTCAACCAATATTTGAACTTACTAGCCTCCTATGACTTCCAAATTCTTAACGATAACGTGACAAGGAAGAGTAGTGGCACGCTCCTAGACCATGCCGCCTGTAACTTCCACCACGATAGGTCTATGTTAATTAGTACGGTCGATGTTGATTTCTCCGACCATTCGGCAGTTATAGTCCACCTACCTGAGCAACCCAGCAAGGAGATGCGAATTAGGAAAAAAGCTGTCACTGACTACGAACTGTTCAGGGGAAAACGCATTACTGGATTAAGAGACAGCAAATTGACAGACTGTGCGAACCCTAGTGAAGCCCTCGTATCTTTGTGTCTAAGTATAAGGTCACCCTAGATGAACCAGTTAATTCGAAGCTCCCATTACGTCCGTGTATGAACCCGCATTTACAGTCAGTGATTAATAAGAAATATAACTTCTACAAAAGGAACAAGAGTTCTCTTGGTTTGCACAGTGTTAAAGCCAAGTTAGCATCGCTAGAGGCCGATTTGCAGAAATGGCAATGGTACTACAAGAATGGGTACCACGAGCAAATGTTTAGCAATTCTTTCCATGATCGACATGAAAAGACATTGAGGAATATAAACAGACTGCTGGGCAGGGAAAGCAATAAGCGCTAAGGGAAAATAGAAAAAATTATAATTGGCTGGGTTGACTACGTGAGCGATAAGGGGAAAGCAACTGTATTGAATGACTTCTTTGCGTGTATTGGAAAAGAAATAGCTGAGAGTTTTAATAATGTTGGGGACTGTAACAAGTACGCTACCCTTAAGATCTCTACGCACAGTCTGTTTTACTACCGACGTGTGACTCGGACGTAATTGACTTGATAGCCTCTATGGACCCCAAAAAAAGTGCAAGAGTTGACGGGATTACTGCTGCCTCTCTGAAGGCGTGTAGTGATATAGTGGCGCCATATCTACCGCATATGATAAACCTTACCATGCTGAGAGGCATCTTCCCTGACGGCTTGAAAATAGCATCGGTCACCCCAATATACAAATCTGGTAATAAATCCGACCCAAACAACTATCGACCCATATCCATCCTCTCCGCAGTTAACAAGTTATTTGAAAAAAGTATATACGAGAGACTGTTTCCCTTCCTAAAGAAAACCAAATTCCTATATGCTAAACAGTACGGCTTTCGCCGGAAATCCTGCACGCACACGGCTACCTACGAACTCATCGATAAACTGCTTAGAGATAAGGATGGAGGGAAAGTAGTCAGTGCCCTTTTCCTGGATATTAGGAAGGCGTTCGATTGTGCGGATCACGTGATCCTGCACCGTAAGCTAGAAGCGGCAGGTGTTCGAGGAGTCGCCCTAGAGTCATTCAAGGATTACCTAAGGGGTAGAAAACAATGTGTAAAAATCCAAGAAGACAGCAGTCAGATGCTTTCAGTCGAGTACGGAGTCCCACAGACTTTTTCGGCTGGCGGCCGGCGGCGTAAATCTAAAATTTTAAACATTTTTTGAAACAAATCAAATTTTACTTTGAAAGAATTCCATCGATCTAACTGCAATTCAAAGCATTTCTTTACTTATCACCATAGAAACATCATCATCAACAGATGAATTTTTGGATGACATGAGTTTTCTTCATAACGATTATCTCTCTGACAAAACGATCATTCCCCGGCTGTCGATATTACACTCTAAGTGTAATACAGCGCGGCGGGCGCTAATTGTTTTTCATAAATAAGAATGTACCCCGGCTAGGGTATAGTGTCGCCCTCCGAGGAATAATCGTTTTATCCGGTGGAAAATATCCCTCCCCGAAGGAAAATAATGTCTTGAGTAATACTTGTCCCAGGTCTTATTTTCCACCGGTCGTAAATTCCACCGCAAGTAAAGAATAACGACCTGCGGGTTATATTTTCGCCGGCGGGACTATTCGTCACCAAATTATTATTATTTCGTATGGTATTAAGTGAACATCGTTTACAATATAGCATCATCACATAAGTTTGAATTTCAAAGAAGTTAGTTACTTTACGTCAATTAGATTAAACAAGAAACATAAAAAATAAATAAAATTGCACAAAAAGGACAAAAAGCCAATTCAGTATTGTTGTCACAGATTCACGTTATAGGTTTATGTCCATTAGTTGTAGCCATTGCACAGCGTTTGGTGTGACCTCATCTAACTCAGTTAACCCTCCAGCGAATTTCCTCGATGGGCATTCGTTCACAATGTGATTTATGGTCTGTGCTACATGGGCACAGTCACAGTTTGGTGTGTTGTTTGGGTTCCATTTGTGGAGCATATACGCACAGCGACCATGGCCAGTTCTGATTCTATTTAGTTGGCACCAGATTTTTCGCGCAGCATTCATACCTCCCACACTGCGCAGTTTTTCTGATTCCCAGGATTCTCTCCACTTCTCCTTTGCATCGAAACCGTGAAGTTGTGCGCTTCCGAAAAAAGACTCTGTCCAAATAGGTTTCCTTGACTTCAGCCTTGTAACGAGAGGAGCGGAGATAGGGTCTTGATGAATTGGGAGCGTTTCATTGTCCACAATTTCATCCATTCTCTGGCTAGAGCGGCTTCGCGACGAATGTCAGATGGCGTAATGTTTGCTAGCACAGAAAACCACGGCAGCGGGGTCGATTTCAGCGTTCCGGTTACAACACGGAGACTGGCATTTATTTGTGTATCCACTTTGTTCGTGTGTGAGCTTCTCAGCCAGACCGGACAGCAATAGTTGAGTATACCAATGATAGCGTGGCTGTGCGGAGGGTGTTTGCATCGCATCCCCAAGTAGACCCAGCGAGCTTTTGAACGATATTGTTCCTGGATTCACCAAATTAAGAAAATATAATCCTATTTCCTAATATACTTTTGTTTGAATTTCTTCTGAAGTAATTATTCTTTCGGGTAATAGAACTTGACCCGATTTTTTTCGGGTAATGAACTCGGCCCGAACTTCTTTTCAGGCGGTCGGCTTTCGCGTTTGAATTTCGAGCCGGGTCGGGTCGAGCTACCAACAAGACGGGTCAGGTCGGGTATCGGGTTAAAATTTTTGGTCGGGTCTGACTACAAAAAAAGGCCGACCCGCTCACCTCTTAGATACAATTTATGTAGCCTTGTGTGCACCTTCAGCAACATTCTATGTCCTGTCACCGACTTCTTGTATGAATATCCGACTAATTATTATACAGTGTGGTGTTCCCAGGTATACAGATTTGATGACAAAACCCTTTTCATCATATTAACACCACTTTTTATGGATACGAATTTCAAAAAATGTTTTGCAAAGAAAATCAAAGATTTTTCATACAGCTGGCCGAACGTAAGAAGGGATATAAATCAACTATTTATTAGATTCCACAAACATTTGTCCTACATTTATCTCAAGATATATAAGAGAAGGTAATGCAATTCAGATAAACTCGCGGAGCCCAAGTTTGAGGTGAATTTATACAAGTAATGTTAATTGCAGGTCAAAATTTTTGTCAAGCTGCCTGCATATTAAAATCGTGTACAAATGAAACAGGTATGTGCATTGTACAACAGGAATTTGTCACATGTACAAATATTACAAATATCACCTCAAACTCGGGCTCTGTAGAAACTCTGATGTGCTGAGGATCTGCACTACCTGTGTGTATATATCTTGTATTTATCCCATACTCGTTGTACGTAGTCAGCTACTTGCGGTGGCGCAACAATCATCATATTTCCAAGTCGAAAAATCAACATGGCAGCGTCAGTACAAATGCGTAATTGGATTATTAAATATTTTGTAACCTTTACTTTTGATTTTTACGTGCTGAACATTAGCTATATAAGCTATAAGCTATGCAAGTAAAAAATTGATGACTGTGACTTTGATATGATTCCATGGGGTTTCTGTCGTATTTGGTGTCATAAAGTTGGAGCATTAGACACGCATTTAATTAAATGGCTGTCACATCTACCTTTTTATTTTTTATCTATTCATGGTACCATTGTTCGTACACTCTATAATGCTGTCAATTAATTGGTCTGTCATTTCTTATGTATGATGAATGTGACTTGTTGATTCTTGCTCTATTTGAAGTAATGAAGTGTTAAAGGAAAAAGTTGACTGCGTGAAAAAAAGAGTGATAATTTTTCCGTTTCTCATCGTAGCATCAAGCATCATATTTCAAGGTTTGGAAGTCAACGCTGAATAATGTTACAAAGACGGAAAAAGGCCTTTCTATCTATATTCTATTTAAATGGTCATTTCGGCCAAGTGCTTGTTCAGTCCACAGTGACCTGTAATGGCTCCCACTACTCTCTTAATGCCACTACGGTCCATTCTGAGAAGCTCCTTGGCCCACTTCTCGTCAGGCGCCGGGAAGAAGAGCTTTGTGTGCTTTCCTCCGCCGTATGCGCATCAACTCTTTGCGGACTCAGCCCGCACCCAGTGTTCCACCGCCCTTTCACACAGAGAGTGTGGAATCGGGATGTGGGGCTCTGGGGCCCCGATCGCAGATGCTGAACCCTGTCTGGCTAGCTCGTCTGCTCTCTCATTATGCGGACTCAGCCCGCACCCAGTGTTCCACCGCCCTTTCACACAGAGAGTGTGGAATCGGGATGTGGGGCTCTGGGGCCCCGATCGCAGATGCTGAACCCTGTCTGGCTAGCTCGTCTGCTCTCTCATTACCGTCTACACTGATTGCTCAGTCCCAATCGGTTTAGGGTCCCTTTCAGCTCTTTAACTAGTTTTGACGTTGTCACAGGCGACGCGAGTGCCTTTATCATCGACTCACTGTCTGAGCAGATGGTCGCTCTGCCACCCGTCATTTCTTCTGGAATTAAATTCATCACTCCTATCAACGTCGCAAACGTCTCTGCTTGGAGGACGCTTGCTAACTTTCCCAAATGGAGACTGTCGCAGTTCGCCGGTTCCTGCGAATAGATCCCGGCTCTCGCTCCTTCCTCAGTTTTCGATCCATCCGTAAAGCTCACCAATTCGGTATAACGATCTGGTATCGCCTCACGAAGTCGACCTGTCGTTGATCATTTTCAGGATCCTTCCATGACCAGATTCAAAATTCCTCATCCAGAGACCATTTTGCTTCAGCCTGTCTGCCGAGGCATAGGCTCTTGCTTTAATGATCGTCTGGATGAGCGATAGCGCAATGAGCGCTTCCATGGCTGCTGTGGCCGTAGTCTTCATAGCTCCTGTGACACAAATGCACACGAGCCTCTGAATTTCATTCAACTCCTTCCTCGCGCACTCCACATTGAGCCTAGGCCACCAAACTACGCAGCCATGGCTCAACATGGGTCTGACCACCGTCTCATAGATCCACAATATGGCTCTAGACGGTATTCCCCAGTCCCTTCCAAAAGTCTTTCGACAGATCCAGAAAGCGGTCACCGCTTTCTGTGCTTTGTATTTGACATGCTCGATCCAGTTGAGCTTTTGGTCGAGAATAACCCCCAGATACTTTACTTTTGGGCTAGGATCAACAACCTTTCCGAAGAGCCTGAAGTTCCCCACTAAATTGTATCCTGTGTTCCTTTTATTAAAAAGCACAATGTCCGTTTTGTTGGGGTTGACCTTCAAGCCCCTCTCCAGGCACCAATCCTCCACTAACCTCAGTGAACTCCTCAAGCGACTTCCCAGGGTACTTTCGAACTTGCCTTTAACTAGAATAGTCAGGTCGTCCGAATAACCCTGCGCATGAACGCCTGCCTCATTCAACCTCTTGATCAAGGAGTCCACGACCATGCACCATAGCAACGGTGAGAGTATCCCCCCATGCGGACAGGCTTTCGATACCCAGAAGCTGGACTTGTGGCCGCATACGTTGGCCTCCACGGTCCTGCTTCTGAGCATGTTGCCAATCCACCTCGTTACTACCGGTGCTACGTTCCTTTCTTCTAGCGCTTCTTGAATGACATTGAAGCCGGTGTTGTCGAAAGCTCCTTCAATGTCCATAAAACATCCAAGAGCAATCTCACCGAATTCGAATGACTTTTCTACCCCGGCCACAAGGGTGTGCAGAGCCGAGTCCGTCGATTTACCCACCTGATATGCATGTTGCTTCTCTTGCAGCGGGTATCTCGACAGGATTTCGTCTCTGATGTAGAAGTCTACGAGCTTCTCGAGAGTCTTTAATATAAAGGAGGTTAGATTTATGGGTCGGAAATCTTTGGCTTCGCAATGTGAGGGCTCTCCCGGCTTTGGTATAAACGTCACATTGACTTTTTCCCAAACCTTTGGCACATGACCAAACACTAGCGAACTTTTAAGAACTCCACAAAGTGGTTCCAATAAGATCTCTCCACTCTCTTTCAACATCGCAGGGAATATCCCGTCCTCCCCTGCCGATTTGAACGGCTTGAATCTACCAATGGCTCACCTTAACTTGTCTATAGTAACTATTCGGCTAGCCAACGACCAGTCCTCCTCCGACGGAGGTGGAGGATCAGGTACGTTGTCTCTGACCTTTGTATCACTACAGCCAGGAAAGTGTGTCTCTAGTAGATGGGTGGCGGTCTCTTTCCCGCAGCTCGTGAAGCTATTGTCCGGTCTCCTAAGTAAGGCTGGTAATAGCGGACAAGTACAAAGTTCTTACTCAAATCTCGACCATTGAAGCTTTTCTGTCTGCTTATTTCGAACCTGGCTTTTTTATTTATCCGCCCCTCAATTGTTTACATTCCACAAACATATGTAACGGAATTATATACAAATATATTTGAAAATGGTATACGATTCGTCGCTACGGAAAAAATGTGTTCGGTCCATTAATTAGATTAGCTAAATATCACGAAAAATGTAAAAAATATTAACTTCCGCTGTATTATTTTTGCCGGAACTCAAAGATTTATGCTCATCTAATTACTCGTAAACAATTAATTAAAAGTTTTCTCTGGCTAATTTATTGTGATTATACGAAACATTTTATTTCCGCAAGTAAGTAACTTTACACGAGAAATATTTTGGTAAGCAAGCGAAAAGAAATAATTTTACCTTTTCTCCGAGACACTTTCGTTCCTGGAAGAATTTAATTATAAAGCGAAATTGGAATGAAAAACACATTCAACTGTGCTAAGTTCTACGAATTCAATGTTTTTCTTTCAAGATAGCTTGCTAACATAATTTCCAGTTTTCATTAATTTATTACAAACTTAGTTTCAACGTCGGTTGAAGCCCTTTTCTCGAAATCGTTTTAAGTGTTGCATGATTTTCCACTGAAACGTTCGCTAATTTCTTCATACAAATGTTTTAGTTCTCACATACCCTTACCCTTATGATATGAATTCTGCCTTGAATTAAAAGCCACCTGACAAGCTCGCAATAACAAATTAAAACCTTCAAGTAAGGCGTTACGTAGCAACGGTATTTGTTGACTACCAAACGATTTAATTTCGTTAAATATTTGCATTTAAGTGCAAAGTTTACGGGTGATATGCCGTAATTCCACTTCTGTAAACAATAGAGATGAGCGCTATTTTACCCGAGCACGCACACTCACTGCCCGAATTCGGAAAAAATACGTCCCTTTACATTTGTGCCCTGCTCATTCACCATCAGACTTGGGCATAGTTTATAATTCCGTTCTGCCCGGTCATCTCTAATAAATAGCCAATGTACATGGTCTATGGTCTAACCTGTATCCTACTTTTAACGTATGCCACCCGGTACAGGTGAAAACAACAATTTTATTTTTACTTCGACAACCGAACGAATTTCAACTCTGGGACCCGTACGCATAAGAATGGATGTGGCAAACAGAATAGATGTTGGAAAAAGTAAGTAAGTAAATCATGCTCGGAGCGGTAGCGGAAAGCGTGACGCAGTCCCCACACCCCAAAAAAAACGTCCACAAACCCAAAAACCTCCATACAAAAACCTTTGGGACAAGACACGATGTATAGGCGAAGTTTTGAGTTTTTTCCCCTCGCCCCCCCTTTCCCTCCAAATTATTTAAAAAAAAACTACGTCGCAGCAGCTTTCAAAAAAGCCCTCACTCATCAAAATCGGTTGAAAATTGGCTGAGATGTGGAGGTTTGAAGATGGTACTTTTCCATACATCTTACCAAAATCCATTGTTCTCATTATTATGAAAACTATTTTCCTGAGCTGTCGGTTTCTATCTATGTTCTATTAATAATTTTCGATCTCGAGAACTAGACAGCCGATTTTCCTGAAATTTTCAGGGAACGTCAGTCTCGGCCTAAAATGAAAAATTTCATCGGCCGCTTTTCCGGGAAAACTCTGGAAAAGTCGGAAAGTGTGGAAAAGTGGTCAATTTTCATGGTTTTTCACGTAGTGCTCATAGTTTTCGAATTTTAGCTCCGGAGTGACAATACCTAGAGAGTTGGTTTGTTCCGAGCGATTATAGAGTTTGATCAGGAAAATGTTTTGGGATCATAAGAAAATGGCTGCCGGGTGTCAAAAAGGCGCCATCTTGAATTTTTTGCTATCTTCTGAATTAGAATAGCCAGACAGTTGGTTTCTTCGGGAAAGTTATAGAGATTGGTGAGGAGAATTTTTTCGTTATCCTAAGAAAATGGCTGCTGGGTGTCAAAAAGGCGCCATCTTGGAATTTTTGCTATCTTCTGAATTAGAATAGCTAGAGAGTTGGTTCCTTCGGGAAAGTTCGATAGATGACTTGGGCATCATTTTGATGAATAGAAAGCGGCGTCGCCGAGGCGCGGAAGTTGGCCAAAATTGAGACGAAAGTTTTCGCCAAAAAAATTTTTTCTTCGGAATCGATAGATATTGACTTGCGCATCATTTTGATGAATAGAAAGTGGGGTCGCCGAGGCGCAGAAGTGGGTCAAAAAACAAAAAACTTCCAAAACTACTGATATCCCAACAAAAACCTTTTAAAAGGTAAAGTGTGACGCAGCCCCTAATGTCCACTTCCAAAATTAATGATATCAGTGGAGGTGACGCTTGTGCTGAAAATACGCATACATTTCCTTGACCACAACGTTACCCTGTGTTCAAAAATCGCGTCACAAATGCCAGACCCAACGACGAAATAATTTTTCTGTACTTTCAGTTTTTACGCTGCAAAAATTTAACATTCGTGTCTTTTTGCGAAGATTGTTTTGAGTTTTAAATTTTTGCGTGTGAAAACTGAAAGTTTTGAAAAATTATTACGCTGGTGGGTCTGGCATTTGTGACGCGATTTTTTGAACACAGGGTAACGTTGTCGTCAAGGAAATGTATGCGTATTTTCAGCGCAAGCGTCACCTCCACTGATATCATTAATTTTGGAAGTAGACATTAGGGACTGCGTCACACTTTACCTTTTAAAAGGTTTTTGTTGTGATGCCTATTATATACCTCCCAGTTTGTATGAAACTCGACAATAATTTTGTCATTATACCCCTACTTTCAGGTATATAAATGGCTAATTATATGCCTGAATGACATAAAGGACATTAATTACCGACCGTTCTTTAAAAGGAGTTTACCAATAAAACTTATTTAAGGGCAATTTCATCGGTATGTTGAGAGGGAACGGTATTTTCATTTCATGTACACTATCCATAATAAATTGAGATAAAACACAGCGTTCCCTTTTAACAACACATTCTACTCTGCGTTACCATTACGAATTTGGTACCGTAACCTGGCTAACGATTTCATCTCTTTCACTCTTTCAATGTGAATTATTCTAACATGAGACAAAACACATTCGTTCCTAAGGTGACAAGATATCTACTTTGTAAACTTTGTGAAATTGGTTGCGTTAACCATTGTTTAGACCCGTACGAAGAACGAAGTCTTATGCGTTTACAACAACGTATGTAACCACCCCAATTTCGACCCGGGAGTAGGGGAGGGAAGCATCGATCATGGTCCTTAGATGACGAATCAGCAAAAAAAAAGTCCGTTCGTTCGTCCATCACCGCAATAACTTGAGTAAAACTCAGAGATTTTCAAAAAAAAAAATTTTTCCCTGAAAGATAAACCTTTTAGGATTTGGGCACTGTCAGTCCAAGAGCCAATGAGCTAGGGCCGTTTAAGAGGTTTCTGGTCTTTTGTACATAACTCGAGCAAATCTTTTCCAATTTTCATAAATTAATTTTTTTTTGTTGGAAAGATCTGGGCATGCCTGAAAATTTCTTGAAAAAACTTTTTTTAATTTTGAGCTTTTGGACTCAGCCAGGGCCTTAAAACTGAATCTCTACTAGGGTCCAACGTGTTTTTTCTACAAAAATCGGGTAAACGCTACGCAACTCTACATGATATTTGGTGGTTTTTCGTGGATATTTCTTAAATGATAAGGTTTTTTGTGCAGTGTTGTAAAGAAAAAAGAGGAAAACTTTTTTGTCCATGCCTCTCCTAAGTGCTCTAGGTCGGTTTTAAATTCTGGGCCTATTTTAAGGGCTTGTAGAGGTTTTAGTGCCGTCGCTTCATACGGGTATTTCAATATTGCCATTTCGGCATACACGCCGACTTCCACGGTTAGCTGGGGCCGTCGCCCCCAACGGCAGAATTCGTAGGGGGCGACGCCCCCCACGGGAAGCCGGGACATTAAGTAACCATCTCAAATTTAAGAGTAAATTTGCCAAAAAATCCTACAAAATCACAGATTTAAAACTGCCCTTGATGATGGTGTTAATTTTACATAGAAAGAACCTTTGTGTAAGGCTCCAATGTCCGAACATTTCTCGGGAATTTAAAAAAAGAAGTGGAAAAACATTTTATTTAAGTTGATTCCGTAGTGTAAGATCAATCAAAAATATTTTATTTTTGAAAAGGAATAAGGATACGGCTACATTTTCATGCGGTGAGAAAATCATTTTCGCAGAGTGACCCGTAAAAGAATTTTTTGTATTGGCAGACAAACTTGATTTTCGGCCCGTTTCTCACCCCGCTGATGACCGATTTTGTCTCTAGCAGCCGATAAAGGCACTGAACGAAACGTTAGCGGCCTTCGATTGTTTTGAATCTGTACGAGTTTTTTTGTTTTCGAAGAAACATAGTATGAAAAATTTCGCTCGCTTCGCTCGCAATTCATAGTACTTAAAGATCTCGTAATGTTGCTTTATCTGAACTGGCTACAATTCCATACTTCCCATTCGTGAAGGGCTGGAATTAGTTCCATGGGCTTGGGCTCGGTCTGATATTGGACTCTAGATACGGCCCTGTTTGCCCCCCACGGGAAGAGGTGAAGTCGGCGTGTCTGCATTTCGGCAATTTCCAGTCCAATTTAGGTGGACGTAATGGTATGTACTTAAGAGTCTCTTTCCTCTCTTCGTCTTCAAGTGTGAATCATCATGCAATATGTACAATATATACATTACGTTAGCTCTCACGGGAGTAATGTGGATAGCCGTCACTTTTGTTTCATTCTTTAATTGTCAATATTTAAATAATTTATATAGAGAAAAGGTCGCACATAGATACTTGTAACACGCACAGCAATGGAATTTGCCAGTTCAGCAATACTTTTGTTCAAAATTCAACGGAAAAATGTAAATATATGACTTTTGAACTCTCATCTTATGTTCACTGCTTTGCTAAGATTAAATGGTAACTATAGAAAAATATTCCTTATTCATCTCAAATGAAACCTGCAAAAGTCCACATCCCATTGAATGGGAACTTTACTGCAATGTACTTTCATTTCGTAATTAATATTTAAATTGAATTGAATATCAAATATTAAATCAGAAGATTTGTTAGATTTGTTAGATTTTGTAACAGAAAATTAATTAGTTTACAGATTTAAGGCAAAGTGCAGCCAATTAAAAGACTTTTGGATTTATGTATTCAAAACGAACGTTTCGTAATTAAATGTGTCAATAGAATATAGAACAATGTAAATATATCTCTTGCTTTGGATCAATAATTAGTTTAGAATTTTAGACCCTTGGTAAAATCGGGGTTGATGTTGCTATGAAGTTTGTAAAATGGAAAATTTCTATTTATATTTTGCGATTGAGATGACTGAAAAGTACATCTAACTGAGACAAATAGATACGCCAACAGTTCGTCCTTCCATCAGTAGTACCTTACCTGTTCATTGGAACGAAATGTTGATCTCTTCTAATAATCTCCATAAGGCAGCTGTTCTAGATGTGTTCATGACTGAGTGTCATGTCAATGACAAATACTCAATTCAATTTATTTACAATATCTATGTCAAGGTTGCCCTTATACACCTCTCGGTGGACATAGTTAAGTAGTATACAAACATCTTACAATATTGAGTTTAATTAAAGTCAAGGTGTCAAGACGCATTAGCAACAATAGAGAATAAATGTGTATAAAATGATAACAACAACGCAACACCCTAAAACAATTCACAATTCGCCAAGTTGAGTTCCCTCTTAGGCATGTCAATTCCGATAATTCCGTTTAAATGTCTCCCGCGACCCCGAATATCTCACTCGAATATCTCTCAAATAGTTCAAGGATAGGAGGAGAAAGCATTCAAAGAAAAAGCGATATAAATTGCGATCCTAAATGTTCTAAGTACTTTCGTCGTTGATTCACTCAACAAAAAATCTCTGAATTCTAGATAAGTGATCGAGTCGAAAAGTTATTCAGAGAGGCTCGCTGCACATTGTGCAAATAGTGTCTTCTATATAATGTTGGCTATTTGCACTAGAGGAGCGAGGGTCAAGCTTTTTTCAAAATGGGACCCGAACCATAATAAAAATGCAAACCCGAACCGAATCCGATCTAAAATGAAAATGTCAGAACCGACCCGAACCGAACTCGAATCAAAATAACAAATCAAACTCGACTCGAACCGAATCCGACCCGAAAAAAATTCAAACCCCACCCGAACTTGCCCCACCAGCGGAATAATTTTTCAACACTTAGACTGACCCGTCCGAGGTAACGGTGTAAAAAAATTATCCGAACGCACAAAATTGACCTCCAAGTAGAGAAAATTTTTTTTTCTTAATTTTGTCTACAACATAGCAAAAAACTATTTTTTGGGCTAGGGCCGACCTTAGTACTGACCTAGGGCCTTAAATAGAGGCCCCGGGCACATACTTCCATAGACAAAAATGTTTCCCTCAATTTGCTCTGCAACATAGCAAAAAACATTTTTTTATGTTAGGGTCGACTTTAGGACCGACATGAGGCCAACTTGAGCCCTAAGCACAGGCAAAAATTCTTCAATAAATTGTCGGCCGTGCCGAGATCTTTCAAACAAAAAAAAGTTTTTGAAAATCGGAAGAGATTTACTCGAGTTATGTACAAAAAAACACATAGAGCCCTAGCAGAGACTCGTTTTTAGTGCCCTAGCTAAGTCCAAGGACTCAAATTAAAAAAAGTTTCTTCCATAAATTGTCGGCCATGCCCAGATCTTTCAAATAAAAAAAAATTATGAAAATCAGAAAAGATTGACTCGAGTTATGTGCAAAAGACCAAAAACCACTTAAACGGCCCTAGCTCGGCGGCCCTTAGGCCGACAGTGCCCAGATTCAATCCCATAAAATATTTTTCGACTATCTTTCAGGAAAAACAGAAGTTTTTGAAAATCGGTCAAGATTTACTCAAGTTATCGTGTTGACGGACAGACAGACAGACCGACAGACGGACATTGTTTTTTTCGCTGATTTGTCATCTGGAGGCAACAAAAAAAGTTTCCCCCTTACTACTGTTACAAACGTGGTAGTAAACGCATCAGACCTACGTACTTCGTACGAGTCTAACTACGTACTTCGTACGGGTCTAAAAAAGCGCTGTAATTTTGTCAGAAAATTGAAACTTTGAACACAAGATTCCATTCAAACAAACTTTTGCGTATTATCAGCGATAGCGTCACCTCAAGCGATATCATTAATTTTGGAAGCAGACTTACGGACTAGTTACCTTTAAAGAGGTTTTTGTTGTGATATCAGTCGTTTTGGAAGTTTTCAGATGTTGAAAAAATTTTTATTTTTTGAAAAAAAATTTCTCAGAAAAAAAATTTCTCCGAAAAAAAAAAATTGTCTTCGAAAAAATTTTCTCGAAAAAAAATTTTTTCTTCGGAAAAAAATTTTCTCCAAAAAAATTTTTCCTAAAAAAAAATTTCTCCGAAAAAAAATTTTCTCCAAAAAGATTTTTCTCCAAAAAAATTTATCTCAAAAAAAACTTTCTTTCCGAAAAAAACTGTTCTCCAACACCTTCGGCTACCTTCGCAACACTTCGTGTCACCTTCGTCTACCTTCGGAACACTTTGTGTCACCTTCGGCTACCTTCAGCTACCTTCGAAACGTCGTGTCACCAATTCTTCTCAGTGATTCATATAATATTCCTGAAGAAACCAACTGTCTAGGTATTCTTATTCGAAATTTAACAAAAAATCCAAGATGGTGTCACTTTGACAGTTGGCAGCCATTTTCATAAAATGCCCAAAAAATTCTCCTGACCAAATTCTTTAACTTTCCCGAAGAAACTAACTCTCTAGCTATTGTCACTCCGGAGCTAAAATTCGAAAACTCCGAGCATTACCTAAAAAACCCTCAAAATTGACCACATTTCCACATGCCATAGATAGATAGAAACCGACAGATCAGAAAAAAAAAGTTTCCATAATGATGAGAACAGTAGAAAAATCCATTAGCCATACAAAGATGTCACTTTCAAACCTCAATATCTCAGCCAATTTTCAACCGATTTTGATGAGTCTGGGCTCGTTGGAAAGCTGCTGCGACGACAAAAATAATTTGCAGGGGTAGGGAGGCGAGGGGAACTCAGCCTATAATGGCTCCTTGTCCCAAAGGTTTTTTTGGAGCTTTTTGGGTTTGTGGACTTCTATTTTGGGGTGTAGAATGCGTCACGCCCTTCGCTACCGCTCCGAGCATGATTGCAGAATGTGCAAATAGCCGATGTATATAGAAGAGGTTATTTGCACGATGTGCAAATAGCCAAAGCATATCGTAAATACTAATTACGCAATGTGCACATAGTCATTTTGACCAGTAATTGTGCTAGAGGCTCAAGAAGAAGGAATCAAGTAACGATATTTGAGTAATTCAATGGACTTAAGCCTTACGAACATTGATCATTATGGCTTAGATCATTTTTATTGGAGGAGGAAAAATAATTTTCGTAAACAAAAATTACAATACTTCCGATTCGCGAAACTCAGCACAATTCTTTAAAACTTAAAGGAAACCTTGAGTTTCTTGACAAAGGGGTCGTTATAAAATAAATGCACATTAGCAAAAGTCCATTGGGAGTTTATTTGAGATTCCATTAAATCAGCGTTTGAGGTCAGAGGTTTGCCGTAAAACGATCAACTGATATCTTTGGTAGGTGATGGGATTGTGTGGGGAAAGCTGCTCCCAAAATGATTCCAACGAAAAGACCTAACACTTGTAAGAGGTAAGGGGCCATTCATAAATGACGCCCGGTCGTTAGGGGGGGAGAGGGGGTAAAGGGAAACCGGACGAATTCCGACGGTGGTGGAGGGGGGGTTATGAGAAACGTGGCGTCCGGTTGAGAATTTGCGGTTTTGTCAAACTGTCAAGAATTTATAACTTATAACTGGGAGCATGCCCGAGGTTGTTTTTCGAGAGAGAAACGCGGACTTTTCCTGCAGTTTCTTTGACAGTTTGTTACAGGAGAAGAATCGTAAGATTGTGCAACGTTTCGTTTTAACTCGTTTCACCGAAAAACCAAGTTTTACATGCACAGAATGCAAGCGAATACGTGAAAAAAGAGATAAAAGAGAAATAAGAAAGATGCACAAGCTTGTGATTCTCTTCCTGTAGAAGAAAAATGTACATAAAAATGGCAAAAGTATTCATTTCACAATAAAAAAATATTTTTTTTTGTGAACTCAAATTTTTTATTGGAGGGGAGGGGGTAATGAAATCAGACGTCATTATTTGGGGTGGAGGGGGTTACTGTAAAACAGGACGAATTCGGACCAGGGGGTAGGGGGGGGGGGGGTGGAAAATTGTCAAAATAACCGGACGTCACTTGTGAATGGCCCCTAAGGTATGATGACGATAACGATGACCACATGAACAGATTCTGACTTCATGAAAAGACACTTCCAGCAAACGTTTGCAATTTTTGAATTTGCAATAAAATCTAAATTTTTCATCATTCTTTCATTTGTGTTTTTGCGCTGGTTGGAATTCATTTTTCCGTAATTGCATGACGAATTGTTGAAACAACTGCTCGTCTGGTTATCTCTGCATAGTTATTTCAAATTCGCTAATACAAAACTTTTCTATTTATTTATATCACAAGCAAGAAATGGCTTTTTGTTTTCTTAAGCAGTTCTTAAGATTTTGATATGAGATATAAAAAAGAAAAGAAGATGAAATTTTCGCAATCATTATTATATTTTCAACATGAGCAGAGGAAAAAAAATATATTCTGCGAAAGGAAGTATAATAAAATAGAACCATTTGTATGTGTCGGCAGTGGTTTCTCAAAAGCACATATATTTATCTATACACTTTTGCATATTATTACACGACGAAGAGGGTAAATTTATTACATAGAAAGGATTTTTCAGAATTTTCCTTTAGTTGTCACATGAATCATGTTTAGAATATTTTCATAGAGATGTTGGATGTGTACGAGTATGAGTATGCAAATTAAACAAGGTTCTATGTAATGAAAGATGTATATTCCTAGACACTAGGCCATGGGTTTACATAATAAATCTAGACTGAAAAAGAGTCCTTTTTTTACATCAGCAGCGTGTTCAAAAGAAATTTTCAGTTTTCGCTATGTTTCCGCGTCCGCGTGTTAGTTTTTGTTGCGACAAGCAACAAAGCAACTGTAAACTAGTGGAATGTAATTTTAAGAGTAGAAAAACGTTTTCCGTTTTACGTGAGTGTCAAGTGTATTATAAATTTCTTTTTTTGGGGCACATCAAGAGAAAAAATATTGTCTACTATTTCATTTTTCTTCTTCCTCAACGAGGATTTTACGTTTTCAGTAATACCTTTTGGAAATAACAACTGCAATAGAGCCAAAAACATTGGCGCAGATACTTTTTTCACACATCTTTGACACAAAACTATCACAGCCGTTATACATAGAAACTGCTTAAGGCCAGATTCTAGGTACCGACATGGCAGAATACCCAATCACAACAAAAACCCTTTATAAAAGGCAAACGTGACGAAAGTCCTCGTCCCTTCTTCAGTTCGCCATTTGTGACGCATTTTTTTAAATCAAAAATGAAAATATTCCAAAAAAGCTGTAAGCGTCTCCCAAATTGATATCAGTTGTTTTGGAAGAAGGGACGAGGACTTGCGTCACATTTCCCTTTTAAAAAGGGTTTTTGTTGTGATACCAGTAATTTTGGAAGAAAAGAGAAAACAAATTTCTGAGAAAAAATTTCCGGCGAAAAAAAATTTTAGGCGAAAACGTTTTCGGTGAAAAAAGTTTCCGGCGAAAAAATTTTCGGTGTTTGAAAAAAATTTCCGGCGAAAAAAATTTTCGGCGTAAAAAAATTTCCAGCGAAAAAACTTTCCTGCGAAAAAAGCTTACGATGAAAAAAATTTATCCCCTGAACTTCCTCTAAAACATATCAAAAGTTTTTTTTGAGCCGCCGCCGCCGAACCGAAGCGCGACGGCTATTACTTCCATGGGCGAAAATGATCCCCTCAACTTCCTCTACAACACATCGAATTTTTTTTTTTGAGCCCCCGCCTATTTTCCGCCCCAACCCAACAATTTTCTTTTTGACACCAAACCTCTATCTCAATCACTCAACCTTGTCTCACACAAAATGTGCTACCGTACATTATTAACACACAAACACATACATATGGGCTTCATATAGCGCCTTCTAAGAGCCCTGGCACCCAAACGAGGCCGATACCTCTCCTTTTTTAAAATCTCATATGGCGTAGAATGCCCACCCGAAGACCCCTGCAAAATTTCAAGAAAAGTTATCGAGCCGTTTTCGAGCACGAGCCAAAAAAGTCGTTGTTCATACAAGTGCCAATGGAAATCACTAACTAACTAAGTAACGTAGGATATTTGCATTAACTTTGGCTTCTATGAAGTAGCATATTTATTATGGAAAAAGACGATTTTCTAAAAGTCATAACTTCGGATCCACTGGGGGTACGACGCAAGGGAAAAAAGTCAAAATTTAACTGTATATATGGTTAGGCCGTCTGCGAAAAAAAATTTTCTTAATTTTTTGATCGTATGGGGACTTGCGTCACGGGCGCATCGCTACCGCGCGCCCACGATGAATTGAGAGAGATTTTTGTTGTTTTGTTTGTTTTTTGGTTGGTGTTGTATGGGGCGACTCTTTCGAAAATTTCTACAAATCTGCAGACCATCCTTCATGAGTGGTGTTGCCACCGATGCGCGTGTCCTTATGCCTCGATACGCTCTGATTTACCAAAAGTTTGTTATTATTTGGCAACAAAACCGACAGCAAACAGCAAGCATTGTTGGAAAAATAAAACAGCAAACAGCCAGCACTGTTGGAAAAATTGTTGTTTTATCTCTCCAACAATGCTTGCTGTTTTGTTGTTTTTAGTGAGAATGGATAAGTGTACAGAATGGTATAGTCCGTCGTTACAACCCGTCCGGGTCACTGGCCAGAATAATGCTAAACGGCTTTGGACCGCGCTGCAGCGAAAGGAGGCTCCTAGTAAACGTCACCCTATCGATATTGCGCTTCGGGGCAACAGCGTGGATACAGGCGCTAGATACGAAGAGGAATCGGAGGAGGCTTAATAGAGCCGGAAGGCTGGCAGGCATAAGAGTCGCAAGCGCATACCGAACGATATCCCTAGAAGGGGTTTGTATCATAGCCGGGACGATACCCATATACATAACACGCTGACGGAAGACAGCGAATGTCATAGAAGGAAGAGAAGGGAGGTCAAACTAGGGACAAAGGAAAGTGAACCCATAGACTCATACTAAACATAACGACATGGGTACAGAGGAAACATGGAGAGATTAACTTCCAACTGACACAGTTTTTGTCGGGCCACGGATGCTTCAGAAAGTACCTTATACCCTAGACCCTAGACCCTATCGACTTGTTTGTGCGGAGAGAAGCCAGGTCGACAGTGGCGAGACTGTACAGGCAGGGTCCTTGGATAGCATCAGGCAGAAAGATGGGACACGCAGAAATCTTAGCGGACCAGAAGAATCAATTCGGGGAAGTAGAGATGCCAAGTGAGCAGATCGAAGCCGTATTCCGGTTCGATAGAAGTTTTGAGGTAGTTCTGCTGAGCAGGCAAAAATGGGTAGAAGGAAAATTTCCTGTAGAGAGAGACCTGACAATGTACACTGATGGGACGAGGACTGACGAAGGCGCGGGAGCAGAGATATACTGTGAGGAATTGAATATTAACGTATCAATCGCTCTAGGAATCTATGCAACTGTGTTTCAGTCAGGAACTCTAGCCATAAGTGAAAGTTGTCGCATAATACAGAAAAGCAGGTGCGAGATGCGAGAAAAGAATAAATATTTGCTCGGGCAGTGAGACGGCGATCATAGCTGTCTCCTATTGCAAAATTTTCAGCGAAAACGGTACTCGACAGTCGAGAGAGCCTGAAAACCTTATCAAGAGATAATGTTATCTCCTTGATCTGGGTTCCGGGTCACTCAGACGTATTAGGGAACGAGAGAGCCGACGAATTGGCAAGACATGGAAGCAGCTACCGACTTATTGGCGCTGAGCCGACATTAGGTATTTACGCTGGATGCTCAAAAGAGAAGCCGAAGAAATGCACCAACGTAGATGGGAAAGGCTGCACAATTGCAGGAAGGTAGAGGAATTTTTGATGGGCCGCAACTTAAGGACCACCAGATTCCTGCTAAGCCTGAATAAAGGCGGAATCAGGCGATTGATAAGAATGCTGACGGGGCACAACTCATTAGGATACCATCTTAACAAGATGGGACTTAATGATGATCCAAACTGCAGAAGGTGTGGCGACATACCTGAAACATCGAAGCATTTCCTATGCCATTGCCCGACTTTGGCAAGCCTGAGGACGAAACATTTAGGGGACTTTTATTTCACCATAGAAGAGTTCTGAAGAGTTCCACTAACTAATGTTTTAGCTTTTATCACAGACAGCGGCTGTCTGAAACCACCAACGACGCAGCAACAGAGTCAGTGATAGATGGAAACACATAAAAAATACAACACTTCACCCACAACACACAATACAACCAGATAATTCTCCTCACGATTCACCAGCAACATTCACCACAACAAGGCCATAAACCAAAAAACAGAAGGCGCAGTACAATGGGCCCAATAAAAATTTTTAGTTCCTAGTTTTAGTTTGTATTTAGGGCTGAAATGGTTTTCATAATAAATCAATCAATCAATCAACCTGCACAGGTTCGGATTCACAGAATCACCTTCCTGCACGACATGCGAGAGGGAGGAGGAGACTGCCGAGCACGTGCTATTTGTCTGCCCCCGCTTCGAACAAGAGAGAGGTGAGCTGATGACGGTGAGTAGGTCAGAGGTAAATGATCTGAGAGAGTAGGTGCGAGAGCACAACCCCTCCCCGAAGTAATGCTGTGAGGCGGTTCCGGGGAGAAGAGAGCATGGATACTAAGGTAGGAGGTTATAGTTGCTAGGTCATTGAAGAATGGAATCCAACACTACCTTGATCCAAGAGGACCGGGTGTCTTTGATGATTTCCTCACCCTTATTAAAAAACCCCGTCCGGGTCAGAGGCCAGTGCTTTATTTACTAGTTCTGCAGTTTTTTATGAGCTTTCCAGCAATCACTACAGCCAGACTGCTTGATGCTACACTCCGCTAACTCCGAAGAATTCACAACTAATAGTAAGCTCCGGTGCAACCTAAACAGACTAAGAACCGGGCACGGACGGTGCAATGACATGCTTCATAAGTGGAAATTAGTCAACGACCCCAGTTGTTCATGTGGTAGTACACGGCAAACAATGATCCACCTATTAATTGACTGTCCGACATTTAAATACGATGGTGACAGTACCGCCTTCCTTAATCTCGACAATGTAGCTATGCGCTGGCTAGCGAAATTAGATCTGTGATTACAAGCCAATTTCAGTTCAACTAAAATTTTGGTTTTGTTCTTAGGACTCTTTGTTTTATGTAACTTTCTTTTTGACTAAACTCAGTATTTGTGCAATAAGAGTATGTACCATACGCTAAATAAATAAATAAATTTTATCGTTAGAATTTCTTCTGGTGCTAATTTTATCTCCACCTAAAGTTAGACTCAGATATTTGTACACAGAATTCATCGAATATAGGTGACGTCATATTTGTCATTCTTATGTGAAATTACGATTTTTTGCGGCACAAAATTCACAACTAGTTACCCAAATTATGAAGCCTGGGTGTGCCTAGAAACGTTAATTTCATGCTAGACACTGAATAAAAATCCTATACAGAATTTGTCGATTGTTTCCACCAGGATTGAACCCGGATATTCTTGGTGGAAAGCCACGTTACCACTGAGCTAACCCGTCCCTCCTGTCAACTACTACTGTCTCTATTTCTTCTACCATATAATAGATGGAGCTTTTTTTGCATATGTGTGACGTATAAACTTGATGACGTATAAACGTAAAACTTTTATTAAAAACGTAGATTTGGGTCAGTAGAAAAATGTTCAATGGATTGGTACTCAACTCCTAGAAAAGAACAAATTCTGGGACCTGGACGATTCGACAGCATAAATTCTAGCCTTAATTATAAGTACTTTCCCCTTCCTAGAACGAATGCGATGGAAGTGAGGCTCACGATGTGCAGCTAAAATGTTTCGCTCACTTGACGTAATACCGTCATCGTCGATTCTCATCATTTTCGTACATTTACGAGTTCGTCGTTTATGTATGTGCAAAAATACAGATTGTCGGAGGGAGAAATATTGGACGAGTAAGGGACGAGAAATGTATAGAATTCCGTGAAATGAGAACGTCTCCTTAGAGGATTAGAATTCCTTTTTAATGATTCTGGATTAATGTTTTTCGTTGCAAATGTAGTTTGTGTATCGCCCGTTTTCTCGATGAAAATTACATGGAATTACAGAGACCTGAAATCGAGGATTGGAATAAAATATAGGAGTTTGCAGTAAGCTGATGTGGTAACCAGAAAAAAATCATTAAAAGTTTATTGATTTGTTTCTAATCAACATTCTACGATCTGAATTTTGTACTATCAGAGTGGGCTCGTATGCAAACTATGCCATAAATACGGAGAAAACAATAAATCAAACAAAATTACATATTGTTAAGCGTTCACAATGCATGAAGCTGCTACTCTTAACTCATCGGTTAAAGCTTTACAAAAGCCTCTCATAAATAATCGAACTGCTACTCCATTATACACTTTTATTCATCATCATCGGATAGCGAATTGAGTTCAATGCAGTGCTATTTACGTTACACACAGCACAACATACACAGTAAATTTCCAAATTGTAATCCATTCACGCTTGAAAATTTCTATTTATTATAGCCGCTGAACGTAAATAGTTTTTCAAAAACAAACCATGAAATGGACGAGGTCTCACCTAATGAAAATATCGATTCATAAAGCACGTTCCATTTATATGTTTTACTAATAACGCAACGCATCAATGGCGTTCATAATTTACAATTAAAGATCCTTTTTGTACTTTGCCAATAGCTAACTATTGTATCTCTAATGGATGTATTTTTAATCTCATCAAAAAGCTTTTAAGCGAATAGAGCCGCTATACCGTATTACCTAATTGTGAAAGACAATAGGAGCTTGTACTCGCTAAGTCGCCGCTCTTATCATTATTATCGTCTCACATCGACACCTCACATTCTTGATGTACGATGCCTTTCCTTTCATGGCATATGAAGTCTAAATTTTTAATTTAGCACTTCAACAAAATGGCGGATGTGAGAGATTCAACGAAAGGTGATATGTGAGAATATAGAAGTGGGATCTAGCAGTTTAAATAAACAACAAACTTGAACGTTGACGAAGCAGAGTATATTTAAGTCCATGCGTTTGGAATGATTGCTCATTCTAATATGTGTCGTGCACACATAGTCCTAGCAACACATAGCTGAGTTGAATTTGTTTATAATGCAGAACATGTGTAATGAATTATGTGACCAAGAAAACTAAGGAGATTTTCCTCTTACAAAATGTCACAAAACCAGGGAATTGCGTTTTAATGAAACGACTCAAAAACTAGGAGGCCAACGAAGTTAAGCAACTTTTCCTTATACAAAATATCACAAAATGTCGTCGAAAAATCACCACTCCAGATTTTCAGAAAATTTATTTTGATAAGAAGGGTTTTTATAACCGATTTTGTAACAGAAATGTCATCAATAACACTAAATTACGAAGTTCCTCGAAAAGGTGTCTATAGCGTTTACCCAGACGTTTATAACCAGTCGAATTTCGACCCGGGAGATTTTCAAAAACTTTTTTTTCCCTGATAGTTAATTGAAAAATCTTTTATGGGATTGAATCTGGGCACCGTCGGCCCAAGGGCCGCCGAGCTAGGGCCGTTTAAGGCCCATAACTTGTGTGCTAAAACATAGTCTATATTTAGGCGCTCAAATATTATATTTTTGCAGATATCCGTGGACAAAGACGCAGTTTCAAAAAAGTAAGTCAGCATTTCCTTGCCACATATGTTGTCTTTTAAGAGCAACTAAACCAATTTTTTGGAATTGAACCTAAGTCTCAGAACGAAGAGTTTTTGTGCAAATTTAACGATTTTTTTCACCGTTCTCAGAGTAGTTTGGATCCCAAAAAATAAGTTTAGTTGCTATTAAAAGGCAAGATATTTGGGAAGGGAAATGCTGACTTACTTTTTTGAAACTGTATCTTTGCCCTCGGATATCAGCGAAAATATAATATTTGAGCGCCTAAATCTAGACCACATTTTAGCAAACAAGTTATGGGCCTTAAGTGGTTTTTGGTCTTTTGTACATAATTCGAGCAAACTTTTTCCGATTTTCGTAATTTTTTCTTTGTTCGAAAGGGGTAGCCATGACTGAGGGGGAGTAGGCGATGTATTGTACCCGAATGACGTGTAAATTTTTGCTCCGCGAAAATTTATTTGATTTATTTAATTCTTTCGGTTTTTCGTGGTTTGTTTTCTCGATTTATTGTTTCGGAATGCATAAAACTGGTGTGACTGTTCGAGTGTACATCCGTAAAAGTAAGTTTAAAACAGGATACTAGACAGTAAAAGTTGGACCCATCAAGCACGAGCAGCTCAACAGAAGCCACAGCACCCGGAATCTCTTCTCCCACAGCTACTGGATTTTGCATTTTATAATAAAGAAGAGGATAGACTGCTGATATTAACACAAGGATGAAGAACAAATTGCACACACACGAGCAAGGTTAACACGGCTATGATACGACACTCCAGTCATCAGGATACATCAATCTTGTTTGAATGTCATGGTGAGGAAAGCATTGGATATCAAGGCACCAGAGGAACATACGGGCCGGCTCAGAATATGCATATTGCACATCAAACCCTCAAGGAACACAACAACATTAGGTGACATAGACAGGTAAGTACAATATAGAACACAGGTAGGTCGGACAGGTAGACGGACTATATAGAACCCATATTGAATTTACAACATCAAAAACATTTAGTAAATAGTCCAACTGATGCTCGAGCGACATCGGTTGTTGTTATAGTTACTAGCCCACTTTACGTGAAAAATAAGTTGATCAAAAATCAGCGAAAAAAACAATGTCCGTCTGTCGATCTGTCTGTCTGTCGGTCTGTCTGTCTGTCTGTCTGTCGGTCTGTCTGTCTGTCCGTCAACACGATAACTTGAGTAAATCTTGACCGATTTTCTTTTTTTTTCCTGAAAGGTAGTCGAAAAATATTTTATGGTTTTTGGTCTTTTGCACATAACTCGAGTAAATCTTTTCTGATTTTCATAAATTTTTTTTTGTTTGAAAGATCTGGGCATGACGGACAATTCGTGGAAGAAACATTTTTCGATTTGAGTCTTTAGCCTTAGCTAGGGCAATAAAAAAGAGTCTTTGTTAGGGCCCTACGTGTTTTTTGTACATAACTCGAGTAAATCTCTTCCGATTTTCAAAAACTTTTTTTTGTTTGAAAGATCTCGGCACGGCCGACAATTTTTAGAAGAATTTTTGCCTGTGCTTAGGGCTCAAGTGGGCCCTCATGTCGGTCCTAAGGTAGGCCCTAACATAAAAAAATGTTTTTTGCTATGTTGCAGAGCAAATTGAGGGAAACATTTTTGTCTATGGAAGTATGTATCCGAGGCCTCTATTTAAGGCCCTAGGTCAGTACTAAGGTCGGCCCTAGCCCAACTTTTTTGCTATGTTGTAGACAAAATTGAGGAAAACATTTTTCTCTACTTGGAGGTCAATTTTGTGC
>CM055403.1:176753655-176777584 GCA_029228625.1 Pseudolycoriella hygida | reverse complement strand
AAATGCCGGACCCACCAGCGTAATAATTTTTCAACACTCTCAGTTTTCACACGCAAAAATTTAAAACTCAAAACAATCTTCGCAAAAAGACACGAATGTTAAATTTTTGCAGCGTGAAAACTGAAAGTACAAAAAAATTATTTCGTCGTTGGGTCTGGCATTTGTGACGCGATTTTTTGAACACAGGGCAACGTTGTCGTCAAGGAAATGTATGCGTATTTTCAGCGCAAGCGTCACCTCCACTGATATCATTAATTTTGGAAGTGGACATTAGGGGCTGCGTCACACTTTACCTTTTAAAAAGTTTTTGTTGGGATATCAGTAGTTTTGAAAGTTTTTTGTTTTCTGACCCACTTCTGCGCCTCGGCGACCCCACTTTCTATTCATCAAAATGATGCGCAAGTCAATATTTATCGATTCCGACGAAAAAAATTTTTTGGCTAAAACTTTCGCCTCAATTTTGGCCAACTTCCGCGCCTCGGCGACCCCGCTTTCTATTCATCAAAATGATGCCCAAGTCATCTATCGAACTTTCCCGAAGGAACCAACTCTCTAGCTATTCTAATTCAGAAGATAGCAAAAATTCCAAGATGGCGTCACTTTGACAGTTGGCAGCCATTTTCTTAGGATAACGAAAAAATTGTCCTCACCAATCTCTATAACTTTCCCGAAGAAACCAACTGTCTGGCTATTCTAATTCAGAAGATAGCAAAAAATTCAAGATGGCGCCTTTTTGACACCCGGCAGCCGTTTTCTTATGATCCCAAAGATTTCTCCTGATCAAACTCTATAATCGCTCGGAACAAACCAACCCTCTAGGTATTGTAACTCCGGAGCTAAAATTTGAAAACACAAAAAAACGTAATTGATTGCTTAGGAAAATTCAAAATGGCGCCTTTTTGACACCCGGCTGCCATTTTCTTATGATCCCAAAAAATTCTCCTGATCAAACTCTATAATCGCTCGTAACAAACCAACTCTCTAGGTATTGTCACTCCGGAGCTAAAATTCGAAAACTCCGAGCACTACGTGAAAAACCATGAAAATTGACCTCTTTTCCACATTTTCCGACTTTTCCAGAGTTTTCCCGGAAAAGCGGCCGATGAAATTTTTCATTTTAGGCCGAGACAGACGTTCCCAGAAAATTTCAGGAAAATCGGCTGTCTAGTTCTCGAGATCGAAAATTATTTATAGAACATAGATAGATAGATAGATAGAACATAGATAGATATATAGAAACCGACAGATCAGAAAAAAAATTTACGTAATAATGAGAACAATGGATTTTGGTAAGATGTATGGAAAAGTATCATCTTCAAACCTCCACATCTCAGCCAATTTTCAACCGATTTTGATGAGTGAGGGCTTGTTGGAAAGCTGCTGCGACGTAGTTTTTTTTTTTAAATAATTTGGAGGGGGGCGATGGGAAAAAACTCAAAACTTCGCCTATACATCGTGTCTTGTCCCAAAGTTTTTGTATGGAGGTTTTTGGGTTTGTGGACGTTTTTTTTGGGGTGTGGGGACTGCGTCACGCTCTCCGCTACCGCTCCGAGCATGATAATTTGGTCGACTCGACTATAATTTTCATTATAATACGACTATAATTTTCGATTCGACTATAATTTTCGTTATAGTCCGACTATAATATCATGACGTCAAATCTCAAAAGAAATCAAAAAAAAGCTACGAGTCAAATGGCGAATTATATGCCCAAATGATGTAAACTATAGTATTAACCAAGGGATAAATAACTTGATTACAGTCTCGGTACGTGAATATTCCTCGGGGCATAGCCCCTCGGACATTCACCTCACCTCGACTATAATTGCGCCATTATATCCCTTGGTTAATAATATACTATTACTACCAGCTTGTGTCATCAAGCCGTACTTCAAACACCAAGAAGAGCAATACAATACTGTTGTGACAATACCCCCAATTAAGTAAGTGCCAAAAGTGGCGCTTTATAGAATGAGGAGTAACCTTACACAATTCAAAAGACCAAAGAGTAAAACGGGCAGACTCGTTTGAAAATTCCGATGGAATTCCGTTCACCATTTCGAAATTCGCGCGGCTTCATTCGTACGGTAACCGCAATTTTGTCTCTAATTTAATCTCGTTTACATGCAAACAAAAAAGTATGCCGCCTAACCTCTGGTTTATATAACATTTTGTGTTTGGTAAAAGTCTTATAATTTATTATTTAACACAAAATTTCTAATTACGAATTAAACAAAATTTTGGTTCATTTTTCGAACTACTTTCACATGAAAGTTTTATGTTAACGTGAAAGATCTTCCAGTCAAATATTGTTAAGTTATTTATTTCTCGGATGATATTAACTGGGAAGAGAATGTCCTCCTAGGCTGAGAGAAGAGTACTCGCGGTAGTATTTAAAGTCGAAAGTCAACGTTGTCGTTTATTTATTTATTATAATGACTGCCAGAAAGTACTTTACAATATTCAAAATTCATCACAGAAATTACTATTTTCAACACATTGCACATACGAATATAATGTAAACATCAAACTTCTACTTTTAAATTTTTAAGCTATTCTACTGCGTTGTCTGTTGCCTCATTTAGTTCGCTAATGCTTCCCTCGAAGCGATGGATGGTGCATTGATTCAGGATGTGATCCATAGTCTGGATCTCGCCACATTGCATTAGGGCGAGTCGACGAATTTCCGTCGGTGCATCAGAAATGCGCAACAGCCTTGTCCTGTTTGAAAGCGGTTAAGCCTTAGCCAGATTTTCCTTGGGAGTTCACAGCCTTTTACCTCCTCTATGGGGTCGTTGATTAATTCTTTATTTGCGACTATAGTTCCTTGCCACCACTCTCTCCATCTTTCGTTCATAGCTCCCATATCATCTTTCTGACGGTAGAAAGTCCAAAATAGATGTCTTGATATCAACCGAGATGTAGTCAGAGCTGATTCTATGTCTTTGAAGATTGGTAGGTCATGGTTTATTTCAATCTTGTTGCACTCCTTCAGAGCGGCTTCTTGACGAAGGATGAAGAAGGGTGGTATGTTGCTCAGTATATAGAGCCATTCGACTTTTGTTGGGTCAACGGCACCAGCGACTATTCGTAATGCGCATTTGATTTGAGCATCAACCTTGCTAACATGAGCACTATTCATCCAAACCGAGGAGCAGTAACTCGCTGTCGATAGTATCATCGCTTGTGTCGTCATTCTTAGGGTTTTTGCTGAGTAGCCCCAGGTTGATCCTGCCAGTTTTTGGATGAGATTGACTCGTGATTTTAGTTTCGTTTTGACGCGTTCCAGGCTCATTCGATGAGTGAGACTGCGGTCTAAAGTGTTGCCCAGGTATGCGGGGTTGGCCTCGTATTCTACCCTCTCACCATTCATAAAGAGGTCAAGTTTGCGATTTGCTTGCTTATCGTTTAGATGGAAAAGGCAATGAACGGTTTTTTCTAGGTTCGGCGTTAAACGCCAGTCTTTAAAGTAGTTACTCATGATTTCCAGATCCTCGTTCATCTTTACTTCCAATTCTTCGAATGTTTCCGCTTGAATCGCTAAGGCTTTGTCATCGGCGTACGTGAACTTTCTCGAGTGTGTCGTGGGCATGTCCATGGTGTATACACAGTAGAGGAAGCTTGCGAGGACTGATCCTTGCGGCAAGCCTCTCTTTTCCGACTAATCTTTCCGTTGATTTCTACGTTGTCGTGATTACTACCGGACCATGTTGAGACAGAATTACATTTAAAAAAAGACAAATTCAAGGGAACACGAAAGATTTGGAACAGAATCGGGCTTTAAGCGCACTTCCCTATAATACAACGTTACAGTTCCTATCGATCATGTAATGATTGAAACATGTTGTTCACGGTAAAGGTCAACACGTGAAGCAAGCAAAGTTCAAGATTAAAATTCGTCAAGCAGATGTTTATGGCATCGAGCATCGTCTCTGACATTATAAAACTTTCTGAATATTCATTTTCAAATTGAAATGAAAAGAGTATTCTCTAAATTGACCCGATATTACTAACATTTTGCCATAGTTTTAGCTGTTTGTAAACCAAACAGTTTGGCGACTTTATTGTTGCAGAATGTTTAATATGTTTGTGTAAACTGGTTTCCACCACTTCGTCCGTACATTTTTTTTTATTTTTAACTTTGCTGGCTGCTAGTATGAAAATGATATTATATTTTACCTCCACCACCGCACAATTACCTTGATAATTATTCACAAAAGCTGGAATGGAGAAATAACTATGCAGAGAATACCGACCGACACTATCAAAATGTTCAGTAGTTTAACCATCATTCGTTGTTCGTGATGTTCACATCCATTGTCTTTAAGATTTTAACGCTAAGCTTGGCTTTCGGTAAGTATTTTCGTATAATATTTCAAGTGTTGGTTCGTTTGATATTTACTCTGTGGTTGGTCATTTATTTTGTTTATGCACTTGATGTTTTTCATGCATGAAACGTTGGAGAGAAAGTATTTATTTTGTCAAGAAATTGGTGTTTGAATTTATCGTTCGAAAGTAATGTGATAAGCGAGGTTATTAGTGCCAGTCCAAGGTTTCGAACTAAAATAGACAAGAACATTGTGTGACATTCAAATCTGCAATTCAAGTAGTGCAAGTGCACGTCACAAAAGCTATATTTTTATAAGTGAAAGTTGTATGGAGCAAAGTGATTGTAAAACCAACAAATTTTGACCTAACAAATCGTCTGTTTTATAAATAAACTTTTTAAAATTGTGCGGTTTTTACAATTTGTTGTATAAAGTACATAAATACAGTTCCTGTTTTGCTGCACTTCCTATTTCACGTTTCATGTAAACTGTACTCAAGGTTAAATTATGATTTTTACCGGAAAAAAAATTACTTCCATGTGACTTTTCGATGTATGGAAATATGCCCTTTGAGTATTGAAAGAGCTTTCGACAGTTGATCATTGAAGGTTCATTTTGATAGACTTTCAAGTAAATTTCATCAAATATTTATTCGTTTGCGATTAAAATTTTTCTTTAATGGCACTACTAAATCTTCCTTTATGCAATGACGTAGATACCGTCAAATATTCGGAGGGGTTGCTGATTGGAAGTCGATCTGCAGCTTGCACATTTGTCTAAAAATTTAAATCGATTGTCTGTAACTTAGAACAGGCTGCCACGCGCCTGTGAAACAACATGACGATAAACTAAACTTCCAAGCAAATTGTTTGGCTGAGTCGGAAAGAGATTATAGGGAAACTTTTTTGGAATTTTTGTTATACCAATTTCAACTCCTTTGGGAATAATTGTTCCCTTGGCAAAAGCTTCGTTTGCCATGTTCGGGTTGAGCGGAGTGTTCAGTGTAAGGTAATACTTAATCGTACATTCAAACGGAAAGTTAGACGCGTACGATTGTAGCCCAACTTTTGATTACCTTTCGTGGAAAAAAATCTCAAGTGCGGTTCAAATTTGGCCGAAAAAAAGGTGGGACAGACGGTATTCCACACGAATTAGGAAAACAAAAATTAGGAAAAACAAAAATTAGAAAAAAAAATTGGAAACCGAAAATTAGGAAACAAAATAATTTGCCAAAAATAAGGAAAAACTGAAATAAGGAATGAATTAAATTAGGAATAACCAAATTAAGAATCAGGCAATCAGGAAAAACCAAAGGCAGGAAAATTATTTTTGAGAGAATACGCCGCAGGCCGTGATAAATCGTGGAAAATAAAAAAGCGGGGTAGAGGGGAGGCAGCCCCCGCGCAGGGGGAATATACTCCCTTGCGGGGTCTAAGCTGCAGAGCCCCTAGCGGGGTTCGGGGTAGAGGCCCATGCACCGAAGGCAGCCTGCAGTGTGTAAGTAGCTCGCCGCAGGCGCGGGGGTTTAAGGGGCCAGAGCCCCTTACATACCAAAAATAAGATTGCGACCTCCTTAGGAATTGAAAACTTTGATGGTTTTCCTGATTTATTTCCTGCTTGATTTTCGTTTTTCCTAATTTTGGTTTTTCCTAAATTTGGTATTTCCAGATTTTTGTGTTTGCTTATTTTAGATTCCTGATTTTCGTTTCCTGATTTTCATTCCCTGATTTTTGGTTCCTGATTTCTTGACTCCTGATTTTTGCTTTCCTAAGGTGGACATTCGGGACAGGCAGAAGGACATTCGTTGTAGATTTCGTTCATAGATCCCAATGCGGAAAGCCCACCAACTCCCGGGCAGAAAAAGTCAATGTTACAGACGTAGTAACCAACACTATATAGACATTTACTTCCTACGGGTCTAAAAAACAGCCTCGTAGCTCAGCTGAATGAACGTGAACCACACAAGGATGAAAATGAAAGTAGAGCCGCGCGCCGATCACCAGCCGTAAAAGTTCGCCGCCGACAGCGAATATATTTTTGACGTGCGTTCCCGATTTCTCAGTTAGGGCCGACCATTTCTGATCGATGCACACTGATCAATGGACCCTTTGTGCTACGCAGTCATCATAAAAATCTTTTAAGAAGTCCTGCTAAATGCCTCTCCTCCACACGAAAACCCTGTCCACAGCCTTGTACAAGTCGTCGGCTTTGTACAAGAACCAGCAATCGATTGGACACCTCTTGAACAGTTGCACACCTGGCGTATGACCCGAGCTCCTAACTTCACGTTCATATGCAATCAGATGATACCCTGTTCAAGTAACTAGTCCTCGCCAGTCCAGTTCAGGTCTAACCTCACACCATAAACCGCAAAGCTTTCCCGCTAGGGTCTCGACTTTGCGGCCTGCTGTCACTACTCTGCGCGTCGACGTTAGCCACCCTGTAGCCCAAAGATGCGCGCATATGGGAATAGTGCCTACTAGCCCTATCCAAGGCAAAGACTTCCGGTCCACAAGCTGGCCTGGGGACTGCTATGTAGCCCAAAAAATCTTCACTAATTGGCATAGCTTCGCTAGCGAGCCATAACCGCGGCAAAAACCTGCGTTCCACAAACCGAACTGAGGGATAACCCGGCGGGTGACAAAAGGCAAACAAAGTATCAAAGCCACTGAGCCGGACGACAACTAGGAAAAGTACCAGTTCAGCCGTGCAACTGCTTTCACAAATTCCGAAATTGATACAAATTCGCCCGATTCACCACGTGCAAAACATAGTTCAGAGCAAATTCGACTGATTCACTTCGGAGCATAGTTGACAGTAAAACACTGCTATTGTATGCATGCCCATTGAAAACAATTGAGGAGCAACCTATGCATGCAAAGTTGTGTCTCGCTGAAATGATTTGATGTTCGTTTCCAAATTACTTCAGCGCTTCGAAACATATCATGAAGCGGTAGTTTGACTCCTGAGCTTGAGTTACAGGCACAAGGAAAAGTGAATTGATTACCCACCTTCACACGTTTAAAGCGAACAATAAAAGAATCGTTACAATATCTAACAATAGTTGTTTACGCAACAAGGCAGCAGGCCGAAAGTGCTTTGCCGTGTTGCGTATCAAGTTTTTCATGCTTGCTAGCAGGGACGAAAGTTGAAAAATGTAAGCCCAAGGGGCGAAAGCGAAAACTTTCGCCCCGTGAGATTACATTTTTCTTTTCGTCCCTGCTAGCAAGCATGAAAAAACAAATTGCATATTCGCCATGCGAGAGATGCGGTTCAATCATTTCACTTCAGATTCACGAGAATAAATCACTATTTATAGCATAAAACAAAAATTCCGGCAATAGCACAAAACACTGAACACTTTGGCAATTACACAAAATTAAAAATTCCGGCCAAGTTCGTGGGGACAGCCGATCTTAAGAACGATGCGTACTCGACCGCGGTGTAAACTCGACTCCCGTGCGTTAATTTGCGCCACCGCGCGGGCGTATCGCCGCCATCGTTGACCGTTTTTTGTCGACGCGAATTCAGACAAAAAATGAAACTAAAAAATTGAAAAAAGTTAAAAATTTAAGTTTTCTTTAAAAAAACGCCGCCACCAATCGAAAAGGTTTTAAAATGATTATTTTCTGTTATCTTGCTTTCTTCTGTCATGCAACGTACTGTAACATATTTCTGCTCGGTAAATGCGTCATTACCTCGTCGTAAGCGACTCGGAAAACGTTTTTACTGAGCATCTACATGTAAATCTTGTACGTAAGTGCTTCCAAAAACTTGCTTCGGCTCGCGCAGCAAACTTCCAAGTCAAAACAACCAATTTGGAAGCACACACGTTGTTGAACCCAAGAGAAGCTGACAAAAACTTTTTAGACTCGTACGAAGAGAGAAGTTCTTCGAAAAGGGGTCTTATGCGTTTACCACGACGTTTGTAACCACCCCAATTTCGACCCGAGAGTAGGGGGAGCAATCAACAATAAAAAAAATCCGTCCGTCCGTCCGTAACCGCGATAACTTGAGTTTTCTCTGAACGAAAAAATCTTTTTTGGGATTGAATCTGGGCACTGTCGGCCCAAGGGCCGCCGAGCTAGGGCCGTTTAAGTGGTTTTTGGTCTTTTGTACATAACCCGAGTACACTTGCGGAAATATATTTTTGCATCAAATAGAATTTTGTACTTCTGTGCAAGTTATTGCAGTGTTAAAAACTGCGCAGAAGTACAAAATTCTATTTGATGCAAAAATATATTTCCGTAAGTATAAATTTTCTTCGATTTTCATAATTTTTGTTTTGTTTGAAAGATCTGGGCATGGCCAACAATTTATGGAAGAAATTTTTTTGGATTTGAGTCCTTGCACTTGGCTAGGGCGCTAAGAACGAGTCTTTTCTAGGGCCATACGTGTTTTATTTTCATTATTCGAGTAAATCTTTTCCGATTGTCATAATTGTTTTTCTAATCGACAGGGTCTATGAAAGCCCAACAATTTGTAGAAGAATTTTTTTTGAGATTGGGCCCTAGGATATAGCTGCGGCACTAAAAACGAGCTTCTGCTAGCGCTCTACATGTTTTTTGTACTTAACTCGAGTAAATCTCTTCCGATTTTCAAATTTTTTCTTGATCGAAAGGTCTAGGATTGTCTTCCGTTTAATGGAAGAAATTTTTTTTGATTGGGAACTCTTGGACTCAGTCAGGACCCTAAAATTGAGTTTCTACTAGGGCCCAACGTGTTTGGATAAATCCTAACTGATTTCGTTGATTCTTTTTCTATTTGCGAGGTAATCGAGTACCTAATTATATTCAAAAACAAATTTGGACCCGGTGCCTGTGCTTAGGGCTGAAGTGGGCCTCAGGTCTGTCCTAAAGTCCGCCCTAACCAAAAAATTTTTTTTTCCTATGTTGCAAAGCAAATTGAGGGAAACATTTTTGTCTATGGAAGTATGTGTCCGAGGCATTTCCTTATGGCCCTAGGTCGGTCTTAAGGTCTGCCCTAGACAAAAAAATGAGTTTTAAATGGAGGGACATTTTTTGTCCATATAAGTATTTGTCCGATGCCTCTCCTGAAGACCCTAGGTCGGTCCTAAGGTCGGCCCTCGACAAAAAAAATTGTTTTTTCCTTTGTTGTAGAAAAAATTAAGATGAACATTTTTGTCTGTTTGGGGGTCAATTTTGTACTTTCGGAAGGCTTTTTTTACACCGTTTCTTCGGATGGGTTTTTCAATATTGCCCTTTCGGCAATTTCCAGTGACATTTAATGTGGACGTAATTTCGTACACTTAAGAGTTAAGGCAATATTTACTTAGATACGTTCCAGTCTTTTTGCAACATTTATTATGTTTGTCACATCTATTCTGATACGTACGGGTCCCTTGCATATGTTTAATTTCGCTGTAACTCAGAGTAAGTAGCCCATTGTAAGAAAAAAGACCCTCCTTTAACAAACGCCCTTGTTTTTTACGCTAGTCATCTCTTAACCCTTTTGAAAAGAAAATCAAAATTGGATGGATGTACAACACAGCGTCTTCTCTTCAAAGTGAATTTCGCTAGACATATGCACAATATCATCCTATGCATGAGCATTATATCTTATCAACATTTATGGTTGACTTTTACTATCGCAAAATCTACGAGATACACTTAAAAATATTGGATGATGCTCACATCCTCGTTGCTATTTTTCTATTTTTCAATTGCGGTTTATCAAAAAATAATGCAACTAAATGTTTGAGAATTTTCTGTTCGTTTGGCTGTGTGTCAATCCTCATGGCATAAAACATAATATTTGACGACATTCTTTTTAAAGTTTCTTTGAATTTCTAATACTTTTTAGAAAATTTTATGAGATTTTCGTTTACGCGAACTATTTTTCCTACATTTTTATGTTACGAAAATGTTTACCAAGATATTTGTATGCAGAGATTCGGTAATATTTGATTGATGAGAAAGCGATTTTTTGTCAGTTTTAAGTGAGCAACATTTTATGTGATTGCCGTGACGAAAACGAAAATGTATTTGCTCATACATTGATATGCATACAGACGTAGAGGTAACGCATATTATTAGCGATCTATGGACGGTGGAACAATAGCGGAATTCGTTTATATAAAAGTTCAAAAAAAGTACAAATTTGGACATAATTTTCAATACAGAATAGCCGGGACAGAATAATCTCAATTTTTAAGTAAAACTTACAATATAAACGCTGGAAAATGCCAAGCCTTCAGAAGTTCAAAGAAAATTAACGCAGAGATTATGGAAACTATTTCCATTTCATTTGACTTTCTGAACTTTAATAGATCAACAAACGCGTAATTCGTTCGAATAATTAGAATATTTTATTTCAAAACCTCATGTGTTAATGATGGCACTAAATTTCTATTTCAACATAGATAATCGGGCGATGATTTAATGGCAGATTAAGCGTTTCATTATTAACGGCCAGGATTGGAGATTTGGTGTAATTTATTGTTAAATGATATCAACCGTGAAATATTTTGTTTAACGAACTGATATTTATTCAAAATTAAATTTCCGTAAAATATTCAGCCACTCTCTCCCTCTTATGTTTCGTCGAAACCTCTTTGCCCTTCCGACGACTGGAGTATTCTCCCAAAGTAAAATTTAGTATAAATCTCCCAGACTTTTCCCAAGCGATTTCAATTGACTGAGAAAGAAGATAAAAGCAAACGACCGAGTCAACAGGACTACACACTAGGCATGTTCAAAAAAAAAGATTGCTCAAGTCGATCCCGTAACCCCACAAAAAGTATCTAAGTATCAGTGGTAAAAATCAAAAACTTCTTTGTTTATTTTTGTTAATGAATGAATTTATTTATTGACAATATATGTGTAAGGTGGTTTACCTTTTAAATTACATATACCCCGAGCAAAGCAACGCGTGTACATTAAATTTTCGAGAAATTTGAACATAGAATATGAAAAGAAAAAGAAAAAGAACATGGAAGTAACAATAAAAAAAGAAAAATAAAAAATACTAATGATGAAAAATACTTAACAACTAGATTGAGATCAAATCAGCAGCAGCAATCCCAACCAACTTGCAAATATCCCATCTGTGGATGAATGTCAGATGAGAGTGGGTGATATAGCAGGCTCTGCCGGTTACTAATGGTTTCCCAGGCCGAAGTGATCTTTGCAGGCACGCTTGAAGCCAGTTATCGAGAGATTTCGTTTAATTGCATTAGGCAACGCGTTATATTTCGAGACTTCTCGCACAAATAGGGAGTCATTAACAATTTTCTTATCATTACGAGGCAGAATCAGGTTTAATGTCCTAGCGGATGAGCCGAAACTAAGGTTTTCATATATATAGTCAGGTTCATTGGCAATGATAACTTTATGCAGAAAGGAAGAGTTGAGGTAATCAAAGTAAGTAAAAAGATCACTGCCTAGGAGCCTGTTACTGTAAGCCGAGACCGATTCATATCGCCCTACCCCATATGCGAATCTCAAGCACGCATTAAATGGTTTACTTAAAATGTTTTTGGTTGTGGCAGAGAGTTCACCAAAGACAGGGGAGCAATACGTCAAGTGTGGTAACAAGAGTGCTTTGACAAGAAGTTCTCGCGTATGCAGTGGGGCATGACGAGCAATTGGCCATAAGTTCCGTAGCTCAGCAAATATTTTGGAAGACACCTTCCTAGCATGCTGATTCCATTCCATTCGGCAGTCCAAATTCAAGCCCAAGTTCTTCACTGAGTCTACATAATCAATCTTAGCCCCATCTATATGTAGTTCAGGGATCCCACCCGACCAACCATTTGACGAAAAGATCAGGGCCTTCGTCTTCCCTATATTCAGGGACAGCCTGTTTCGCTCTGCCCACACTACGATCGCATTTAGATCCGCCTTCAAGAGATGCATATCCATGATAACATTATCTACTGGCTGATCTATAACCTTCGCAATGATACCCCGCACGATGAATTTGATGAAGAAATGAGTTTCATACAATTTTGTTGTGCAACCATGTCTTGTGAATTTTCTTCAAAATTTTTAATTATAAATCCCAAAAGAAAATCACAACAAAAACCTCTTTAAAGGTAAAGGGTGACACAGTTCTTAAGTCCGCTTCCAAAATTAATGATATCGCTTGAGGTGACGCTATCGCTGATAATACATAGAAGAACCTTTTCAGTTGTTGAACAAATTTCTATTTTTTGAAAATTTTCTCCGAAAAAAAATTTTCTCAGAAAAGAAAATTTTCATAGAAAAAAATTTTTCCGAAAAAAGTTGTCTTCGAAAAAGAATTGTCTCCGAAAAAAATTTTCTCAAAAAAAAAGTTTTTCTCCAGAAACATTTTCCAAAAAAAAATTTTCTTAAAAAAACATTTTCAAAAAAAATTTTCTTCAAAAAAATTGTTCCTAAAAAAATTTTCCTTAAAAAAATTTTCTCCGAAAAAAAATTTTCTCAAAAAAAATTATCTCCAAAAAAATTATCTCAAAAAAAATTTTCTCCAAAAAAACCAAAAAAATTTTCTCCAAAAAAAATTTTTCTCAGAAAAAAATTTTTCTCCGAAAAAAATTGTTCTACGAAAAAAAATTTCTTTACGAAAAAAATTGTTCTCCAACACCTTCGGCTACCATCGGAACACTTCCTGTCACTTTATGCTACCTTCGCAACACTTCGTGTCACCTTCGGCTACCTTCGCAACACTTCGTGTCACCAATTCTCCTCACTGATTCATATAACTTTCCTGAAAAAACCAATTGTCTAGGCATTCTTATTCAAAATTTAGCAAAAAATCCAAGATGGTGTCACTTTGACAGTTGGCAGCCATTTTTTTAAAATGCTAAAAAATTCTCCTGGCCAAACTCTATAACTTTCTAGAAGAAACCAAATCTCTAGAGTAAGAAATGTTGCATACGAAAATTCAACAGATGCAGCTGTAACCATTTCCGTTACACTTCGCAAGTCCAAAAAATACCTCTAACCGAGACAAATAGATACGTAAGCACTTTGTCCATCACGTCCATCAGCATATCAAGGTGCATGACTTGACTGAAGATTGGCACTAGATGCCAAAATGTTGGTTTCTTCTAATTATCTCCATAACGCAACTGTTCTAGATGTGTTAAAAAGTGAGCGTCATGTCAATGACAAAATAATTCAAATAAGAGCTTACACGTTCATAGTAAATGTAATACGTAATGAGTTGTATCCTAAGATTGATTTCAAGTTTGCGGGCAGTCGAATGACTTTTCATAGTTTTTTTTTCATAGTCACTTTAGCAGACTTTTGAAAATTCCAAAAAATTCTCCTGATCAAACTCTATAACTTTCCCGAAGAAACCATTTCTCTAGCTATTGTCACTCCGAAATAAAATTCGAAAACTCCGAGCATTAGCTAAAAAAACCTCAAAATTGACTACTTTTCCACATGCCATGGCTTTTCCAGAATTTTCCCGGAAAAGCGGCATATGAAATTTTTCATTTGGGACCGAGACTGACGTTCCCTGAAAATTGCAGGAAGATCGGCTGTCTGGTTTTCGAGATCGAAAATTATTAATAGACAGAACATAGATAGATAGATAGATAGAAACCGACAGATCAGAAAAAAAGTTTCCATAATGATGAGAACAATAGAAAAATTTATTGTCCATACAAAAATGTCATTTTCAAACCTCGATATCTCAGCCAATTCCTAACCGATTTTGATGAGTCTGGGCTCGTTGGAAAGCTGCTGTGAGGTTGTTTTTTTAATAATTTGGAGGGGGAATGGGCGAGGGGGAATGGGCGAGGGGAAAAAACTCAAAAGTTCGCGTATATATAGCTCCTCGTCCCAAAGGTTTTTGTATGGAGTTTTTTGGGTTCGTGGACGTTTTTTTTGGGGTGTGGGGACTGCGTCACGCCCTCCGCTACTGCTCCGGGCATGATTCATGCTTAACATCTCTGAGGAAAATCCATCGAATGAAACTCATTTCACTATCAAATTCGTCATGTGGGGTGTCGTTGGAAAGGTAATAAATCAGCCTTTACGGGAAGAAAACATAGGGCGAAAAAGGTGGCGCTGACAACGCTTTAAATTACGAAAATTGAAAAAAATGAAGTATTTGACTTTTACCACAGACAATTTTCTTTCAAAAATTTAAAAAAAAATTATTTTTGACGTTTTTAAGGCCAAATAACATTTTTTGTGGGGTTACGGAATCGAATTGAGAAATATTTTTTTTGGGCAAGCCTATAACACATCCCTTGGTTATTTTTCTCTTTTGAAAATCTCTTGGAAATTTTCCTTTACTCTTATAACTTACGTGAAAGATGACTATCCGAATGTAATCGGTGGGTTTCACAAGTTTCACTGCGGTGCTTACAGATTGAGTGCTGCCAGCCTTGAAATGCATGCTTTAGCCCCGCCATTGGCAGGAGTGGTCTTCAACGGGTTAGGTGGAAACCCGTGGCCTCCTAAGATGACTTAGCGGGAGGGAATTTTCGTTGATTCTCACCGAAGTGGTTAAGAGCCTAACTGCGTAAGTTGGAGCCGCTTGGTTGGGTGCCCTTAAGAGCACGTCGCAAAAATGAGGGCTGTCAAGTTTGCGATGTTTTTATGGAAGAGAATCCTGGGTAAGTAACAAGTTATTCAAAATAATAGCTCATGTACTGTGGGAGGATGACTCTTACCCAAATAATAGATGAATAAGATTTCAAAAAGTTTAACTATGAAGGTACAAATATGCTTTGACATAACATCGCAAACAAACTTGGAATGCGATGATCGCAATTTTCGACCTCCATACTCAAATTTTTTGAATTCCGATTGATCTATTATTCGTGTAAGAGTCACCCTCTCACAGTACATGAGCTATATATTTTGAATAATTTGTTACTTACGCAAGATTCGGTTCTAGAAAAACATCGCAAATTGAACAGTTCACATTTTTGCAATGTGCTCTTGAGTGCACCGAAACTTGGCACCAAATTTGGTTGAAAACGCGAGTGCTGTGTGGTGTAGCGAGTTTTGGAAACCTAATTCACGATTTAAACGTGGGCGACTGCACCTCTTTATCCTTCTTTGACAATTAGGTTCGAAAAAACGCAGTAGAGATCAGATGGGGTCTCGCTTCCGACCTAAGACAAACAAGGGTGTCGCAACACTAACCGTTTTATGAAGGGCGTTGCAGCTGTGTTGAATAAGCTCGCGCTCGCGGGCGTTATCACAATTCTGCGCCCGTAGTAACTGAACGTTAATCTGCAATAGCTCTCTATATGCTCTAGCCCCTCCTCCATTGGCGTCCTAATGTGTACATGTACATTCAACTTAATAAAATTCTATTATTTCATGATTTAAAATTCGAGCGGCAGTACTGAAAGTGTGACATAATTTATGTACGTCCTCTGCAGCCCAAGATTTTCACAGTCAGATTCACTTAGCTGAAAGTCAGATTTACATGTAGTACATAAACCGGTCGGTCCTTGGAATTTTTTACTTGAAATGGGGGAAGGTTTCAAAAACTGACGTGATTTACAAAAGGGTTCGCGACTGTCAAAAATTACCCATAATTATAGGAATGAATGGTCCCTTACACCTTAACCCTCATACGTATGATACTTGTCTCGCTTAGAACATACATATGGGACACGAATTTTTTGACTCTTGTAAAAACCTTCGCTTCTATAGCCGGAACCTAACTTTTTTCTAACACCTTTTTCTTATCCAAGAACAACAATCAACTATATAATTTCGTACAATGACCGAAATTTAAGTAACAGCTTTGTACTTCTGCGCAGGTTTCTAACATCGCGAAAACCTGCGCAGAAGTACAAAGTTCTTATTTAAATTTCGGTCATTGTACAAGAAGAGAATGTCGTTTTTAACATTTAAATTTTGTCATTTGAAGGTTTGGTGTTAGCTCAGGCCCCAAATCAAAGTTTTCGTAGAAAGCCGGGTAGAACAAAAAACCGAGCCACAACAACAGAAAAGCCCCAACCGATTGGTGATGGAGAATCATCTGACTGTCCCGAAACATTTGGATATTTTGCCGATGCTGAACAGTGCGATAAGTATTACGCCTGCAAGTGAGTCGATTCAGCTGATTTACTTGATTGAAATTACACAAACAAACAAAAATATTTGTCTCTACGTTTCAAAAAAAAACAATAAATTTAAAAGTTGATTGTTCGCAGCGATGGTGTGATAACAGAAAAACTATGCCCCGATGGCATGGTATTCAATGACTACAGCATAGACCAGGAAAAATGTGATTTACCATTTAATATTGATTGTACAAAGCGGTCCAAATTACGTGAGTATTTTTTATTTCATATGCACACACACACACATCTATTCGGTTATCTATTTTTCGTTTGGAAACAAATGGAAATCAGTTTTGGACAACATACGAAAAAGCAAATATTCATTTAATCCAATTTTGCGACGGAGATTTCGCGATATATTTAAACGAATATCGCTACACCGCTAGCCTGGATGAAGGGATTTTTTTTCCAAATATAAATCTTTTTTACGTAGCATCAAAACGTCCTGTAATTTAATTCTGTGAATTAATACAAAAGATTAAGCGCTTGCATTAATGAATGCTCTACGAGATGTGTGACATTTTTTTAGGTTCGTAGCCAGAATGGTATGTCAGGATAGGACGAAAAGGAACTATTTTCAGGAAGTATTTTCATACGTTTTTCAAACCATTCTTTCTCTGTTATGCAAAAATGAATAAGCTCACCCAAGACGTCAATACAACTCTCTACCTCAAAACAATCCATATATCCGGCATGATATGCTTACAAGTCGTTACGAGTCGCTAAAATCTTTATTCAATAAAAATTTATTTTTTCTTAAATTGAGGAAAGTTGAACATCAGAAGTACAATTTTAACTGGGCGAACTCTCTTCAGATGTCGCATTGTTCCCTTGACTGAAAGTCACGGTCTTACACTAGAAAATACCGAAAAATGTCTGTTACCACACCACTATGTGTTGTGTATGAATGAAATTTTATGAAAAACGTTAATTATCTGTTACCATTTTTCGTTGTGCGCACGATTACTTCAATAATTCTTGATCGACTTTCAAAATTACTTTTTTAATCGACGCACAGTAGGCTTATCCGTTATATTCATGTTCAAAAATCTATATCTCCTGAAATATTCACAATTTAAATCTAAGAATTCTTAAAACGTGATTTAAGAATGTTCAAAAATGTCGGGAAAAATATTTGTGCATGTAGGCCGCAGATTAATACTCGTATGGTTGTTAGACAAAGTGACAGGTTTGATTTCTCCCCATACATAACCTCAAAAAAATATGTTTTCCATATTTTCGTCAGAAACTTGTCGAAATCAGTTGCAAACGTTAAAGTAATTCATAATAAGTCGAAACGACCCTAGTCCGACGAAAAAAAGATGAATTTCTTGGTTGGTTCTTTGATTTTGATACTGACTGTCTTTGGGTCTCAGAGCGCTGAACAACAATTCGCTTCAAAACCACTGGGAAATTCATCCCTTTTTCGTCGGACTAGGCTCGTTTCGTATGTAACTATGTAGCGATAGTTGAACTATCGTATCTATCCCGCGATAGTGAAACTATCGTATCTATCGCGCGATAGTTGAACTATCGTTACAGTCGCGTGATAGTTGAACTATCGTGCGATAGTTGAACTATCGTAACTATCTCGCGATAGTCGAACTATTGTAACTATCTCGCGATAGTTGAACTATCGTAACTATCTCGCGATAGTTGAACTATCGTAACTATCTCGCGATAGTTGAACTATCGTAACTATCTTGCGATAGTTGAACTATCGTAACTATCTCGCGATAGTTGAACTATCGTAACTATCTCGCGATAGTTGAACTATCGTAACTATCTCGCGATAGTTGAACTACGGTATCTATCGCGCGATAGTTGAACTATCGTAACTATCGTGCGATAGTTTAACTATCGTAACTATTGCGCGATAGTTTAACTATAGTAACTATTGCGCGATAGTTCAACTATGGTTGAACTATGGCAACTATAGTGTCGCTAGTTCGCTGAACTATAGCGAAGATAGTTGGGCTATTGTGGCTGTAGTCGAACTATATTGACTCAATAGTTGAACTATTGAACTTTCGTTGCGATAGTTCGAGGTTTGAGGGCTGAGCGAAGCTGGGGCCGTAATCGTACAAGTGAAATTAATTGTTCGAATAGAATTTAGTTGATCAATTGAAAAACTCGTACCAATGTGAAGTCCGTGGGAAGAGCGATTGGAACGTATAGAAGACAACCATCAAAGTCAATTATGAAAGTGGATTTTTAAACATCAAGGGTAACGATCAAATTATCTATATATCGCTCAATTTGAAAAACGAAGGAACGTTGTAAACAATTAAGCTGAGGTTTGGTTGTAGTGTAGCAAGCATCTTGTCTTTACAACAAAATAACAAGTCAAGGACCCGACCCTCCCAAAAGGTGTGTCCTAGTGAAAATTTTGCGTAATTTACTCGAAAAAGTTTCCTTTAATTAGAGTCGCCTAGTCTGAGAATAGTGGAGCGATGGTGCCGGGAAAGGGGTCTGCAAGTAAACCCAGATAACACGGACATAGTGCTGTTCAGCCGAAGACTCACAGGCTCAGATCTTGTTGGGAAAGTGAGGGTCTTCGGGAAGGACGTTGAAATTAGCCCCCAGGTGAAATATCTGGGAGTTACGCTGACCGCAAGCTAAACTGGATCGCCCATGTAGAGGACAAAGCTCAAAAAGCTCTGACGGCCTTTTGGATTTGCAGAAGTGCTATTGGGAAGAGCTGGGGCTTATCCTCAAAAGCAATGCTGTGGATGTACGAAGCGGTAGTAAGGCCCGCGATAAGTCATGGCTGCGTAGTATGGTGGCCAAGGCTAGTCGTGCAGACGGCGAGGGAAAGGTTGAAAGAAGTTCAGAGGTTGGCGTGTGTGTGTGCCACGGGTGCCATGAAGACGACACATATTGTGACTTCTAAATTGGTAGAAGAATGTAAAGGCTACTTGAACCAGATAGGGCTGAGCAATCGAGTCAAACTGGTTTGGGTGCTTGGGCACTCCGGAGTGAACGGTAATGAGAAGGCTGATAAGCTGGCAAAAACCGGCTCAACGGCAACCTCATACGGACCCGAACCTCACATCCCCATCCCGAATTCGCTTTGTGCGAAAGCGGTGAAGGACTGGGTGAGGGCGGAGCATAGAAAAAGCTGGACAGCGTACGAAGGAAGAGTGCATACCAAGCATTTCTTCCCCACTCCGAACGAGAAATGGACTAAGGAGCTCCTGACGATGGGACGAGATCGCATAAGAAGGGTGGTTAATACGACGACCGGACATTGCGGACTCAACAAGCACCTGACGAAGATGAGAATCTCAGGTGACCCAGACTGCTCCTGTGGCTTGGAAGAGGAATCGGGCTTTCACGTTATATGTGAATGCCCTAAATTTCATCAGCTAAGACTCAGGACACTAGGCGACTACGTCGTGCACCCTTCGAAAGTGGCCCTAGTAGGCCCTAGTATTATATTAGACAGGTTCCTGGTCGGCACGCAAAGGTTTTCTTGATTTTTTAAATGATGAGCGGGAAAAAGGAACAAAGGGTCACAAGATCTGTGTTTCAGACCACGAAAGTGATCGTCCCAAACTGATAAAAATCTAGAGTCGCCTAGTCACTTTTTCTGCAAAATTTGCATTTCATCCTCTTCCTTCTTTTTCGGACAAACCGGTAACTTTCCTGCAGAGCACTGAAATGGGAAATCTTCAAGACTTAATTAAGTCAGTATTAATCAACATAACGTGATATCTAAACTCTACGACTTGGCTATCCAGTGCCGCATTAATCTTACTGGACCTTTTCAATTGAGCGCCTCAATAACTACAAAGATATTTGGTCGTGCAGCGAAAGTTTGTCTGCATCGAAGTGACAGTAGTAACAAAAATCCCTCAGGAATTTAGGAAAATTTTGCATATTCCAGCGCCCTGAACCGTGGCCCAATAGGTCTCTATATACGGCGCTCGCTATGGCTATCTACTAATATCTAGGAAGTTAAGGTTCGCTTGTTAGCTTCATTGCATTGAAGAATTGAAAAACTCGCGTATAAGTCCGAGTTCCCAAACTATACAACCTTCAGAGGTTTCCCCGTAGGGACCTGCCGTCTTAGACAGGTTCCTAGTAAGTAGACATGAGACAAGTAATATTTTGTATTATTATTCCAACATTGAGTTTTAACGAACATTTTATCAATTCAAATCGAAGATCTGAGGTCCTATCCTATCCATTAGGAGAAAAAAAATTTCCGCCCACAACAGTTTTCTATCTAACTCCAGCAATCAATTTACAGAAACTCCAATTCCATCACTACATTGTATTCGTCAAAACGGATACTTTGGACATGAAGAAAAAAATGTTTGCGATAAATTCTACTATTGCGTTGATGGAATGTTCAATATGATAACATGTCCTGCGGGCTTAGTGTTCAATCCAAAGACCGGCATTTGCACATGGCCGGACGAGGCTGGTAAAAAGGGTTGTTCGAGTGAAGGTAAATTGAATAAAAAATAAATTTCAAGCGAAAATCCATGAAAAGACTATCTGCAGAAATTTTCCAATTCACCTGTCCGAAAGTAAATGAAACTGAAGCTGCAACTCATCCGAGGTATGCCGATCCGGAAGACTGTCAATATTTTTACGTGTGCATAAATGGTGAAATACCTCGACGAAACGGTTGCAAATTGGGTCAAGCTTTTGACGATGCAACCAAACGATGTGAATGGGCGAGAAAAATTCCCGAATGGTTTGTTGAACCATTTTTGTCAAATCGAAATTACGTTAATCTATTTATTAATTTAGCGCCGATTGGTACAAAGACAGGTTGACCGATGCCCAGCTTGATGAGCTAGAAAATCCAAAACCACCTCCAACAGCTCGTGTTAAGGGTGTACAGAGACGAAAATCTTCCAAAAAACCTGCCCGTGTGGAAGTAGATGAAATTGATGAATAAATGGGATTTTTGTTTGACTAATTTAATCTCCAAATAATTTAAAAAAAAAGTTTTTAAATTAATTTGTCTTTCATTTTTTTCTTTGGTTTATGGTCGTGTTCCAGAGTAGAAATTTTGTACGAAAATTGAATCACTTGGTCAGCACCATTTGAAAGATGGTATGTAATAGTAGTTTGTGTTACAAGTAATGTAAGGACGAATATTACCGCACCAGTTACAATTTGTCCTAACGAGCCGCAGACGATTGGGACAAATTATAACGTGTGCGTTAATATGAGTCCTAACATTACGTGTAACACACAACGTTTTTTGCAATGAAATAAAAAATTACCGCACTGAAACAGAAATTACCGCACGGAAGCAGAAATTACCGCACTGAAACAGAAATTACCGCACTGAAACAGAAATTAATGCACTGAAATATAAATTACCGCACGCTTTCATATTAGTTACGTAATATTTGAGTTTATATACTTCCAAATGCATATGTCATAATCATAGCATATATGCGTTTACTACTACGTTTGCAGGGTTGGGGTAGCGTCGCTATTAGGGAGCTAAAATGCAAAACATCTCTCTATTAGCGACTAGCGCTTGCCAAATCCAGTTAGAGAATAATTTTTCCGCTACTCGCTAAAATTTTTGCTAAAATACTATATATTTGTAAATGAGTTTTGAAAGTTTTGTTCGGTAAAATTTAGAAAATTTGAGACGAATTTCCCACACGAACTCACACCCAAATTTAACTTCACCAAAAGAGTAATGTAGAAGGAATGATGTAACTCCTTAGAATTGTTACCAACAAAAACCCTCAAAAGGGAAATGTGAAGCAAGTCCTTGTTCCTTGAAATTCTTTAGAAATCTTTTCAAAATTGAAATGTGAAAGCAAAGAAAATATTTTTATGTATCTTGGTCGGGAGCTTGTGACGCTTTTTTTTGGCAATTATGAAAAAATTTCAAAGGAGTTTTTTGCGCACAGAGGATTTGGAAGGACACATTTCGTCACATTTCCCTTTCAAGGGTTTTTGTTGTGATATCAGTAACTAAGTAAACGTGAACGGTCTTACTTGGTCTCAGGGGAGTACGACGACGCAACTAAAAACACAGTCTGTACTTTTTAATCGTGCGGGAAGCTTGCGTCAAGGGCGCATTGCTACCGCTCGTTCCTAATTTTTTATAATTGAAATTTTTCATTCAAATATAAATTAGGGAGCATTAGCGATCGCTATTAGCGCGCTAATTTACAGTTCATTAGAGAATTCAGATTTTTTTCATATTGGCGCTAGCATTAGCGTCGCTAGAAAAAAACGTTAGCGATTACAACCTTTTACGTTTGTAAACGGTCGATTTGAGGGGGGAGCATCAATCATGGTCCGTAGATGAAAAATCTGTAAGAAACATTTTTGCTAACAAAGACAGCAACAAAAACGCTTCCCTCACGTCAGAGGTGTGATGTTACACAATTATCCAACACAGTACGTCTCAGGCTACGATAAATTTGTATGGGACAAGTTCCGAAAAGCATCAGAGTGCCTTGCAAATATAGTGTTACAGTTTTTGTTGCCAAACTTGTTGGCATATCTGAAGTTCTCTCATAACTCGAGTGAAACTTGACCGATTTTCAAAATCTTTTTTCCCCCTGAAAGGTAGCACCAAAACCGGTTTTGCGATTGCAGATAGGCATTTTTGGATGAAAGGCCACTGAATAGGGCCCCCTAAGTCGCTTTGGGTCTTTTTACATAACTCGAGTAAATCTCTTACGATTTTCAAAAAATTTTTTTTGTTCGAAAGATCTGGGAATGCTCGACAATTTATGAAAGAAAATGACTATTTATGAAAGAATTTTTTTTTTATTTTAAGTCCATAGACTTAGCCAAGCCTTTAGACTGAGACCCAACGTGTTTTTTGACCCGAATTTCGACCGGGGAGTTGGTTATTTTTTCGTTTCAAGATCTAAATAAAAAAAATTGTCCGTCCGCCGTCTATCACCAAGATAACTCGATGAAAAGTCAACCGATTTTTATAAACTTTTTTTCCCTGAAAGGTAACATAGCTCGAGTAAATATTTTCTGATTTTGATAAGTTTTTTTTTGTTTGGAAGGTCCAGGCAAGGCCGGCAATTCATGGAAGAAACTTTTGACTCTGACCTTTTTAACTCAGCCAAGGCCCTAAAACTGCGTCTATACTAGGGTCCAACGTGTTTTTTCTACGTAAATCGAATAATTCTTATCCAATTTTTTTTTCCTGAAAGATAATGAAAAAATTTATAACAGGATTGAGTTTGGGCAAAATCGGCCGAAAACTTTTGAAGTTACTGTCGAAAAAGTGGTCAAATACGTGATTTTTTCAAGGTCGGAAAAACTTTATGACTAATATCTCTGCGAAATTAGCACGGTAATTGATTGCTCCTCAAGGTTTTGAATGAAAGATATGGAATTCCAGAAGTCACGAAAATCAAATTAGTGAAAATCTGTTCGGGCTATAGGGTCCTAGTGTCCTATAGCGTGGTCCTAACTCACGCTCCGTAACCCTACAAGATATTTGGTCCTTTTTCGTGAATATTCAGTGTTGTTGAGAAAAAATAGGCGAACTTTTCTATCCATGGAAGTATGGGTCAGAGGCCTATCCTTTTTTTTTTTT
>CM055403.1:176742314-176753155 GCA_029228625.1 Pseudolycoriella hygida | reverse complement strand
ATTTTTCTCCAAAAAAATTTTTCTCTGAAAAAAGTTTTTGTCCAACAAAAGTTTTCTCCGAAAACATTTTCTACAAAAAAAAATTTTCTCTGAAAATTTTTTTTCGCACAAATCTCTATAACTTTCCCGAAGAAACCAACTATCTAGCTATTCTAATTCAAAAGATAGCAAAAAATCCAAAATGACCTCTTTTTGACAGCTGGTCGCCATTTTCTTAGGGTCACAAAAAAATTCTACTCGCCAATCTCGACAACTTTTCCGAAGAAACCAAATGTCTAGGTATTTCTAATTCAGAAGATAGTATTTTTGAGTATTCACAAAATCAAAGCGCCGCTTTGATAGCTGGCAGACATTTTCTTAAGATCGCAAAAAATTCTCCTGATCAAACTCTATAACCGTTTCGAAGAAACCAACTCTCTACGTTATCATATGCCGGAGCTAAAATTCGAAAACCCAAAGAAGCACAATTTATACAAAAATCCAAGATGGCGTCACTTTGGCAGATATCTGAAAATCCCAAAAAATTCTCCTGATCAAACTCCATAACTTTCACGAAGAAACCAACTCTCTGGAAATGCTATGGCATGTGGAAAGGTGGTCAATTTTGACGCTTTTTCAGGTAATGCTCGGAGTTTTCGAATTTTAGCACCGGAGTGACAATACTTATACGCTCACTCCGGTGCTAAAATTCGAAAACTCCGAGCATTACCTGAAAAAGCGTCAAAATTGACCACTTTTTCACATGCCATAGCTTTTCCAGAATTTTCCCGGAAAAGCGGCCTATGAAATTTTTCATTTGGGGCCGAGACTGACGTTCCCTGAAAATTTCAGCAAGATCGGCTGACTGGTTCTTGAGATCGAAAATTATCAATAGATAGGTAGATAGAAAGTGACAGATCAGAAAAAAAGTTTTCATAATAATGAGAACAACGTAAAAACCAAAATGGCCCATAGAAAAATGTCATTTTCAAACCTCGATATCTCAGCCAATTTTCAACCGATTTTGATAAGTCTAGGCTCGTTGGAAAGCTGCTGCGACGTAGTTTTTCTTTTTGAATAATTTGGAGGGGGAAGGGACAGGGGAAAAATGTCAAAAGTTCCCCTATACATCGTGTCTTGTCCCAAAGGTTTTTGTATGGCGTTTTTTGAGTTTGTGGACTTTTTTTGGGGTGCGTCAAAAATAAAAAATTTATTTGAAAAATGAAAGTTCTTTTTTTTTCGAAAATTCCAAATTTTATCAAAGTTCGAAGTTCAATTGGATGATCGAAAGGGAGTAGATTTTTCCGACTTTCCCTCATTTCTTTAAAAATTCAACCAAGCGAAACCGGATCATTGTTGTACCTTTTGTACGTTTTGTACCTTCTTTGGCGATTCCCGCCTGATTTTGCTCATTTTCGAACTTGAATTCGGATGTAATTTACTGAAGTCACCGTCATGACGTTTCATATCTCGGACAACTCACAATTTTAAAATTTATATGAAATTGGACAACTCACGATACCCCCCAGACAACTCTCAATTTACAAAATTACAAATACGAATGGGTTTTTTTAATTTTGCTACCCTATTCGTTCACCAGCTGGTGGAATTCCCAGATAACGATTGACCCCACGAAATGTACATAAAGTGCCATCGGAAAATGTGCTGATCCCATTTAAAAAGCGCCCTTACCGTTACATCTTTTCTTTGGAACCTGAAGTGCATTTAATGTACATTAAATGTGAATTACATTTAAACCTTTAATGTACTTTTTAGTGTGAATTACATGTACATATGTACATATAATGTTATGTAAGAAAAGAGAGGAAAATTTAATTTAGTTTTCCGACTTTTCTATTTCGGTTTTTCTTATTCGGATGATCGCTACGTCCTCCATCTACATTTTTTTATGCCAAGCTCTCATTTTTTTATTAGAAAAATTTCTGCCATTTACGGGGCTTGAACCCAAGACGCTCGGGATTATGAGTCGACTGCTTTACCAATTGTGCCACTTATGTGTTGATGTGTTAAATTTGTATAAAGTGTTAAATTACAGAAAGTACATTATTTGTCCTTTTTTTGTACTGAGAAGAAGAAGAGATGCTAGTAAATGAAAATTAAACATTTTTGGTACATTAATAATGTGTAAGGAATAGTGTACACCTTATCACGCACATAAAATGTGCGAAAAATGTGCTTATAATTGCAATAATTTCGAGTTTTAATAGCACAAAAAATGTGCTTTTTATGTACATCGATATATGTACCATTACAGGCACATCTTTTGTACATTTTATATACATATTTTCAACAACATTGAATTTCGCACATTTAATGTACATTCAGTGGGCAATCACATTAAAAAGTGTGATCTGTGTTATCTGGGATTATTGTTTCGTTACGTTGTTAACGAAAATAATTTTAGTTTAACGTTAGTAATACCTGAACATCCCCTGGTAGGAACGAAAATGTGTGACTAAAGTCGGCGCGTCTGCTTTGAATTCCTAACGCCACAAACACTACACACATCAAACTCGTGTACATCGCACACAGGTATAAAGGTTGTCCTGTGGACGACGCAAAATAAGGTCTAATTCTTCATTCACTGAAACATTACTGATACAAGTTTTACATAGAAACGTAATTGGATTTAAATTACAAGGACAGAAATCTAAGTTTGTTGATGAAATTATTGTTTTCAAATGTCCGCAGAAATTGTTATGGATGTTATGTTATCGGCAATAATGTGGAAACTACAACGCCCCGAATGATTACGACAGTGGGCTACGCATAAATATTAAGTTTAATTAATTTACTATTCAATTTGTGCATTTAAAACTATTCCATTCGAATTTTTTTTGTCAATTTACACGTTCCCAAGCCTGGTTCATCATATTCATCATAAAATTTATTTCACTCCCAATCCCAACTCCAAACTAGAGCTAAACAAATTGTTTGATGATCAGTGTATTGGGTGTATGGTATTTGCTATTATTTCGAGCATGTTTTTCACATTCCATTGAGTTATTTGACGTTATTTCCCAATAAAGATTTTTATTTATGGCTAGTAAACGCTCAAAGTTTTTTTTTCCCAAAATAAAAAAACTACACCAAACAAAAACTGGAATATTTCATACTCGGACATGGTTTTGTAGTTTATATGAACACACTGAAGTATACGTTGTTTATGAGCATATCGTGCCATGGGTGAAGTGGTATTAACGAGAAGAGCCTAAATTCAAAAAGGAAAGGCATCGAAAGCTGTTTGTGAAATGATGTCAATGGAAATAATCGATTAGTTGGATTGAGTTGAGTACATTCTGTTGAATTTATGCGTAGGTCTTGAGACTATCAATTAGAGCTGGCTGCCATTCATATCGAAAACTAATCTAACGTAAATTTGTTTGTTTGAAATACAGACTCTGTTTATGAAAGTTTTCCGGAGTGAAAAATCGGGTGAAAGAGTCGAGTATTCGCATCCTTTCCGTTGTTTATTTAACGCAAACATTTTTATGAACCAAATAAGTTCATCTGAGCAGTCATAAGAGCATGTAGTGAACGATTTTGTCTCCCCCTTCCCCCTTCTGTAGAGTGAGTAACGAAACTGAATTATTTCAGAGAAGAGACAGACAAAAGAACCTTGCCGCCTGTCGTTCTTCAATTTTGTTTATGACTTCTTATGAACATATGACTTACGGGTGGACACCTTGTTACAAATCCCTTCACCTTAACTGCGGGGTGTAGTTAGTTATGTTTATTAGTTCTCAATTGATATAAAATAATTATTTCAGCATTAAAAATCAATTAATCTTGCAACTAGACCTCACGGCCGGGCCCCTTTTACATCCAAATAATTAAATTAAATTTCTTTGAAAAATGACAGCATCTTGCTGAATTTAATGTTTTTCATCTCTCCATCTGTTACCACGTTCCTCATTGTTTAGCTACAGGCGGGCAAGATGCCCTAAGATGTAGGTGGAGTTTCGACTTCTTCTTGACATATCTCACAAGTGTCCACGTCAGTGATGCCCATTTTGTGCAGGTGTCCATTGTCCATTCAGTTCACAGTGTCCGATGAGAAGCCTTAGGTCCCCTCTTGATCTGCTTAGCAGTTAGTTGGAGTTCCATTTACTATGGCCATCAATGATGGTTCTGCTGTGCTTGCCATTTGGCAAGTTTCTCCATTGAAGATCTTGTTTATGTAACTCGGTTTTTAGTTGTGATAAGCATTAGCCTGAGTTGTTAAGAGAGTTTTGAATTATCGCGGTGGATATATCCGGAGTGCGCCGGTGGTGACAGATAGATGGCACGCACGGTTTAATTAACCTATTGACTTATCAACTATTCGACGCTTGATTCTATCGTTGAAAACTATTTGAGAGGAGTTCGACCGAATACTTCGCGGAGTTAACAAGGCTAATTGAGAGCAGTTCACCAGTAGAAGCTGACCTCTAATAACAGGGGAAATTTATATTTTAAGCTTGCAGTCAGCAAGCTTTTAGGTAAGTGTATAATTATTGGAAGTGATCCAGAACATTGTAGTCGGGTGATTAACTCGGACCTATAGTAGACATTAAGAGGCAACCAAGTAGTTAATTTGGCCCGCTAATAAAAGCGTCATGATTAAAGGAAATTTTGTCAAGGAGATAAGTCGCACTCACCACTCAACATAAAAGGTATTTTTAGTTGTAAGGGGATGCGCATTTTTAGGTTAAGTTTAATTTGAAAAGTGAAATAAAGAATTTTTTATAGTTTGTTCAATTAGTGTATTCCATTTGTATCAAGTAATTTAAGTGTAAGTAATTTACTCTTGAAGACTTCCCTCATCAAATTTCTTTGAGTGTTGAAGGAAAGCCTTAAAGAGGGCTTTGGCCCGTGGCAAAGGGCAATGCTGCCTAGTCTAGCGAGTTGGTCAGTTACCTCATTTCCTTCACTACCACAATGTCCTAGTATCCAGATCAGATTTTTAGATTTATCAGGTGGGAACGACTGGGATCTAGATCAGATTTACCCTATTGTTCGACCAGCATCTGATAGCATTCTGCAGCTATTTTAGAAGTGAAGCAGTGCTCTTTCATTACTTTAAGACTGGACTGACTGTCAGAGGATATGTTTATAACTTTTCGTCGGGTCTCGCTCATCGTTAAGGTTCTGCATGCTTCGCTTATAGCGCATGTTTCAGCTTGCTTAATAGTCGCATATCTGTCTAGGGATAGCGATACCTTTGTCTCGGCACTTTGCATTAGGTATAAATGAAAACCTCTACACTTGGCTCCTTTAATAGAAACATAGAAAGACTCAAACGTATCTAAGTAAATAATGCCTGAACTCTTAATTTAATGTGGACATTAAATTGGAATAAAAATTGCTGAAAGGCTAATCACAACAAAAACCCTTTTTAAAGGGGAAACGTGAAGCAAGTTATCGTCCCTTCTTCCAAAACAACTGATTTCAATTTGGGTGACGCTTACAGCTTCGGAACGCAAAAAATTCTTTTGAAATATTTTCATTTTCGATTAAAGAAATGCGTCACAAATGCCGGAACCTTCCAACGTAATAATTTTTCTGTTCTTACAGATTTGACACGAATAAAAAATTAAGTTTTGCGTGCTGTGTGGACTACGGGTAGCCAAATTTTTGGCGTGCGAAATCTGAAAGCGCAGAAAAATTATTACGTTAGGAGCGTCCGGCATTTGTGACGCATTTCTTTAATCGAAAGTGAAAATATTTCAAAAGAGTTTTTTGCGTTCCGAAGCTGTAAGCGTCACTCAAATTGATATCAGTTGTTTTGGAAGATAAGACGGGGACTTCCGCCACGTTTTCCTTTTAAAAAGGGTTTTTGTTGTGATATCAGTAGTTCTGGAAGAAAAGAGGAAACAAATTTTGTAGAAAAAATTTCCGGCGAGAAAAATTTCCGGCGAAAAAAAATTTCCGGCAAAAACATTTCCGACAGAAAAATTTCCGGCGAAAAAAATTTCCGGCGAGAACAATTTCAGACAAAAATAATCCGCGGCGAAAAAAATTTTCGGCAAAAAAAAAATTTCCGGCGAAAAAAAATTTCCGGCGAAAAAAATTTTCTTTAACACCAAACATCTATCTTCATCCTAACACGGTCCAAAAATTTTGCTCATATTTGACCTATACTTTGAATACACTACCACACACATACAAACAAACCATTCTTTTACATGGGCTTTATATGGTGCCTTCCAAGAGCATTTAGGATAGGCCTCTATCAAGATGGGATGGCGGCTTAGCATGGTGGCGAAGGATCTCGACGGTAAGAGACAACGGCAGCATGCAAAGTCCTAGTCAGATGGACTACCATCATTCACCAGTGCCACGGGCACATTAAGACCAACGCCAGTGCGGTCTTAATTACGGCATACTGGCAAAGCATTGAACACGGACAAAGAATATCGACCAGCGGATGAAATTTTAGACAAGGGCTGACAACTGTGGTATTCCACTACCTTAATAAGGAAAGGTGACATCTTCACGAAACGGCTAGTGGGCTAATATCATGGTTGCCCCCGTCCCGGTAAAACCTTGGCAGGCCTCCAAGTACGTTCGAAAGCTCGTCCTGTGAAAAGGAGGTGTAGGCTCAGATGAACATTCCTGACTAATACCGATCTGGCTCTGAACGCGGTGCCCCATGAAGGACCGTGTCAACCCTAGCATGGCCTCACTGCTTGCATAGATAACCATGAGATCACGAAGGTAACTACACAATCGAGTTGGAGATAGCGGCTTGGAGGGGGGACCCAACAGCATGGAATTAGGAAAGGAAGGGAAGGAGTTAAAAGAAAATCAACAAGAAAATCAACAGGGAAATCAGCAGAGGAAATCGGAGGATCAGCGGATGGATCAATCGAAGGTTCAGCTATTTGACGTGTTCGCAAGACGATCGAAAGTGGCGAGGTCGCCCCCGGGAAGGGAAGCGAGAAGTATAGAGGTTATCCACACAGACGTTCTCCACAACAACGACAACGATGAACCAAAGCAGACAAAATTGGAGCTAGTTAAAAAGATGGTGAAAGAGATACACGAATTTATACAAAATAAAAATAACGTGCACAAAGACATTAAGACGAAGGTGATCAGCATTCGAGCCTGCCTAAACGAAGTGGAACAGGAAGATAAGCCGTGGAGGATGCGGAGATTCGAAGCAAATTACAAGAAGACGAGAGCAGGAATTGAAGTCGGCGAAGTTACTGAAGTTGGCGAAGGTATCGAGGTGCTAGCCACCCCGCTCTCGACAAAAAGAAGACAAACACCGGATATTACGCCCACTCCAAGAAGCGCGGCAAAAAGGAGTAAAAGGGACAGGAGAAACAATGAAAGGACCACAAACAGACTGGATGCACAAACACCGAAGCCCAGTATAAGCGAGTGGAGCGAGGTGAGAAAAAAGAAGAAAGGGAAGAGCGAGAAGCAAAAGCTTAGAAGTCTGAGACCTAAAGCTGATGCTCTAATAGTGGCGGCAGAAACAGGAATGACGTACGCCGATATCCTCAAAAAAATTAAAGAAGACCCAGACCTCAAGGACCTGGGTGAAAATGTCTCGAGAATAAGACGAACGCAAAAAGGCGAAATGCTGTTTGAACTCAAGAATGGCCCAGAAATTAAAAGTGCAGATTATAAAGAACTAGTCAAGAAGTCACTGGGCGAAGCAGCAAAAGTGAGAGCGTTGTCCCACATGACCACGATTGAATGTAGGTATATGGACGAAATCACGACAAGCGAAGACCTTCGAAAAGCCCTGAAAGAGCAAGGTAATATAAATGACGAGATAGATTCCATGGCGATACGTATGAGAAAAACGAGAGACGAACTCCAAACGGCGGAAATAAAACTTTCAGTGGACGCAGCGATTAAGATTCTGAAAATCGGCAAGATAAAGGTGGGCTGGTCCGTATGCCCGTTGAGGGAAGCCCAGCAGTTGGAAAGGTGGTTTAAGTGCATGGACTTTGGACACCAAGCAAGGAACTGCAAGAACGAAGATAGATCCAAGTTGTGCAGGAGATGTGGGGAAGAAAACCACCTAGCAAGAGATTGCACGAAACCACCAAAATGCCTGCTGGGCACGTCAGAAAATGACCACGTGACGGGTGGAGCGAGATGCCCAGTCTATAAACAGGCGCTTAAATCAAAGACGGGACAAGAATGGAAGTGATCCAAATAAACCTTAATCATTGTGACATGGCACAACAACTTCTTTGGCAAGCCACAGCGGAGCAAAAATGTGACGTAGCAATTATTGCAGAACCTTACCGAATTAATAAAAACAACGGTAACTGGGCTGTTGACAGAGCCGGGATGGCCGCAATATTGACGACGGGAAAGTATCCCATACAAGAAGTTGTATCAGACACCCACGAAGGATTCGTGATTGCGAAAATTGACGGAGTGTATATTGTCAGCTGTTATGCACCACCAAGATGGACGATTGAACAGTTTGAACGAATGTTAGACTTACTCACAGGAGAGCTAACGGGATTAAGCCCAGTCAACATTGGAGGCGACTTTAACTCATGGGCAGTTGAGTGGGGCAGTAGATTTACAAACGAAAGAGGCTTCATTCTACAAGCAGCGCTAGCTAGACTGAATGTGGTTCTGGTAAACGTGGGAAACACAACTACTTTCCGCAAGAATGGACGAGAGTCGATTATTGACGTGACATTCTGTAGTCCAACACTAGTACCCAGTCTGACTTGGCGAGTGGATGAAAGCTACACATACAGCGACCACCAGGCATTGAGGTACACTTTGAAAAAGAGTACGGTGGCGGCAAGGCAGATGAATCAAGTAAGAGAGCGGAGATGGAAGACGAGAAATTTCGATCAAGAAGCTTTCAAGGAATACCTCCAATCAGCAGACGAAGGCGTTGAGAAATCGGCAGAAGAATTGACGAAAGTATTGGTGCATGCATGCGACGTAGCGATGCCAAGAAGGATAGAACCGAAGAATAAACGAAAATCGGCATTTTGGTGGAACGACGAAATTAGGCTCTTGCGCGCAGACTGCTTCATGACAAGAAGGAGGATGCAGCGGGCCAAAAGTGAGAGTGCCAGAGCCGCGAGGCGAGACGAACATCGTACGGCAAAACTAACATTAAAGCGGGTAATCCGAGCTAGCAAGAGAAACTGCTTTAAGAAGCTGTGCCAGGAAGCTGACGCAACTCCATGGGGAAACGTGTACAGGATAGCGATGACAAAAATTAGAGGTTCATCAGTGCCAAAAGAAAGTTGTCCTGAGAAGCTAGGAGCCATAGTGAGAGGGCTATTCCCGCAACATGAACAGGTCGCATGGCCGCAAACTCCTTACGACGATGAAATTGAAGACAGACAGGACCGGGTGATCACTATAGAAGAGATTCAGACGGCGGTCAAAAAGCTGAAAAATAACAAGGCGCCAGGACCAGATGGGATCCCCAATGTAGCTTTGAAGACGGCGGCATGCATAAAGCCGGACATGCTCAGATTGACATTGCAGAAGTGCCTCGACGACGGAAATTTTCCTGATATATGGAAGAAACAGAAGCTGGTCCTACTACCAAAACAAAGGAAACCACAAGGTGAACCATCATATAGACCTATATGTTTGCTGGATGGTATGGGAAAACTGCTGGAGGCCATGATCCGGAACAGATTACACAAAAACACAGAGGGTGAGCACGGACTGTCCGACGACCAATTCGGATTTCGAAAAGGAAGATCGACGATCGAAGCAATAGAAAGAGTTATGGAGATTGCCGACAAGGCGCGAAAGGAAAAAAGAACAGGGAACCGCTTCTGCGTTATAACGAAGATAGACGTTGAAAATGCCTTTAATAACGCAAGCTGGACGGAGATAGCTAAGGCAATGCATGCTATGAGAGTCCCCGATTTCCTCTGCAGGGTAATGAAAAGCTATTTCGAACGACGGGTGCTAATGTATGATACCAGGGAAGGGAAAAAAATGGTAGACATCACAGCTGGTGTTCCACAAGGATCCATATTAGGACCAACGCTGTGGAATACGATGTACGACGCAGCGCTGCGGCTGCAGCTGCCAAGATGGGTTACGACGATTGCTTTTGCCGACGACCTAATTTTCATAGTTATCGGAGCGTCAAAGTTGGAGGTGGAAGTCGTCACGAAAGAGGCGTTGGAAACTGTAGAAAGTTGGATGACAATGGCTAAACTGAAGCTGGCCCATCAGAAAACCGAGATCATGCTCGTGAGCCATTGTCGGAAAACTGAGCGGATTGTAATGAACATCGAGGGGAACGAGATCACATCCACTCGCCAGCTAAAACACCTTGGAGTCATGTTAGACGATCGTGGAAACTTTAATGCCCACGTAGATTATACGTGCGAAAAGGCAATGAAAGCCAATGCAGCACTGGCCATGATAATGCCGAATGGGCTTGGACCGCGCAGCAGTAAAAGGAGGCTCCTAGCAAGTGTTACCCTATCGATACTGCGCTACGGGGCACCAGCGTGGATAAGGGCGTTAGACACAAAGAGGAACCGTAGGAGGTTGATAAAAACCCAGAGGTTGTCAAGCATACGGGTAGCAAGCGCATACAGAACGATTTCCTCGGAAGCGGTATGTGTGATAGCCGGAACGATGCCTATATGCATAATGCTGATGGAAGACAGTGAATGCCACAGACTGAAGGAAAGGGGGGGCCAAAACACCAAAACAGTGAGGGTACAAGTAAGAGTCGAATCACTGAGTCAATGGCAGCGAGAGTGGGACTCCGCGGAAAATGGAAGATGGACTCATAGGCTTATCCCGGACGTAACCACATGGGTAAATAGGGAACACGGAGAGGTTAGCTTCCACCTGACGCCGTTCCTGTCGGGTCATGGGTG
>CM055403.1:176710973-176724374 GCA_029228625.1 Pseudolycoriella hygida | reverse complement strand
CCCCCTCTGATTTCAGAACTTTTGTAACTGGAAGAAAAAAGTTTTACCTTAAATGATTAATGCGTCACACTTTTCTGATTTCACAGCTTTTGTAAGCAGACATAAAGACTTGCGTCACACCTCCTCTGTAAGAGGTTTTTTTTGCGCATTTGCATCCGAAAATATTTTTTTTCGAAAACAAATTTTCTTTGAAAAAATGTTTTCGCACAAATCTCTTCAACTTTCCCGAAGAAACCAACTGTCTAGGGATTTTAATTCAGGAGATAGCATTTTTGAGATTCACAAAATCCAAGATGACGCCGCTTTGACAGCTGGCAGCCATTTTCTTATGACCCCAAAAAATCAAAATCTATTACTTTCTAGAAGAAACCATCTCTCTAAGTAGTGTCATTCCGAAGCTAAAATTCGTAAAATACTACTACTACTACTACGTGAAAAACCCTCAAAATTGACCACTTTTCCCCATGCCACGACTTTTCAAGAGTTTCATTTGGGGCCGAGACTTATGTTCCCTGAAAATTTCATCAAAATCGGCTGTCTAGTTCTCGAGATCGAAAGTTATTAATAGATAGATAGAACATAGATCTAACAGATAAGAAAAATGTTTCCATAATGATGAGAACAATAGAAAAATCCATTGGCCATAGCAAAATGTCATTTTATACCCTCGATATCTCAGCCAATTTCCAACCGATTTTGATGAATCTGGGCTCGTTGGAAAGCTGCTACGATAAAGTACGATAATAGTTTCGCGAGGCGAGGGAAAAAACTCAAAAGTTTGCGTATATATGGTGACTTGTCCCAAGGGTTTTGGAAGGCGTTTTTTGAGTTTGTGGACTACTTTTTTGGGGAGTGGGAACTGCGTCACGCTCTCCGCTACCGCTGCGGGCATGATCCTTGTCCCAAAGGTTTTTGTATGGAGTTTTTTGGGTTTGTGGACGTTTTTTTTTGGGGTGTGGAGACTGCGTCACGCCCTCCGCTATCACTGCGGTCATGATCTTGAAATTATCCGTCAGGTTAATCAGGCCCTTATAGATTTCTTAAATGGAATCTGCCTCAAAGTCCCTAAGAATGAACTAATTTTCCCGTAAAAAACTCGGTTGGGACTCAAAAATCTACTAAAAGCAATCTTTCTTACGAATTCGTCATTCAAACGTTTTCCATTGTAGCACAGGTATACAATCTCAATAGCCACTTTTTCGATTGGAATGCTTTTCAATTTACATTCTGTCATCTCAGTACTTAAATTGATTGAAAAACCAAAATTATTCGTCTCAACGAAAACTGTGAACATTTTATGTTACAGTTGGTTGAAGTAAAATGATGTTTTAATTTCAGTATCCGACGATTGCGAAATTACGATATGATGGGTATAATGTGTGTGAATTACGAGCTATGAGGTGTTATGTTTGAATCTTAAGACAAAGAATAATTTAATTATTCTGAGCGATATTACCGTTTGTTGCATTTTGGTAGTTCCAGCGGTATGTAATGAAACATCCCGTTCCTTATATACCTACAAACTAAAACCCCCTTCCTTACTCTCCATTCTCTTTTCTACCCGACTTACTCTCTCAGATCAACTGGTAGTCTTCTTTGATCGTCTTTCCATGCGCTTTGCAGCTTAAAAATTATTTTGCAACTACATTATCCGCTACTTTCCACCCCTCCTCATCGCAGTTTCAGCCGCAGCGCTGTGTCATACATTACATTCCACAGCGTTGGTCCTAATATGGATCCCTGTGGTACTCCAGCTGTGATGTCTAATGTCTTTTTCCCTTCATTAGTATCGTATGCAACGCATTTGCTATCTCAATCCAGCTAGCGCCATTAAAGGCATTTCTGGCGTCTATCGTCGTTACAGCACAGAAGCGATTACCCCGTATTCTTTGCTTCCGAGCCTTGTCGGCAGTCTCTATATCTTTTTTAATGGCCTCAATCGCCGATCTCCCTTTTAGAAAACCGAATTGTTCGTCTGACAGTCCGTGCTCGCCCTGTGTGTTTTCTCTTAGTCTATTCAGAATCGCGGCTTCTAGCATTTTTCCCAATCCATCCAACAAGCATTTCCTTGGTTTTGGTATTAGGACCAATTTCTGTTTCTTCCATATTTCAGTAAAATATCCGTCGTCGAGGCATTTCTGCATTGTCAATCTGAGCATGTTAGGCTTCGCGCATGCTACTGTCTTCAGAGCTCCGTTGGGGATTCCATCTGGTCCTGGCGCCTTGTAATTCTTTCACTTTTGTGCATACATCTGGATCTCTTCTGCCGTGATCGACCGTTCATGTGTGTTTTCTGCTTTATGGTCATAAGGTGTTTGCGGCCATGTGATCTGTTCGTGTTATGGAAAGAGCTCTTTCACTATGGCACCCAGCCTCTCCGGGCACTTTTCTTTTGGCTTCGATGTACCTTCCATCATCGTCATTACTGTTCTGAACACTTTGCCCTACGGGTTCGCGTTTGCCTCCTGGCACAGTTTCCTCCAACAATCCCTCTTACTCGCTTCAGTGCTAATTTGGCTTTACGATGTTCCTCGCATCTCATCGCTCTGACGCTCTCGTTTCTGGCCCGTTGTATCCTCCTTCTTATCTTAAAACAAATCGCTCGCAAAATGCAAATGGCATCGCCGGGTCACATGCTTTCACCATTTCTTTCGTCAATTCTTCTGCCGTTTTCTCTTTGTGGGCGTCTTTTGATTGGAGATATTCTTTGAAAACTTCTTCATCCAAATTTCCCGTCCTCCATCTTCGCTCTCTTCTAGGAGTCATGCACCGAGGTGTGTCAAGGTGCATCGAGGTGTGTCAAGGTGTACCCAAGGTGTGTCAAGGTGCACCGAGTTCTACCAAGGTGTAGTTAGGTGTGTCAAGGTGCAACTTTGGTGTAAGGAGGTTGTTAAAGAAGTGAAAAAAGACTATAAATATGAGTTTATTGTGATCAAAAGTTGGTCTTTTCCAACTGTCAAAGTGACATTTTAAACGTCAAACAAAAAAATGTTTTTTTCGAAATATCCAACGCCTGTTTACTGTTCCTCAATTCTATTAGTGTTAAACCTGTTTATTTTTCCTCAATTCTATAACACTAATAGAATTGAGGAATAATATACAGGCGTTGGATATTTCGAAAAAAAAATTTTTTGTTTGACGTTTAAAACGTCACTTTGACAGTTGGAAAAGACCGACTTTTGATCCCAACAAATTCATATGTTGTCCAGTGTTTAAATGTCTTTTTAAGTAATTCGTAGCAGTAATAATTCGTAGCCATAATAGTAATCTGTGTTCATGATTGTAGCTTAGGATCAGGAGGAATTGTTGCACACGAGTAAAGTTCACTGGAGATTTCAATTCACTGCCATAAAGAAAGAAAACGTTAAGATTTGTAGTAACTATAGGGAAATATCGTTTTTGAATGTGGTTGGTGATGTGTACGCGAGTGTGTGGCTTAGGAACATAGTGGAAAGTGTACTGGATGAGATTCTCAGTGGTTTCAGACCTCTAAGAAAGAAGCTTTATGAAAAGAACAAAGATTTGCACCAGACCGGAGAGCCGCCGAAATTTAGCCGCCAAAAAACGGCTTCTGATGGCTGAAAGTGCAGCCGCCGCCGTCGAGGATTAGGAAAAACACAAAATTAGCCGGGCTGTCAGCCGCCATCTAATAATTTTGCTGGCTGAAATTGGCGGCTAGTACATTTTAGTCGGCGGTTGATCACACTTGCCGCCAAATTTTTTAAGACAGCTTAGCCGAATTATCAGTCGGCTGCATTAAGTTTTTTTTTCGGCGAGCCGCCATCATCGATTTATATTCGGCTCTCCAGTCTGATTTGCACCTATGCTTCATTTATATAGAGAAGGCATTCGGCCTCTGAAAGGCCGTCACGATTGAAGTCTCTCTCCGCTACTGTTCATAATATTTTCATTGACAAAATCATCAAGCAGGTTGGACGGAAGTGGTAAAGTGGGTGAGTTAATTATAAAAATCCTGGCGAATGGCTTCACTCTGTTGGCAGATGATGTCAGGGATCGAAAGGGTGGCCTGGACTCCCTGAATGTCGTATGTGATAAAGATTATAATAATTGTATTTGTAAATTGGGTCATTTTTCAGTTATCAGTGACTGAAGTGAACGAAATTCGAGCATTTAATTTTTGAAACGAAATTATGAGAGAAATTTTATTTCTGAAAGAAAATTTTAATGCCACGACTGGGATCCGAACCCAGAATCTTCACCTTGCCGGGGTACTGCTCTACCAATTGTTAGTTAGTTTCAGAAATACCCTTTTCTCATAATTTCGCTTCAAAAATTTATTGTATTTGATTGAAAATCCCTAGAAAATGCGCAAAAACTTAGGAAAATTTTAGCGATTCAGTTTTAACGATTCCTCCGGATAAAAATACGACCGGCCAAAGGATTTAAATATCATCAGTTGTATAGCTGTAGCTGCAATCTATGTTTGAGTCATGTAACTAAATATTTTCGGCTCCCACTGCTACAATTTAAAATGTCAAGAATGTCAAGCTCTTCTTGTCAAAACAAAACAAAAAAACGTGTTAATCGCTCTTTCGATTGGGTTCAATATATCATTGAAATGGAAACAACCGACACAATATCTGTAGGCGACTACATTGTTCTGCAGAGGCAGAACTACAAGAAAATGCACAAATTTAATTCACTGGACTCAACAGTAAAACTTGGCAACGAATTCTTGGAACTGCGGAACATCGCTTATCAGCCCTATTTTACGACATTCAAAATGATTTCAAAGAATGGTGCGAAAGGTAAACGAATGAGTACATTGGAACCGTACACTGACAAAAGGGACTTGACTGATAGCATCATTGGAAACATTAAAGAAAGTGGAATTGACAATCGAAACATCACCGACGATGGCTTGTCGCAAAGTTTAACGCCAGATGATATCCAAAAATTGCGAGAAGAGTGTTCCAGTTCAACGGAAATTGTCACTCAACTCGTAGAAAATTCAAAGTCATTCTCATCGAAAACCGAATATTCCCAGGAAAAATATCTGAAGAAGAAGGAGAAAAAATACTTTGAGTTTGTTCAGATCAAACGTCCAAACATTCGTCTTATTGCCGAAATTATGTTCAGGCAATGCGCTGATAAAATTTGCTATTTGCGAATGGATCAATTGTCTCAGTTGGTGTCATATTCGGGTGTGTGCGGTGTTGGAAACTACTTGCTGTACGAATCAGGAACCAATGGCCTACTGCCGGCAACTTTAATAAATTCGATTGGATCGAATACTGAAGCTAGACTCGTGCACATGCATCCTGGAAACGTTCCACAAAAGCAAGCGTTGCTGGCCTTGAATTTGAAACAAGAGCAACTGGACCGATGCATTTCGGTAAATCTTTACTCCGTTTTACGACAATATTACCAAGGCACAACAGAACCTGAAGGAACTGACACAATTTTAGAAAATGGTAAACACAAACTGCAGGCAGATGGCGTTGATGATGATGCAGAGGCAGCACATCCAGCCAAACTTATGAAGTTGGACGGGAATGGCGTTGATGATAAAGAGGCAACACAACCACAACCACAACCCGAACTCGTGGACGGGAATGACACCAGTCGCAGTGACTCTGGAAAAGTTGGAAAAACAACCAATAAGGAACAGTGGATGATTGACAACGAACGAGCCTGTGCGATTTTGAGGAATCAAGTCGACGGCTTGATTATTTGTGCCAAAGAGCATCCAGCAACGATTGCTAAGTCCCTTTTACCATTCGTGAAGCCTAGCAGACCGATTGTAATTTACAATACATCGCGTGAAGTTTTGGCCGATTTGTACATGGAAATGAAGTCGACGTATTCAGTGACTAATCTGAAAATCACGTCGAATTGGATGCGATCGTATCAAATTCTGCCGAACCGAACTCATCCCGAAATCAACATGGATGGAAACAGTGGGTTTTTACTATGTGGCTACACAGTGCGATGAATTGTTAATTGACAGCAAATAAATGTTTTTACATTTTCTTCTTTGTATTTTTGTTGAAGATCATCTTGATTGCAATATCAAAGCAAAATGATTTGGTGCGTCAGCCTTAGTGGTGGTAAATTTTTCCCAAGACTCCACCCATGACATCTTTACTTTCTCCATGATTTTAGAAACCAGGAGTCAATTTTACCGGTGGGGAACCGTTTGAAAAAGGATTTTACGGTGAAAATAGGATTAAGGAATTTCACACACTTGTTAGCGTGTGCGAAGTTCATCGCGCTAGGAGGGAATTTCGCACAGTGCGAACTTCTCCCCTCGGAAGGAGTTTCGTACAATATGACCGTTATGCTCGAGGTATGTAGAAGTGGTGTGCGAACTATAAATTCGGTGTGTGAACTGTAGACTTGGTGTGTGAACTGTAGACTTGGTGTGCGAACTGTAGATTTCGTGTGCGAACTGTAGATTTGGTGTGCGAACTATGTACTTGGTGTGTGAACTGTAGACTTGGTGTGCGAACTATGTTTTCGGTGTTCGAACTGTAAGTTTGGTGTGCGGGCTATGTATTTGGTGTGCGAACTGTGAACTTGATTTACGAACTGGAGATTTGGTGTGCGAACTGAAGATTTGGTGTGCGAACTATAGGTTTGGTGTGCTACACGAAGGGGAATTTCGCACACGGCGTGGAAATACACGGTTTTACGAAAAGCTCACACACTCACTTTTCTCAACTATTTCTTCAAAATAAATTCAAAACAGCTCTTTAACCGCTTCAATTCTATCTTTCACAAAATTTGTGTGAAGAAATATAGAACCAAAAACATAGTTCGCACACCAAGTTCACAGATCGCACACCAAGCTCACAGTTCGCACACCAAGTTCACAGTTAGCACACCAAGTTCACAGTTAGCACACCAAGTTCACAGTTCGCACACCAAGTTCACAGTTCGCACACCAAATACATAGTTCGCACACCAAGTTCACAGTTCGCACACCAAGTTCACAGTTCGCACACTAAGCTCACAGTTCGCACACCAAGTTCACAGTCCGCACACCAAATACATAGTTCGCACACCAAATCTTCAGTTCGCACACCAAGTCTACAGTTCGCACACCAAATGCATAGTTCACACACCAAGTTCACAGTTCGCACACCAAATCTTCAGTTCCCACACGAAATCTATAGTTCGCACACCAAATCTACAGTTCACATATATAATTTATTTTGTGCGAAAGTCACCGCCTACGAAGGGAACTTCGCACTGTGCGAAATTCCCCGCTTGAGGGGAATTTCGCGCACTTCATTATCCATAGTGCGCGAAATTACCCGTACTCGTGAAAATTTGTTGCCGAAGGTACGAAAATATCTTGAGTTCCGGCAAAGGTGATATAATACGCCAAGATTTCCATAGATTTCAACATTTTTCCATACATTTTTGCGTACGAAAGGATCTAAAATTCATTATGTGATGTTCTCGTAAGCGTTCCAAGTCAACATTCATCGAAACATTCTAAAGAATCCCTTCGGGTTCTGCTCTTACTTACTTTTTCGGCGCTACAGCCACTATGTCGAATAAAAAGCCAAGGGAGTCTTCCATTGTGCCAATTCTCCCTGTTCGGGATATTTATGAAAAAGTTTTCTCAGAGGATTAATTCTCTCCGAAAGAAATTTCTTCAAAAAAAATTTTCTGCGAAAAAAATTTTCCACGAAAAAAATTTTTCTCAGAAAAAAAATTTTTCTCAAAAAAAAAGTGTTACAAAAAAAAATTTTACGGAAAAAGTTTTTCTAAAAAAAAGTTTTTTCAGAAAAAAAATTTCTTCGAAAAAAAATTTGTTCCGAAAAAAATTTTGCTTCAAAAATATTTCTTCGAAAAACATTGGGGTTTCGAAAAAATTTCCCGAAACAAAATCGATGAAAAATTTTTTTAGATACATTTTTTTTTATGAAACAAATGTTCTCAGAAAAAAAAATTTTTTCTGAGAAAATGTTCTGAAAAAAAATTTTTTTGGAGAAGTTTTTTTTCTGAAAATTTTTTTAAGAGAAAATCTTTTCTGAAAAATTTTTTTCGTAGAAGGTTTTTCTAAGAAAAACGGTTCGAAAAAACATGTTTTTTTTCGGAGAAATTTTTTTTCTGAAAAATTTTTTTTAAGAGAAAAATTTTTTCTGAAAAGTTTTTTTTGTAGAAAATTTTGTTTCTCTCGTTAGATAATTTTCAGTTTCCCAGCATTCTAGAGCTAATGTCGAATAAAAAGCAAAGAGAGTCTTCCATTGGGCCATCTCTCCCTGTTCGGGATATTTATGAAAAATTTTTCTTCAAAAAGAAATTTTCTCCGAAAAAAAGTTTTCCACGAAAAAAATTTTTCTCAGAAAAAAAGTTCTCTCCGAAAAAAAAAATGTCACACGAAAAGAATTTTTCTTCTAAAAATATTTTTCAGAAAAAAAATTTCTCCAAAAAAAATTTTTTTTCGAAAAATTATTCTTCGAAAAAGTTTGTTTTCGGAAAGATTTTCCCGAAAAAAAAATTTCTATAAAAAACGTTTTTCAGACAACATTGTTCTCAAAAAAAAGGTTCTGGAAAAAAAAATTTCTATTTCCTCCGAAAAAATTTTTTCCTTACACACTGATAAAAATTTTTTTCTGAAGGTTGTTTCTGAGAAAAATGTTTTCTGAAATAATGTTTCTGAAATTTTTTTTACAGAAATTGTCCTTTTTTGAAAAATTTTTTTCGTAGAAAATTTTTTTATTTGAAAAACTTTTTTTGAAGAAATTTTTTTTCTCTCGTTAGATTATGAATAGTTAATTGCAGAAAGGGAGTCATCTCCAATATTTTTCTTATAATTCGCTAATGGAGATGTCCCCTTTCTGTAATTAACTTCGTACTCCGTAAGGGTCGAAAAATATTTTTGATGAACTTATGTAAGGGGCCATTCACAAAACACGCAAGTTAGAAAAATAAATTTTATAGTTTCCCAGCATTCTAGAGCTAATGTCGAATAAAAAGCAAAGGCAGTCTTCTATTGTGCCAATTCTCCCTGTTCGGGATATTTATGAAAAAAAATTTTCAGAAAAAAAATTTTTCTCCGAAAAAAATTTTCTTCTAAAAAAATTTTTCAGAAAAAAAAATTTTCCCGAAAAAAATTCTATGAAAGAATTTTTTTCAGAAACATTTTTCTCAGAAAACAATTTTGTTCTTACAGACTGAGAAAAATTTTTTCTGAGAAAGGTTTTTCTGAAAAAAAAAAATTTTCGGAGAAATTTTTTTTCTCAATGTTTTTTCCGGAGAAATTTTTTTCTGAACATGTTTTTCCTAAAAATTTTTTCTTCGGAGAAAAAGTTTTTTGAAAATTTTTTTTGCGGAGAGAATTTTTTTTCTGAGAAAAATTTTTTTCGTAGAAAACTTTTTCTGTAGAAAATTTTTTTTTGAGAAGTTTTTATCGGAGACAATTTTTTTTCGGAGAAATTTTTTTCGGAGACAATTTCATCTAAAGCGATATCATTAATTTTGGAAGCGGACTTACGTCAGATTTTACCTTTTGTATGGTCTAATGATATCACTGTGCAGTACCTTTGATGTTAGGCCCCAAATTTGGCCGTAAGCTTTGCGGCATTGCCATGGTGACATAAGTGCTTTTTCTAGATCCATCTCATTTTGCCGTCGAAAATTATATACCTAGACACTTATTGGTGTGTCCTTAATTGTTGGGATGTATAAGCCTCTATATTTGCTTTCTTAGTGAACAAGATCATTGTCGTCTTGTCCGGGTTGACTCTAACTTGATAATGCTAATTCAAATGGTTTAAAGAAAGAAGGCAGGAGTCTCAGTTTGTCGATTTGATAACTTTCGTATCTGAATTCATAGAAATCACAAAGTGTGAAGAAGTCAAAAATACTCAAAAGAAAACGAATTTGTTTGGTGGATGTCGTTACCTCTTCTCTAGACAGACGGGAGTGAGGAAGTCATAAGATGAATGTGTGAATTTACGCTGTTGCATTCGAAGAGTAGAGTCTAGCTGTCTGCATGTATACATCGAATAAGTCAGCCAATAATTTCGAATATTTACACAGTGATATCGTAACGAAGACAAAAATAAATTAACAAACAAACAAAAGTGTTACTTGCAATGAGTCGTAATCAACATCATGTTGAAAACAAAGCTAAAAAAACTCTTTGAACGAGATAAAAATGTAAGTAGTAGATGTATGTAGTGTTGAATCGATCGTACGACATATTCATCGGAGAAATGAAGAAACTTATTCTCCACTCCCTTCGGGTGCTCTTTTCACACTGAAGATTTTACTTTACTTTTGCCCAAGTGCAGGCCTCTCACATGTCCGAAAAATTTGTCCGACTTTTTTTTCGAAAAATATTCGAAATGCAGATTTTTAATCTGATAAATCATCTGCGGCGGGCGCATTTCGTTTTACCCGGACTTAAATAACAAGTCCATTAGAATTCTATTTGAATGAAGCGCCTAGAATTCCAAGATGGACAATCCGCTCTATAGAGCGTGATGAATGTTGAAAGTTGAAATACGCAATTTTAAAAAAATGAAAAGAGAACTCAGGTGCAAGATGTATATTCATTGTACTGTTGAAGCCGTTCAAAGCCTAGGGGAAGGTACAGAAAACGAAATTTAAATTTCCAAATCAAATTTAAATTTCCAAAAATAGGCCCTGGTCCCTTTTCGCCTGACGGTGGGGCGAAAAATCGCTTTCAAAAAATTGAACACTTCATGTTCATGAACACAACGAATATCCGATAAAGATGAGCGGATCGACCATTTTTCGAAACCCGACCCGGACCGAACCCGACCCGATAAAATTTTTTGAAACCCGAAACCCGAATTGTCTCTAAGCCCGACCCGGACCGAACCCGACCCGATTAAATTTTTCGAAGCCCGAAACCCGAACTGTTTCCGAACCCGACCCGGACCGAACCCGACCCGGACCGAACCCGACCCGATTAAAATTTTCGAAACCGGAAACCCATGAACCCGAAAAAAACAATTCGGGTTCGGGTCGGGTTTTTCGAAGTTTCGGGCAACCCGTTCATCTCGAATATCCGAAATTGTCCGAAAGAATTTTGATAAAATGTCCGAAAATTTGAAGGCAAAATGTCCTAAATTTTCAGATAAAATATCCGACTTTCGGACACGGCGAAAAGTACTGGGAAGCCTGCTCAAGCATTAAAAATATCTGATAAAGATGAGCTTTTTCAATTGACATCTCCGATGCTGTTTGTGGATCATTTCTTAACTTCTTTTATAGAGAATTCTACATCACACACCACTTATGGTGAATGTGAATAAATTCCTACAAAACAAAAAAGTTACCGCACTATATCCTAATGCCTATCGAAGCATGTACACCGAGTGTTAAGTTACAGTCATACGGTGGTCGTGATCAATAAAGCAAGTAGAATTCGATTCGCTGTACACACATTTGTCTGTATAGTTTGTCACCAATTCATGTGTTAATTTGAAATATGGACATCGCTTTAGACAAAGAATATTCTCCAAGTATGTGGAGCCGAAGATTTTCTACTGGGGACAAGGTATTGGAGTTTCACGTGAATTTCGTGACCGAAGGTAGGTGTGTGTGTGTAACTTTTATTAATTGAGAAAAATCTGTGTACAAGTCGTCTCAATTCTAAAAGAAAGTAGAAGAGTGCGAGAGAAATTCAAATATGAAACGATTTCCTATGGAACGAAAGTCAACGAAAATTTTGATATTTTTGGTGTTGATCTTCCAGCGGGTAAGATTTTATGACTTTAAATTGAAAATTTGTATTCAAACACTTCGATCTTCGTTGTAAAGATGCACCAATCGTGGTTTATGTTCATGGAGGGTATTGGCAACAGTTGACTAAGGAAGTGTCTGCATATTGTGTAGATCCCTTGGTTTCGAATGGTTATAAAGTCGTTGTCGTTGAGTACGATCTTTGCCCTACGGTCAGGCTGAGTGATTTAGTCCAACAAATGGCAAAATGTGGTGCATTTATCTTAAAGTATGCGAAGGACAATAAATGCAGGCAAGTATCGCACCTATTCGCTTACTTGAGATAAGAAAATGAAAAAACTGAAGAAAAGAATTTGAAAACTTGAGATAAATAATATGGAAGTTTGCACGAGTCCATCCGTATGTGTCACGCATGCTATGAAACATTAGTAGGTCAATAAGACGGTCATATCTCAGTTAGTTTGCAGTTATGGACTATGTGGAATTTGTAGCAAACGTGACGTCATTTAGCCCCATAGAATCTAACAAAATGTTTTAATTTTCATACAAATTCATTTTTCAATTTCAAATCTCCAATTTTTCCGTCTCACCCACAATTATTCTCTTCTCGGTCACCAAGCCACGTCAAAACGTCTAATTTTGACTGTTTGCTACTCCGGTGTTAGTGTGGTGACCGAGTCCAGTTTAGATACTAATAATAATCCCAATTTCTTGATATACTTTTACAGCGAACTAACTTTTTGCGGTCATTCAGCTGGAGCGCATCTCATTCTATGTATGATCGACAAATTGATAACAACAGAAGTAACAGTCCTTCCAGTTACCTCACTGTATTTAATTTCTGGTATTTACGATTTAACGGACCTACAACATACCTCAATCAACGATGCCAACATTCTATCGGTGGATGCATCCAACGTGGAGCAGCTGTCGCCGTTAAAATTTAATTTGTCGAAATGGTCATATCAAGTTTTTAGAGTTAATATTTACGTCGCTGAAGATGATAGTCCAACATTCATTAAGCAGAGCCTAAAGCTGTTCAGTCGTATGAACGATAAAACATCGAAGGCGAAAGTTCGTTTCGTAGAAAATTGCGATCATTTCGATATTGTCGAAAAATTGAGCGAAAAATCATTCGAAATAACGCAAGATTTGATCAACAAGAAATAAAATTAAATAGTTCTATCTGTGGCGTAAGACGAGAACGATTCCCACACCAGATTTCAGTCGATTATTTCTATACTTAATGGTTTTTCGTCCATTATTCTGTTAGCATACAAAAACCTCTTTAAAGGTAAAGTGTGACGCAGTCCGTAATAATAAATGATAATACGCAAAAATTTGTTTGAGTTGAAAAATTATTCCGCTGGTGGGTCTGGTATTTTTGACGCAATTTTTTGAACACAACGTAATTTTGTTGTAAAAAAAGTCGTGCATTAGAGAATAAAAATTTAACCACAAGCTAACATTCAACACAAACAAATTTTTGCGTATTATCAGCGGAAGTGGACTACGGACTGCGTCACACTTTACCTTTAAAGAACTTTTTGTATGCGATATCAGTCGTTTTGGAAGTTTGCAGTTGTTATAACTAAATTTCACGTAACAAATATTCTGTTTTTTGAAAAAAAAAAAAATATATTTCTCCGAAAAAAAGTTTACTTCGAAAAAAATTTTCTCAGAAAAAAGTTTTTCTCCAAAAAAATT
>CM055403.1:176681908-176710473 GCA_029228625.1 Pseudolycoriella hygida | reverse complement strand
TTCACCGACCTTCGAAAAACCATGTTTTTGGTCACTTCCTCGACCATATCTCCGGAACCACTTGATCGATTTTGCTTATCTTCGAACTTGAATTATGGGAGGCATGTACCTTTCAGGGAAAAAAAAGTTTAGGCTGATCGGTTGAGCCGTTTGGAAAAAAAGTGGAGACGGACGGACAGACAGACGGACATACGGACAGACGGACATTTTTTTTATTGCTGATTCGTCATATTTAGATGATAATAGATGCATCCCCCCACTCCCACCTCGGTCTACCCCATGTTACAATAAAATTGTTTGTAGTAAACGTATAGGACCTTTGTACTTCGTACGGGTCCAAATATATAGACCGGCACTCTTTGACATAAACTTAACACAAACTGAAGCAAAATTGAAATGCGAAATGCTTAATAGTGTTGGTAAATTACGTAAAATTTAGGTGGATTACGTATTTTCAGCAGATCAAAGCAGCGTTGAATTGTGTATGTGTTGGTGTGCGATGTGCATAATATAGGCACAAATTACGTATTTTCATTTTTGCTTCAGCTGATGGTTACCTAAACCCAGTCTATATATTATTACTAGTAAATACCCCCGCCCCTAGGGGCTACGCGGACATTCAGCATTCTTGTCCGCTAGGTCGGAGATTTGCGACATTAATACTAAAATGTATGCAAGTGTGTGCAAAGTTAGATTTAGATGAATAAGAAATGGATTAAGTAGTATTTTAGTAGTTACCATAAGATTACGTAAATCTGGTTTTCCCCTGTACTACCATTTTCAAGTAAAACCGTTTTGCCGAACTACCGTTTGCTATATACTATCATTACGTCTGTACTACCGTTTTCCCCGTGCTACCGTTTCACCCGTACTACCGTTTCCACCATACAACACTTTTCCCCGTATTACAATTTTCTCCGTACTACCGGCCCCTGTACAAACGTTATCACCGTGCTACTATTTACCCTTACAAACGTTTCTCCCGTCCTACAATTTCCTCCTCACTACTGTTTTCCGCGTACTACCACTTCACCGTTCTACCATTTCCTCCGTACTATCATTTCTCCCGTACTACCATTTCCCCGTACAAACGTTATCACCGTACTACTTTTTCCCCGTACAACCGTTTCTCCCGTCCTCCTCACTACTGTTTTCCCCGTACTACCATTTCCCTCTCACAACCGTTTCCACTGCACTACTGTTTTTCCCGTACAACTGTTTGCCCCGTACTACTGTTTCCCGTAAAACCGTTTCCACCGTACTACCATTTTCTTCTCACTACTGTTTTCCCCGTACTACCATTTCCCCATACAACCGATTACCCCCGTACTGCTTTTTCCCCCGAGCTGCCCATCAGTTTCACCAATACTGGTCACTTCTACTCACAAAACTCTGAGACTTTGCAAAAGAAACCTATCGTCTGTTTCTCATACCTCTCCAAATACTTTTAAAGCCATAAAAATTGAGCCAATGTCCAACTGCCCGACATTTTCGCCAATACTGGTGACTTTTACTAACAAAACTCTGAGACTTTGCCCAAGAAACCAATGATCTGCCTCCCATACCTTCCCAAATACTTTTAAAAGCAAAAATTCAAGATGGCGTCACTTTGACAGCTGGCAGCCATTTTCTTAGGATTTATAGTAGAGTAGAATCATCAATATCAACAACTTTCCCGAAGAAACCAACTGTCCGAAAAAACCAAAAAAAATTTTAAAATTACATCAAGAAAAAATTTCAATTGAAATCTAGGTAGCATAATGGTTTTTTTGCTATAAAAGGCAATGCAAAACCGCATTTTAATTCAGTCCCTTTGGACTCGTCAAGCAGGTCGGACGTATGTTGGTTCACGCTGGAAATTTGTGACCGACAATTTACAGACAAACAGACAAACTTTTGACTTTTATAATTATAAATGTCATTGGTAGCGACGGACGCAGCGCTAAAAATTTTCTATAAAAGCTGTGTCGTTAATTCATTGATGTTACTTCAAATCTTCTCGTACTAACGATGAATTTTAGGATGTGCTTTAGTTCCAAGTATTTGATCATGTCGTATTTGGAGGTATATCCTCCTAGATGTATTCTTCTATTTGTGATAAAGGCCGGGCAATAGCATAGATAATGTTCGGCTGTATCTGTGTGGTGTCCACACAGATCGCAGCCTGGATCCGTTCGTTTTCCGATTGTGGTAAGGTGCCTGTTAAAACCATAATGTCCAGTAGTCACCCCGGTGAAAATTTGTAGACAGTTCTTTACCTGCCGGCATTTGGGGATTTTGAGCCAGTATAGTTACCGAAATTCTTAGTTTTTGTTAGCAATACTTCTTGAGTGCGAGTGTGGAGTACCCATTGATGGTTCAGGTTCAATTGGCTGGTTTAGCGCGCCTTACCTGGCTAGTTCGTCAGCATTTTCCTTGCCTTCGATTCCTTCGTGCCCTGGAACCCACATCAATTTGATTCTATGAGTTGATGTCAATCTATCGAGTTTTTCCCGACATTCCAAGGTTAATGCTGATTTGAAGCAGTTTGATGCTACAGCCTTAATCCCCACTTAGCTGTCTGTGCATATCGTTACCTCTTGTGCGCCTGGTATGGAGTCCCAGATGGAGTGGCAGCTCTCTATGATTGCTCTGATTTCAGCTAGGAAGATGGATGAGTATGCTCCTAGCGGGTTTGATTTCACGATCCCTAGATTTTCACAGTAAACGCCTGCTCCGCTCCTTCTTTAATTAAAGAGCCGTCCGTATATAATACAATACCGCTCGATTTTATTCTTCCTCCTAGCCATTCTACTTTTGCTGGAATACTAATGTTCTTTTACTATTACCGGTGAATGCAAATTTTAGCTATCTGCGCGTCTGTCTCACAATTGAAGAATTATTATCCTCGATGAATTCATTCTGTAATTTGGCTGTGTGGCTTAAAAAACGGACACGAAAATCAATACATTTTTTCAAATCTTCCCGCTCATTTGATGTCAGTGCCATCTAGGTTTCATAAAACTATCCACAAAACGTTAATGGCACAGTGATGGTTTTGTATCGATAAGGTCGATAAGTTATTGTTTTGTCCCGTCTCGTCAAAGCAGACACTAAAGCAAAGTCTCTTTTAATTATTTTTTACAAATAGCGTGTTAAAATTGTCGGTAAGTTTAAATTCTATTTTGTTGTTGCCAACGTTCACTTGATTGTATTTCAGTTCATTCATTTAAAATGAGTGAGAAACCGGAACAAAAGAAACGCGATCTCCAATCACTTCCTACCAAACAATACCTCGATCAAACAGTAGCTCCGATTTTGCTGCAAGGCTTACAGACTCTGGCTAAAGAACGGCCACCGGATCCAATTAGTTTTTTGGCTGCGTATTTGCTGAAACACAAAGGAAATGAAGAAACTGTTGGTGATCACACTTAGGTTTTAAATTAGCGTGAAGTTCTCGTGAAGGTTACTTGTGTGGTTGAATAAAGCAATTTTCGTCTTTTAACTAAGTTTTTATTCATGAAATGCATAATTTAAATACAGAAGGATTTTAGTGATCGATTGAATTGCCCTGTCTAGCTGTCGATGTTACCATTTGCAGCAATTCGCTTTCAGCGTTTTGAAGTGCATTTTGGTATTCTGTTATTTCAAGTGCTTCCCATTCTGCTTTGAAGGCTGCTTTCGGATCTTGGGGCATTGCACCCGCTGCCCCAGACATTTGGTCTTGCATTGCCTGTGTTTGGTCGGCAGCTATACAATTTTCAGAATTAAATTTTCGGCAAGATTTACACGTAAAGAAACTCCTTACCGTTGTTCTCACCCAGAACTAGGGTGTAGATACTTCTCAATCCGAAAACGTTCAGAAAATACCATGACGCCGATGACACCCATGCCGCATCTAGAGAGGCAAGTTCAACTCCTCTCTGTAACATTGGTTTAAATCGGAGAGTGAGCGGAAATGGAACCTTGGTGGTCACAAATCCGGAAAACATCCAATTGATCCATCCTATAAGGTTCACTTTTGTGAGACATCTGAGAATGAATTTGTAAAATATTTACACGAACCTCCAATGACGACCATCGGCAAAACGTTGATGAAATTTCCTTTAACTAAATCGGACAACATTGCCGTTGAATTCGGACTGACTGGAGGTCTTTTCTGCGTTTTAAAGTAGCCAGTTTCGTCGTTGTTGAAGTAGTGTCTTCGCATCGCAAACGATTGGGCTGTCAAATATTTACCATTTTCCCGTAAGAGTCTTGCTCTTATCATCGCTTGACTAAATTAATTGAAATTTCGTTCAATCTGTCGGTGAACTTGTTGATGTGGAAAAGACTCACCTGTCTTGGATTTGTGTTAATTCGACTTTTTTCTGGGATGAAATTAGCATGGACACATAGTGCCGTATGATTCCAACTAAAAATGTTATGACAACTATGGGCAAGAACACCCAAACTCGAATGTTCGGATCGATTAAGAGTTCAGTCATGTTCGCGTCCTTTTTTGACTATTTCTTTGGTGAAAATATATTTACAAGTAAAGACACGAATACACCATGCAAATTTCCTTCTAAAATTTATTTATTCATTGACAGAACGTGATAGACGTGATATGACGATCAGTGTTGACAGTGAAAAGAATGTCAGTTTTGAGTTGAGCCGCTGTTTGAACGCATCAGAAGTGAAACGCCAAATTTCCGGAGACATGGCGTAAGCTTTGAAATGGTCAGATCTACGGATTTTATGTCACACCCCACTTTGGGAGATAATAATCAAAAAATAAATTGAAAAGTTCATCATTTGACAATCCAGTTCTTCAAATTCTCCAAATACATGACTTGAAAATGTGTGGCTGATCCATACGTATCAGAATAGATCACAATAAAAACCTTTTTAAAAGGAAAATGTGACGCAAGTCCTCGTCCCTTCTTCCAAAGCAACTGATATCAATTTGAGTGACGCTTACAGCTTCGGAACGCAAAAAAATATTTTGAAAAATTTTCATATTCGATTAAAAAATGCGTTAGAAATGTCGGACCCTCCTGTGATGTATGGAGTACGGGTAGCCAAATTTTTGCGTGTGAAATCTGAAAGCGCAAATAAATTATTCCGTTGGGAGAGTCCGCCATTTGTGATGCATTTTTTTAATGAAAAGTGAAAATATTTCAAAAGAATTTTTAGCGTTCCGAAGCTGCAAGCGTCACCCAAATTGATATCAGTTGTTTTGGAAGAAGGAACGAGGACTTGCGTCACATTTCCCATTCAAAAAAAGTTTTTGTTGTGATATCAGTTCTTTTGGAAGTAAGAAAATTGTTTCTGACGAATTATATGTAGATTTTTTTTCGAGCCGCCGCCGCCCGCCAACCGAAGCGCGGTGGCTACTACTTCCATGTGCGAAATTGATCCTCTCAACTTACTCTCAAACATACCAGAATTTTTTTTGAACCCCCGCCTATTTTGGCGGTCGCTCCGATACACTCACTACACAACCAGCCCAACAATTTTGCCTTTGACACCAGACCTCTATCTCGAACACCGCACCTTGTCTCAAACAAAATGTGCTGCCATACACAAAAACACACAACCACATACATATGGGCTTTATGTGGCGCCTTCTGAGAGCCCTGGCGCCCAAACGAGGCCGGTACCCCCCATTTTTGAAAATTTCATACGGCGTGGAATGGAAGAAAGGTTATCGAGCCGTTTTCGAGCGCGAGCCAAAAAAGTCGTTTTTTATACTATTGTCAATGTAAACCAGTAACTAACTAAGTAAGTAACTAACGTAGGATGTTTTCATTAACTTTGGCTTCTAAGAACAATTTTCATTGAAAATGCACTCTTTGTATAGGAAATGATCATTTTCTTAAGGTCATATCTCCACTGAGCCGATTTTAATGAGTGAAAGGAGATTTCGCCTTAGAATTTTCCGTAGAATCCGAGAAAAATATTTTCCGGGGAGTACGTCGCAACTTCGCTGTATATAAGGGTCCGCAGTCTACGAAAAAATGTTTTCCTAATTTTTTGTTCGTACGTGGACTTGCGTCACCTGCGTATCGCTACCACGCGCCCATGATTTGGCTAACAATCCAATGTTTTGTGCTCTTTTATAACTTAAAGAATTTCAAAGATCGATAGAAATTACCCAAGGTAATGTCAAAGGCCCTACTGAAGTACGTCTAAGATCATTGATTTTGATGATCGAAATGTTCTCCCCTGCACCATATCACAAAGAGGACAAACGTATTTTCTCCAAGAAATCCTGAAACTATTTTCTCTAGAATTTGATTCTCACCAGCTTTGCTTTTGGAAGCAAATTTCTAACTGCCGTTGTTTTGGAGATATGAGTCATCCCTCCTTAATCTAGAAGTGACTACATCCCGCGATTTGGTCATTTTTCCCTAAAATCCTCAAACATATTTTCCCTCAAATTTTTTTCTCTACAACCTTTGCCTTTGACAGTGAATCTTCATATTGGATAGTTAAACAAATATAAACGAAAACCTCTGCTTTCGTATATGGCCAAGAAGCTCAATTTCGTCCATTTCATTGGTGCCAGTGCCGAGACCACTGACCCAATTTTTACTGGGACCACTGACCCGACTTGCACAAACAAATTTTCCGAGTTTTCGAGATCAAATGCTTTCATTTGACACCAATATGAACAATATGCTGCAATATGTGCTATAATTGCTGAGATATTTGCGAAAACGTTTCACCGACCTTCGAAAATCCATGTTTGATCTCCACTTCTTCGACCATATCTCCGCCTCCACTTTTTTTTGAAAATTATTTTGGGCAAAATTATATTTTTGATGTGAGAAAGATTCATAGATTCAAACATCTGTTTTAGATGATCTACATGAATTTTCCATAAAACAAACACAAAATTTACATTATTCTTAAATACATCAAAAATATAATTTTGAAATATATCCAGACGGACGAACTGACTTTATTGCTGATTCGTCATCACTAGATGATTACAAATGTCTCCCTCGCCTCCCACTTCGATCTACCCCATGTTACGATATGCTTGAAGTAAACCTATAGGATCTTTACTTCGTACGGGTCCAAAAATAAATTAAAAATAAACAGCCGATGGATTTGTTCTTTGGACCCGTACGAAGTAACGGGTCCTATGCGGTTGTAACCAGTCGATTCGAGGAGGAGTAGGAGGAGTATTGATCCTGACTGACACCACTAACATGCGCTATGTCAAATTACTCAGTGCGCGTTCATGCTTTGAAATGGTCCCTGTTGGCATCACTGATTTGTTCTATATATACGACGTAATATGTCAGTGTTGCCGACGAAGACTCTTTTAAAGCATCAAATAACAACCCAAAAGTGGGTTTGGAATTACGGATGGGCATTTTCGGGGGTCGTACTTTGTTGGAAAGCCACAGAAACTTTATCAAAATTTTCTCTCTATCTTTTAAAAATTTGACAAAAAACCACAAGGTGTATTTTCGATAAGTTTTACTTGGTTAAAAACCTTGACGCAGCACTGAGCTAAGGCCGCCTAAGTGGCTTTGGGTCTTTTCCGATTTTAAAAATATGCCCGACAATAATAGATTTTTTTTTTAAATTTTGAGCCCTTGGACTCAACCATAAAACTGAGTCTCAACTAAGGCCCAACTTATACTTTCCACAAAAATCGGGTAAATCTAAATCCTTTTTTTTTTGAAAGATAACTGAAAAACTGATTACGGAAATGAATTTGGGAAAAATCGATTGACAACTTTCGAAGTTACTGTCGAAAAAGTGCTCAAGCGTGTTTTCTTGAAGGTCAGTGAAACTCTTCGACTGCAAAATTAGGAAATGCTTTTTAAGGTTTGGTATGAAAAATATGGACCTCAGAAAATCACAAAAATTAAATTTGTGAAAATCTATTGAGTGGTTCGGGCATTAAGGTTCTTACTGTGGGCCCAAAGCATACCTTTCAACCCTACACGAAAAAAAAACTTAAGTTTTGCGATATGTGTGGAGTACTGGTAGCCACATTTTTGGCGTGCGAAATCTGAAAGCACAGAAAAATTATTACGTTGGGAGGGTCTGGCATTTGTGACGCACTTCTTTAATCGAAAGTGAAAATATTTCAAAAGAATTTTTTTCGTTCTGAAGCTGTAAGCGTCACCCAAAATGATATCAGTTCTTTTGGAAGAAGAGACGAGGACTTGCGTCACGTTTCCCTTTTAAAAAAGGTTTTTGTTGTGATATCAACTTTGGAAGAAAAGAGAAAACAAATTGTGAAAAAAAATTGCCGGAGGAAAAAATTTCCGGCGAAGAAAAAATTTTGGGCGAAAAAAATTTGCAGCGAAAAAAATTTCGACAGAAAAAAATTTTTCGACGAAAATTTCCGGCGAAAAACACTTTTCGGCGAAAAAAAATTTCTGGCGAAAAAAATTTTCCTCGAAAAAAAATTTCCATTGACACGAAAGATCTATCTCCAACTCAAAAAAAATTTAATTTTCTCCCTAAATTCGTCCCATACCATCGTCGGCCATTTTGTTGGTCACCCTGACACACTACACACCCAACCCAACAACTTTTCCTTTGACACCAAGCATCTATCTCCATACTACCGCATGCCCATGATTCAATCAGAACACGCTAAAAAGCTCTTCAACTTTTCTGCGTCAAAAATGATCCCTCAATGATGGCAATGAATGGCAAAGACATCATTTTATGATAGGGATCAAGAATGTATGGAATTTGTTTCACATAGAACACAGCGCCACTTTTCTATACATCAAAATAAATTCAACGGACGCAATGCATCTGGTGACAGTCACTTATCGTATGCAGATCTGCAGACCAATTCCCTGTGATTACAGTGATGACTTTTTGATGGCTTTTAAAAGAATCAGTTTGATGTGCTGTATGAGCTTGTCATTTTTGCCAAAAAATTAAAAATTTACACATCCCAGTGTTACTTCCAGGGTGCGGGCCTAGGGTCCAGTTTCTCAATCGTGAAACGTGCAACACTGACTAAACACACATGCTAACGTTGAGTCATAATGGTCATAATGATGACGACTATCGTCCCTGGTATTCATCTATCAGTGTTGCTAGTTTTTTCACAAAGTTGGCAACATCGGAACTTTCGTTCAAATCAAATGACAAAAGATAAAAAAAATTACGTACTTTATTTTCACACAAACACACACCAAATTAAAATCAAAACATCGAAAAATTGCCCAAATTTGATTAAAAAAGATTTTAATTTATGGATAATTGCTACGTGAATTGTTGTTAAATGTTAAATGTAAAACCGCAACCACTGGCACTGCGCTCCAAAATGAGAGATACCATCATTTGTTTGGATTCTTCAGACGACGAAGAAAGAGAAGCAGTAGCTGAGGTTAGTTTATCAGTAGTAGAAAATGTTTTCGTTCAGAGTTTATCTCAAGGCTTTGTGTATGCCAATTGGAATCCTTGTGTGGTGAAATTCGGAATGTTTTGAATGATTGTGTCATAACAGTTTACTTCAGCCGGTTATTGTAAACGGGCCATTCTCATTGGTTCCCTCCATATTTCATTTTGTTTTTATTGTTGTTTTTGTTGGTTATGGTTTGTTTATAAAGACAATTGTTTCAGGTGACCCCATCATCCGTTTCACTTGTCAATGTAAATCATACAAACGAATCTTCCAAAGCCATTAAACGTTCGGCAGTAAATGACGACTGTTCTCCGAAATACAAACGAATAAAACCAACCTTAATTTCCTCATCGCTGACTTCGACACCAAAGAAAAACGAAGGGATCATCGAAGACGACTTTACGGATGGACATAACAACAACAGAAGTGGGAAGGATGATGAACCGCAGCTGCCGTCGAGCACAACCAATGTGACAGAGAATCCAATAACAGAACAATTTGCGAAGCTTATTCAGGCTTGCCGGTAATTTGATATTCTTTTATTTATGTAAATATGAGACTCTGTCCATCTAGTCTTTAAAAATAGGCGTTACAAATCAGAGATGCTATTCGTCGGTGTATCTCTCCGAGGGGTGAATTTCGCACACAAAACGTTTATAGATTTATGAGTCTGGGACGGCCTGTTATTGGTCTTGAAACACAGATCCTAGAATCCTTTGTTCCTTTTCCTGCTCATATCATATAAATCATTAGGTGAGCCTTCCTGTTGCTTCCAAGAACCTGTCCAAGATGACCGGTCCACATTTGATTGCTTCGGATGGTCTCACAATGAAATCCTCAAGAATTCTGCGTCTCATTTGGAGGAATTATAGGAATCACATTTGACAGCAAGATCACCTTGAGGTCTCCAACAACCGAAACTTATTCATGTGCCGTTTCAGCCCACAGAACCCCAGTGGCCGCCCCTACTACGATCCCGGTCCATTTTGATCAAGTCCTTGGCCTATTTTGGGAAGAAGCGCTTCATCCTTCGTACGTTTCCCAGCGTTCTGTATGTTTCCGTTGCGTCTACTCCCTTAATGCATCATCGCATATTGCCTAAGGCATTGGTAGACGTCGTTCCATTCCGTTTGTTGTGGTAGCGGAGCTTACCTAACCTTTCGTTTCTCTCCACGCCAGAGTGTCCAAGTACCCAAATCAAGGTGATCTGATTACTCACTCCCATGTGGTTTAGATGATCCTTTCCCTCTTTTATCAGCCTCGAGGTCGAGGTAGGTGATATCTCTTTAGTGTCCGAACAGATAAAGATCTCTCTTCCCTGCATCCCTACCGGCAGTGATTCTTGAGTTCCCATGAGAGCTGCGTAGATCTCTGCCTGGAGGACGCTGGAAGTTTTACCCAAATGGAACCAACTACTCTGTACAGCGTGCGGATCATATACTCCAGTCTCTTCTCTTTCCACGGCCTTAGATCCGTCGGTGAACAACGTCTTCGCATTTCTAGGCAAACAAGTTGGCCACCCAACTGCCTGGTCGGAAATATCGCTTCAAATCGCCTAGTAAAGTGAGTCAGAGACCGGATGTCTTGTCAAAAATTGGATCCGAAATAAAGTCTCTAATTTGCCATACGGAAATACGGGGCCCACAAGCCTGATTTCCCTAACCTATCCGCAGAAGCGAAAGCTCTGGCCTTAATTACTAAGTCCAGAGGTGGTATCGCTAGCAGCGTATACAAGCCACTTTGTTCAAGGTAATCATAACTCCAGTGATTCTAATACACACTGACTTTTGTATCTTACTCTCTTACTAAACCTATTTCCTGCCTTCTCCACGTCCATTGTTAGCCTCAATACCACAGATTTGTGACTCAGCATGGGTCGCATCACATCCTCATATAGCCACAGAATGGCCCTTCATCACGTCCACTCTTAGCCTCAATACCACAGATCTGGGACTCAGCATTTGTCGGATCACAGGTGACTCATCATGGGTCGGATCACAGCATCATATAGCCACAGATCCTGATCCCGTATTTCTTTTACTGAATAGCACAAGGTCTGTCTTAGTGGGGTTAACCCTTAGGCCCTTTTCCAAACACCAGTCCTCCACCATTCCCAGCGCAACTCTCATGCGATCTCCCAACGTACTTTCAAACTTCCCTCTAGGTAGAACCGTCTGGTCTTCTGAGTACTCTTGCGCATAGATTCCTTCCTCATTCAGTTTTCTGATGGGGGAGTCTACTACTATACACCAGACGTGTCCCTCTATAACACTATACACCAGGTTTGGCTACCCAAAGATTTGTCTTTATCAAAGTTACAGTACTACAATCGTTTTTCAAGGCTAGTGAAAAACACGGTCAAAAAATGCATTCAGAAAAGAGTTCATTCCATGCTGGACTGAAGAAAGCACAAGACTGTACAACGAGTACGAAGAGAGCGGAGACACAGAGATTGCCGACGATCTCTTGCAATCACTGGATAACGCGCGGAGACAACGATGGATGGAATCGGTTGAAAGGTTAAATTTCAAACACTCCAGCAGAAAGGCATGGTCTCTCCTTCGCCGGATAGGTGCTAGCAACTCTGGTTCAAAGTCGAAGCCATGAAGCCGAAAACCGTACCCAATCGTATAATGAAGGCTGCAAAAACGAAAGTGGACTATAAGACGAAAAGAAATGTGAAGCGCAACATTCGGTTGTTAAGGAAAGTTGCAGCCGTCCGCTCCGAATTTTCACGGCTCTTAAATGTCGAAGAAATTGACGACGCCATTCGTGAAGTGAAAAACGGTAAAGCAGCCGGTCCAGATGAAATGTTCCCGGAATTCATCACACAAAGCGGGAAAAACACAAAACTATGGCTGACCCGATTTTTCAGCGACGTCATTTACACAAAGAATCTACCGCCAGAATTGAAAAAGACGAAATTGGTAGCAATACAAAAGCCCGGAAAGACTGACGTGATAGCAGTGAATTTTCGACCGATAGCTATGCTAAGTACCATGTACAAGTTCCTAGAACGCCTTCTGTACAACCGAATAAAAGCTACAATCGACATAAAACTACCACAAGAACAAGCAGGCTTTCGAGCGAACCGTAGTTGCTGTGACCAAGTCCTGACTCTGACGACTCATATTGAACACGTTTTTGAAAAATACCTCAAAACAGGAGTTGTCTTTATCGACCTAACATCGGCATATGACACTGTATGCAGACAAGGGTTTCTCTACAAGCTCATCAAAGCTATACCATGCAACTCATTCTTGACGCTAATCAACGAGATACTCAGCAGGAGAGAGTTTGTGGTGTTCATCAACAGTGAGAAAAGTGCTACGTGCACTGAATAATGGCTTGCCCCAAGGATCGCTCCTCGCTCCTATACTTTTCAACCTCTACATCAGCGATATGCTAGCCACCTGCAGTCGAACATTTGGATATGCTGACGACAATGCGATAGCAACACAATCCAAGAGTTTCCAAGAATGTGAGGAAACGCTTAACAAGGACTTGTTAGTGCTCGAAAAGTATTTCAAAAAATGGGGACTGAAACCGAACCCGAGCAAAACTGAATCGATAACTTTCCACCTCAACAACCAACAAGCCGGCTATAAATTGCGCCTTGCCTTCTGTGAAAAAACCGTAAAGCACAACAGCCATCCAAAGTACCTCGGATACACATATGATCGATCACTCACACACCGAAAGCATTACGAAAAGAGAGCAGCCAAAATCCAGTCCAGAAATAACATCATTCACAAACTATGTGGAACGACGTGGCGGTGGCGGAGTATTCCTCGCCGGTCTGGTTAAACAGCGCACATACCAACAAGATTGATGTCCTGCTTCATGACACGTTACGGACAATTACCGGCCCTGTGAAATCGACGCCTATCGAATGGCTACCGGTTCTCTCGATGGGGCTATATCGCACCTACGCAGACAGCAAGCCTTACAAAAAGAATTTTGCAAAATCCAGAAACACCCGCAGCTACATCAAGACAGAGAGCTCGCTCGATGCCATAGGCTTGTGTCAAGAAATCCGCCCTTCAAAACAGCGATCAATCTAAACCGCACCAATTTCAGTGTCCACAACCGATGGAATGAAGAATGGCACACCGAAAACAGAGACTCGGATAATATTATTATAGATCTGACGGTGCGAGTACCTGGCTTTAAGCTTCCGAGGAACGAATGGGCCACCCTGAACCGAATACGTACTGGTAACGGTAGGTGTGCATACCATATGCATAAATGGGGACTGAAGAACGACCCTGGATGTGACTGCGGAGCGCCGAGTCAGACCATGAAGCACATAGCCACCGAATGTCCGTTGAGAGCCTTTTCTAACAACATCGAAGACGTGCACGAAGCGACAATGGAAGTACAACGATGGATTAAGAGCCTAGACGTGATGCTTTAGGAATTGATACCAAAAGTGAACTCTGTAAACACAAATACGCTGAATAAGTGCGGAATTGGTGTGCCAGTTTGTGGAACTGGTTGTGTGAGTTTGTGGAACTGGTGTGCGAGTTTGTGGAAGTAATGTGCGAGATTGTGGAACTGGTGTGCGAGTTTGTGGAAATGATGTGCCAGTTTGTGGAAATGATGTTCGAGTTTGTGGAAATGATGTGCGAGTTTGTGGAACTGGTGTGCGAGTTTATGGAAATATTGTGCGAGTTGGTGGAAATGTTGTGCAAGTTTGTGGAAATAGTGTGTGATTTACAGTAGGTCTTCACAATCATCTAGGTGAATTGTACATCCATCAGAAAGTCTTAACCATCACCTCAGTGAATTGTGCATTCAGCAGGAAGTCTGTCCATTTCCATAAACTCGCCAACCATTTCTACAAAGTCGCTAAACATTTCCACAAAGTCGCACGCCATTTCCACAAACTCGCCCACTATTTCCACAAACTTGCACGCAATTCCCACAAACTCGCACACAATTTCCACAAATTTGCACACAATTTCCACAAATTCGCATACAATTTCCACAAATTCGCGCACAATTTCCACAAACTCGCACTCAATTTCCAAAACTCACACACAATTTCTACAAATTTGCACACCATTTCCACGAATTCGCGCACAATTCCCACAAACTCGCACACAATTTCTACAAATTTGCACACAATTTCCACAAATTCGCGCACAATTTCCACAAACTCGCACACAATTCCCACAAACTCGCACACAATTCCCACAAACTTTTACACAATTTCCACAAATTTGCATACAATTTCCACAAATTCGCATACAATTTCCACAAATTCGCGCACAATTTCCACAAACTCGCACACAATTACCACAAACTCGCACACAATTTCCACAAATTTGCACACAATTTCCACAAATTCGCATACAATTTCCACAAATTCGCGCACAATTTCCACAAACTCGCACACAATTCCCACAAACTCGCACACAATTTCCACAAATTTGCACACAATTTCCACAAATTCGCATACAATTTCCACAAATTCGCGCACAATTTCCACAAACTCGCAGACAATTCCCACAAACTCGCACACAATTACCACAAACTCGCACACAATTTCCACAAATTCGCATACAATTTCCACAAATTCGCGCACAATTTCCACAAACTCGCACACAATTCCCACAAACTCGCACACAATTCCCACAAACTTTTACACAATTTCCACAAATTTGCACACAATTTCCACAAATTCGCATACAATTTCCACAAATTCGCGCACAATTTCCACAAACTCGCACACAATTCCCACAAACTCGTACACCATTTCCAACTCGCACTAGATAGGGTTTTGTGTGAGAGATTCACCCACGGAGAAAATATGGCGCGTGTGCGAGATTCTCTCTGTGAGTGAATCTTGCACACATTGAAATGTACTGTCTGCTAGATCCCCCTTGAGACATTACATTTGTTTAGACAAAGCATGAAAGAAAAAATTCTGTTGCCCTATAGGGTTTTGTCGTGTTGTGTTTAGTGTTCCGTTTTTTAACATTTTCTTATAATTTCTGTTCTTTCAGTTTCGCTGATGCCAGCAGTGATATGGACCAGCTGATCAATAAAAAATTGTTAAAATATTATCACTTGGTGCATCCAGACTTTGTAAATTCAAGAAGTTTTGGTAAAGTTGTAGCTGCCACCACAGAAGAAATTCAGTCAAATCCGAAATTCGTGTACATGAAACTGTCCAAAATTTTGGAAGAGTTGAATATACGGCGAAAGAGCGGGCAAACGGTAATGACGAATGAGGAAGTAGGCAGCACGGGTGATGAGAGACGAGACAATCAAATCAAACGTCTAAACAAAGCTTTGTATGTGTTGAAGAAAAAAATTGCTCAACTAGAGACATCCGAAGTGGACTTAGATGATGAAACCAATTCGTTGTACATATTAACAGAACGATACAAGAAACGAGCTTGTGAAATTTATGAGAAAATTTGCGACATAACCGGCGAGAGCAAGCATGCGCTCAGACTGGTGAAAAAGCCAATCGCATTCAATGGCACCAAATACCCTCAGTTCAACAGAACGATGCAATCGTTCGTCAATCAGACCGGCTCGTTTCCAGATTTATTTGACGTCCTCCGAATATTAGAGCACTGCAATCAACAATTCAATTTGAAACTCGGAAAAGAAGAAATCAAAACCATTTGTAAATCAGACTTCACTTTCAATTCAATTCGTTTTTCATCGAACTTTTGTTTCCCAGCTCAAGATGCCTTCGTTCGTATTGGTAAACTGCTGCAGAAACGACGCAAAACCGATTTGTACGAAACGGTTTCATTCTTTACTGAAGGCACCGAACGAGATCCTGCGGGTGAAGATGCAATACTACGAGCAAAATTGGAAGAAAATCGCAAGCACCACACCCGAATCAACGATCTTATCAACAAGTAAGTATCTCTATGTAACTTGACAACTTTTTTCTTGACTCCCAAACATTCCGTTGGATGAGAACCTACTCGGTCAATAATTTCGTGATTTCAAAAAAACTATTGAAAAAAGGAACTCCTGCGTCAAATTACCTGTTATGGTTCGTCGGCTAGAGATCGTTGCTTTAGATTACAAAAATATCTTCTGAATGAGAAGAGGGTTGATGGAGGAAGGGTACGAATGATATTAGGAGGGGTAGAAAGCAAGAGGCGTGGTCAAAAAATTGAAAAAATGTGTTGACATCGTCATTGCACCAAATCTTATCCTCAATACGGCCGATAGCCTTTATCCACCAAAATCCGGACGCACAAAAATCCAGACGACCAAAATACGGACGAACAAAAACCAGACGACAAAAGTCTTGTATTTAAATTAGGCCTAATGTAGGAATGTCCACCTGAATTAGGAAAGCAAAAATCAGGAACCAAAAATCAGGAAACAAAAATAAGGAAAAACAAAAATCAGGAAATACCAAATATAGGAAAAACCAAAATTAGGAAGAACGAAAATCGGGAAGGAAATAAATCAGGAAAAACATCAAAGTTTTCAATTCCTAAGGAGGTATGTAGGAGGCTCTGCCCCCTAAACTCCCGCGCCTGCAGCGAGCTACTAACGCCCTGCTAAGCGTTGTCCAAGATCCAGCGTTTAGCTCTAGTAGGATTTACAGGGGCAATGCTCACCGCACCTACAGCGGCTTTAGAAGCCTTACTACATATCCCGCCTTTGCACATTAAAATCGAAGCAGTTGCAAGGTCTGCAGCGCTTAGGTTTAAACTCTCAAACTATCTGCGTATCTCGAACATCGGACATGCTAAAATCCGGGGTTATGATGGTGAAATCCAATCCGTGATTTGAAATGCCTTCTGATGCGATCATACCGGAGTACAAATTCGACAAAGCTTTTAGAGTTAACATCCCATCAAGGCACGATTGGGAAGATGGCCCAACCAGCCCACAGGAAGGTATAATGAATTGGTACTCTGACGGCTCTCGCTTAGGCGGGAGCTCAGGAGCGGGGTACTGCTGCCCACAGATGAATTTAGAAAAAAATTTATCACTGGGAAAATGGATAACTGTGTTTCTTACAGAAATGGTGGGCATTCAAGGATGCTGCGAAGAAATCCTCTCAAAAGGACACAATAAATATCTACACGGATAGCCAATCAGCGCTTAAAACTTTGGATAGCTATAGATTCTCATCCTCATTAGCGCTGAAGTGTAGAGAATCTCTCCAGGTCATTACAGCTCGAAACCAGGTTAATTTGATCTGGATTCCTAGCCATAGCGGCTTCATAGGCAACGAAATTGCAGATAGACTGGTTCGTCAGGCGTCAGTCAATGGCCTATAGGGTCCGGAACCAGGGATTGGGGTTTCTACCGGAACGTTCCAAAGGTGGATTAACGAATGGAAAGACGCCTCCTTTGCGAATTATTGGAAGTCGACAGGAAACGCGAGACAGGCCAAGGCTTGCATCCTATTGAGCAAGGCCAGAGCAAAGGAAGCTCTATCTCTGAGTAAGCGGGACTTGAAACGGGTTGCAGAGGTTCTAACAGGCCATTGTCATCTTAATGCTCACCTCCAAATTATGGGAATCACCAACAACCCGAGTTGTGACCAATGCGGCGATACTGAAACTGCTGAGCACTTTCTATGTAAATGCCCGGCTTACATTATGAAGAGATCCAAATTCTTTGGCTCAGATACTGCTAAGTATGAGAATATGAAGTGTATATCTCCCAAGCTAGTGCTGGAGTACCTTAACGCTACCAAGAGGTTATGACTGAATGGTATATATCTGTAAATTGTGGAAAAGTATTCTAATTTAGTAAAAAACATTCGTGGGTAAGCACAACAGGCACATTGGTGGCCTAGGTGCAGGAGTCCCAGCGGCTCCACCCACCAAATCTAACGCCCTGCAGGCTGCCTTAAGTGCATGGGGCTCTGCCCCAAACCCCGCTAGAGGCTCTACCCCTTAGACCCCACAAAGGGAGATATTCCCCCCTTGAGCCCTCCCTAGACCCCGCTTTTTTATTTTTATTTTTTCCCCGGCCTGCGGCGCATTCTCTCAAAAATTTTTTTCCTGCGTTTGGTTTTTCCTGATTTCCTGATCCCTAATTTTGGTTTTTCCTAATTTAATTCATTGCTAATTTTTGTTTTTCCTAATTTTACATTTTCCTGATTTTTTCCTTATTTTTGGCAAATAATTTTTTTCCTAATTTTTTTCCTAATTTTTTTTTCCTAATTCGTGTGGAATACCCTAATGTAGGGTTTAAGCGTCATATTGTTACTTAGGTCGTGATATTAAATGCGCACAGAAAAATAAGAGTCCAGGGGCGGTAGCCCCCGCACAAGGGAGTCAAGGGGGAATATGTCCCCAAGCGGAGTCTAAGGGGCAGAGCTCCATGCAAGTATGGCAGCCTGCAGGACGGAATATAGCTCGTCGCAAGCGCGGGGGGGGAAGATGCAAAGCCCCCCCCCCCCCGGCATAAAAACTTATTTTTAGCATTCTAGTCGGTTCTATGAACCGTCGCAGAGTCCTTAAACATAGTAAACACTAACTTATAGGCAGTTCTTAACGAAAATAGATGGCACCACATTCTATACACTTGATATCAGTCTGCTTAACTTATTTGAGAAATCTGACACTTTGAGCAGATTTTTTTTAGATTTATCAGGGTTGGGACGATATAGAGCATAGAACCAAGAAACACAGACCTGCTGATCCTTTCTTTCTCTATCCCGTTCATCACGTAAATCATTAGAACCTACCTGCGCTCGCTAGGAATGTCTCAAGGACAAGTGGTCGCAGTTTCAGCACATCTAGCGATCTGATCACATCACATCACTTGGAATCCTATGTCTTAGTAGAGAGAAGTTCGGACATTCACAAAAAATGAGATGTCCTGTCTCCTCACCAAGGCCACAGGTACAGTCGGGATCACTGACGATTCCCATTTTAGCCAAGTGACTGTTCTGCGCACAGCAGAGCCTATTTTTTGGAAAATGGTTTCCCGAATTTTCCTAAATTTTCACGAAATTTCCCGAAATTTCCTAAATTTTCACGAAATTTCCAAAAATTTCACGAAATTTCCAAAATTAAAAAAAATTTTTTTGTTGATATGACGATCGGAAAAGACCATCGAAGTACTCATTTACTTACTCAAATATGCTTAAACATCTATTCTACATGCGTTCCGTTAAAATAACGGCGATGAAGACGTCTAGTTTGTAATATGTCTTTTGCTTACGTGGTTCGGAAGTCACGTTAAGCCGGTGGTCCAGACAACACTTGTTATTGGCTGTAAAAAGCTGTTAGTGGAGTCTCTAAAATACAAATACAAATACTTGCTTATCTAAATGATGTTTTCTTGTAACAAAAGTTATTGACTCGCTTCACTTTTCCAAAAATTTTCTGGTGTTTTCTTGAAATTCCCGAAAATTTCCCGAAATTTCCTGAAATTTCCTAAAATTTCCCGAAATTTCACGAAAATTTCCCAAAAATAGGCTCTGGCCCACAGTGTCCGGTGATCGCTCCCAACACCCGGTCCATGTGCAACGGTTTCTTCGCCCTGTGTAAACCTCTACTGTAAGCGTGCCAATGCTTGTTCGCCTCTGACGAAGTCCAGCCCCTTAGCACCTTGTAACAGAGTGACTGCGATATAGGAATGAACGTTTCCGATCCGTGGCTAACAGATTTAGAGCCCAGCTTCGCCAGCCCCTCTGCCCTTTCACTTCCATCCATTCCACAGCGTCCAAGTGCCCACGCCACCGTTATCTGATTTCTCAGACATAGTTCGTTTAGGGTCTCCTTGAACTCTTTCAGTAGTTTGGACGTTGTGACCGGCGACATAATTACCATGATATCGACACTGCGAGGATAATAGATGTCGCACTTTTTGCTGAGAATTACCTATATTAAGAGCACGTCGCAAAAATGTGTACTGTCAAATTTGCGATGTTTTTTTAGAACAGAATCCTGCGTATTTATTTCAAATTATAGTTCATATACTGTGACAGGATGACTCTTACACAAATAGTAGATGAATCAGAGTTCAAAAAGTTGAATAATGAACTTGCTATGAAGTAACATCGCAAACCAATTTGGAAAGCGATGAGTTTTGAGAGCAACTTTAGACCTTTGTGCTCAAACTTTTTGACTTTTCATTCATCTATTATTCGTGCAACAGTCATTCTCTCACATGAGCTATAATTTTGAATAATTTGTTATTTATATATATATATATATATATATATATATATATATATATATATATATATATATATATATATATTTATATAAAAACATCGCAAGTTGTGAACTGTCAACATTATTGCGACGTGCTCTTAATTCGTTCATCATAAATTTTGTTAACTTGGATGGTAGCATATAAGCTTTACCCATAGGTCGAACCGATTTTTGTTTATACGTATTTTGGTCGTCTGGATTTTCGTTTGTCCGGATTTTGGTCGTTCGGATTTTTGTCGTCCGAATTTTCGTTTGTCCGGATTTTTGTTGTGCGAATTCCGTCGTTTGGATTTTCGTTTGTCCGGATTTTTGTCGTCCGGTATTTTGTCGTTCGGATTTTTGTTTGTCCGGGTTTTTGTCGTCCCGATTTTTGTTTGTACGTATTTTGGTCGTCTGGATTTTCGTTTGTCCGGATTTTGGTCGTTCGGAATTTTGTTTATCCGGATTTTTGTCGTTCGGATTTTTGTTTGTCCGGATTTTTGTCGTTCGTGTTTTTGTCGTTCGTATTTTTGTCGTTCGTATTTTTGTCGTTCGTATTTTTGTCGTTCGTATTTTTGTCGCCCGGATAAAGAACGGGAGCCCCTGAATACGGGGCATCTAGAAATGACGAACGGAGTTGCGGGAAAGAGCGGGAATCCGCTCACACACTCCAACTAGAATCTCCCCTTTGGACCCGAAACACAAAGTTCGCATTTGCTTGTCAAAAAATTTACCGCAGTATACACACTTGACGCATTGTGATCAGGGGGAAGGAGTAAAAATTTTTATAATTTGTCACAATGTCTATGACTGACAAAGAAAAAAAAATCGAAGAACCGATCCTCATGTCCACATAGCCAAGTCCACATTGCACTAAGTAAACAAACAAAAATTAAATTCTTGTAGGTATGCTGAGATTCAGGACAAATCTTCTGACATTAGCATTGTCGTACCATCAAACGTTTCAAATGCTGAGTCCGTCGAATTCAGCCAAAATAACAAAGAAAATGAGGCTGAAAATAAATTAGAAGCTACGATTGGTATAGAAGACGATGATACAAGCGACGAAGAACTATTGGAAGAAGAAGAAGAGATCGCTTGCTCCAAAGATCCAGACATAGAAATCGTCATCTCAGATGACGAAGAGTTAAGCTAGTTTCTAAGTTTCTCCTTACATTTACATTTTTGTTCGTCGACTATACAAATGCATTTTTTTTTTACTTTAAAATTAGTTTCATTGATTGGCGAGTGATCAAACATATGCTATTGGTTGGGTGGGCATAATTTTTGAAGATTGAAGAATATATTTTTTCTTATTGATAATATTAATTGTATTAGTATTAGATACTATTTAGTTTCAATATCTACGAAATATAATTTTGTTTTTGTAAATTGAAACATTAAAGCGGTAAACTTAAAAAGTAAAAAATTTAAATTTTGTAGAAACTCTTTGCTTATTTCGCCTACTGATCCCACCACATAAATGGAACAGTGTACGAATTGTTGTTAATGACAAATTTTTCAAAAGTATAGGTCATGTACTGTGAGAGGAGAAAAGTTCGAAAAGTTTAAGTATGAAAGTACAAATTTGCTCTCAAATAACATCGCAAACGAACTTGGGATGCGATGATTTTTCAGAGCCACTGTCGACCTTCATACTACAAATGAGGATTACTGCAACTCTAGTCAGGTAATGACTCATTTTCGCGGGGTGCTGCAAGTAAAAAATTTTTTCTATGAAAAAAAATTTGCTCAGAACTAGTCAGCCGATCTTCCTGAAATTTTCTGGGAACGTCAGTCTCGACCCCAAATGAAAAATTTCATATGCCGCTTTTCCGCGAAAATTCTGGGAAATCCGTGGCATGTGGAAAAACGGTCAATTTTGGGGGTTTTTCACGTAGCGCTCGGAGTTTTCGAATTTTAGCTCCGGGGTGACAATACCAAGAGAGTTCGTTTCTTCGAAACGGTTATAGAGTTTGATCAGTAGAATTTTTTGGGATCCTAAGAAAATGTCTGCCAGCAGTCAAACCGGCGCCATCTTGAATTTTCCCAAGCAATAAATTAGGTTTTTTTTGTTTTCGAATTTTATCTTCGGAATGATAACACTTAGAGAGTTGGTTTCTTCTAGAAAGTTACAGAGTTTTTAGCAAATTTTTTAGAAAAATGGCTGCCAACTGTCAAAGTGACACCACCTTGGAATTTTTACTAAATTCTGAATAAGAATACCTAGACAGTTGGTTTCTTCGGGAAAGTTATATAAATCAGTGAGAAGAATTGGTGACACAAAGTGTTCCGAAGGCGCCTCGAAGTGTTCCGAAGGTGACACGGAGTGTTCCGAAGGTAGCCGAAGGTGATACGAAGCGTGCCGAAGGCAGCCAAAAAATTTTTTAGGAGAAATTTTTTTTGGCCGACACTATTCGCACACAGTGCGAATAGCATCTCTTGGAGACTAATCGCACACACTGCGAATAGCATCTCTTGGAGACTATTCGCACACACTGCGAATAGTTTCTCTTGCCGCGCGGCGAAATAATATTAAATCAACGTCTGGCCTCAATTCGAGTACGAATATTGGACAATAAATTCATATTCAGAACCTTTAATACGTCGTCGGTCGTATTTGAACGAATTCTAAAACAAAAATTGATCGCGGAAAAAGGATAAATGATAGCTGGAAAATTAGAAATGATACCGGAGAGACCTTGCAAAAATTAGGACAAAATCAAATAGAACGGGTTTCGATAGGGCTGAGGGGTGTCTATCATCGCTCGAAACTCCCAAAAAATCCCACTGTAGGGTTTTGAGAAAATCGGGGAAAACCCAAAAAATTGAGGTTATTTGCAAGCTTTTTGTTGTTGTTAAAGGAAAATCGGAGTTTTCCAAAATATTTTTCGATTACTATTTTTCCTAAATCTAAGTTTCTAAAACACTTTACCTCATCAATTTCAGTCATTTTTTGGCTGAGATACGATTTTTTAAAGTCAAAATTTCATCGAAAAATGACCTCCGCGAAAATTTTTTTCGACTTTATACCGGTATATCGAAGAAACCTTGCCCGATGGGAGGTGGGCCAGAGAGCTGTTAAACATGGACAGGAAGCGCATCAAGAGGGTGGTGGGTAAGATCACCGGGCATTGCGGACTGAGCAAGCACCTGGCAAAAATGGGAATCTCTAACGATCCCAACTGCGGCCTAAGTGAGGAAACGGGCGTTCACGTTACATGCGAACGCCCGAAGTTTTCCTCACTGAAGCTTAGGACTCTGGGTAGTCATGTGGTCCAACCTGCAACAGTACCTAAAATGCGACCTGCTGCTCCAGACAGGTTCCTTGTAGGAAATGGGAGGTTTTCGAGATTTACATGATGAACGGGGTACGAAACAAAGGATTATCAGATCTGTGTTTCAAGGACCAGAGATGGACCGACCCAATCTGATAAATCTAAATCCTGGTAAAAACGCGCTGGTGGTGTTACCATCAACGGCAGCCGTAATTTTGATCACCCCACCACCCTCACACAACAAAGAGCAACTTTGTCTTTCATAGCAACTCAATATGATTGATAGATTTCGCACAAAGTGTAAATTTTTTACTAAAAAGCGCTGGTGGCGCCACCATGGCCTACTTGGCAATTTTTTTCGGTCGCCCCATCACCCACAAGAGCACAAGAAACAATTTTGTTAATCAAATAATTGACTCAAAACGATTTTTTCGAACAAAAACTTTCATTATTTTTCATACAGATTTGGTTCTCATAGACGTTTTTCAGAGTGTAATGAAATTTTCGACATTAGAGGGAAATTTTTCGTCGAGTTCGAAAAGGAAAATTATGTTAATATGAAATGTTTAGAATACTCCAAAGCTGTTTTTGAGACTTTTGGATTCCAAATTTGGAGCAAGGTTTCTTCGATATACCGGTATAAAGTCGAAAAAAATTTTCGCGGAAGTCATTTTTTCGATGAAATTTTGACTTTGAAAAATCGTATCTCAGCCAAAAAATGACTAAAATTGATGAGGTAAAGTGTTTTAGAAACTTTGAACTATCTTAGATTTGGGAAAAATAGTCATCGAAAAAATTTTTGGAAAACTTCGATTTTTCTTTAACAACAACAAAAAGATAGCACAAACCCTCAGTTTTTTGGGTTTTCCCCGATTTTCTCAAAACCCTACAGTGGGATTTTTTTGGGAGTTTCGGGCGATGATAGACACAGCCCTATCGAAACCCGTTCTATTTGCTTTTGTTCTAATTTTTGCAAGGTTGACATCGGATTTGACTAGCCTATTGATACTCTACTCGGTATCAGAACAGGGCAATTGCTACGACAGTGGAATCTGAACTTGTGTTTGGAATAAAATTGCAACATCTTTCCCAAATGAAGCGGCCGAGTTGATCAAAGGCTCGAAAAACGGGACTAAAAGTCACGTCCACATATCTTATAAACTGAATTGAAATGTTGTCTGCTTTGAAAACCTGTATGTAAATGTTTTTTGTCTTGACCTGCAAAATCGCTTGTTACAGGGAAATTTGTTAAACTGTGAGTATTCCACTGAAAGGGGAAAGTAAGCTGGCGCTTAGGGTTTGAACGGGGCTTAGCAAAACGTCTGAAAACAGATTGAAGCAGAACTGGAACATCTTTCTCATCTCAAACCATTCAAGTTGCTTCGAAGCTCGGTAACGGCATGTATACATCGCATTGGAATTTTCTATTAGACAGAAATGCTCGCCTCTAGCGTGAAAAAACCTCTCTGACTTGTGCTAGGGCGTCATTCAAAAAGGACGTCACGCTTCTACCCAGTTTCGGAAAAATGTGACCTACTGTGACATGGGCTGACCCACATTCGACGAAATCGGACGTCCAACCTTTGTTCCAACCTTTTATTAAGATCTTTTGGTATAAAAAAGTTGGTAGAGAAGAATAAGTCTTGCTTCAATGTCCATGTCCGAAAAGCTGAAAGAAGCTCTCCGTTCAGAATTCTACCGGAAGAAAGACTTTTTGGATCGAGTCTGCTTTGCGCACCTTCTGCTCAAAATCAAAACTGAACAATTTGCCCCTTTACTCGTTCGCGTTTTATTAAAAATGAGTGACGACAAAAAACACATTTTTGACAGCCTATGTCCGGCTCTGCAATGAAAATTGGATTCACGAACGTGTACAATTTGCGTCTCAACAGTTCCTGGCAGCTCACAAAAAGTTACACTCGAAGTCACGTGGCAGCAACAAAACAAAAGCAGAACGAATAGGGCATTGAATCCGACTAAAACACTTGACTGCAGTCTAGCTATTATTGCGTATGGTGAAGGGGAAAAAAGACGCTGAGTGGCATGAAATTGAAGAACTGGACAACGACGGTATCGAAATACCTGAGTAAAATAGTGCAATAAATACAATCGTAATAAAAATAGATCGAACCCTACTGTTTTACTTTAATTTGCTTTTCCCATATTTCCCATAGACCAATCGAAAAAACGGACATAGTGTGACATAGGACGGACCCAACTTGAAAAAATCGAATAAAGCGTGATGTCATTTTTGAATGGCACCTTATTGACTTGAACTGGAAAATCCACTTTTACCGGGAAATTTGTTTGAACTGGATCTGGGGTGTCAACTGGTAATGTGATTTTGAAATGTGACTTCGTTACGGCACTATATGTGGGAAAACCTCTGAATGCATCGAATATTTGAATGAAGCAATCTTCTATTAAATTTCTCGATAAAAGATTTTTTTGAATTTCATTTTTATCCAGGAATCCGAGTGCGAATAGTCTCCAAGAGATGCTATTCGCAGTGTGTGCGAATAGTCTCCAAGAGATACTATTAGCATTGTGTGCGAATAGTCTCCAAGAGGTGCTATTCGCACTGTGTGCGAACAGCATCTTCGATTTTTTTTTGTAGAAAAATTTTTTTCGGAAGGAAAATTTTTTTTGGAGAAAAATTTTTTGGGGAAATTTTTTTTTGTAAAAAAATTTTTTGGAGAAAATTTTTTTCGGAGACATTTTTTAGGATTTTCGGAGAAGTTTTTTTGGAGACTTTTTTTTCGGAAAGAACATTTTTTTCGGAGAACAATTTTTTTAGAGAAATTTTTTTTGGATTAAATAAGCGTTTCGAAAGAAAAAATTTTCTCGGAGAAATTTTTTTTTGAAGAAAAATTTTGGCGAAAAAATTTTTCGGGAAAAAACATTTTTTTCGGAGACAAATTTTTTTTCGCAGACAAATTTTTTCGGAGAAAATTTTTTCGGAAAGAAAATTTTTTTCAGAGAACAATTTTTTTCGGAGAACAATTTTTTTGGGTAAATTTTTTTAGCAAAAATGCAGTATACGTAAACAGCTGGTATTGGGGTAATTGAGGGTGGGATCGATGGAGGCAGGTCTACTGATGACAAAACAACAAGAATTGGGGCGCATCCAAACTTTTTTTTTTGAATTTTTATGTTTCTTTAAGGTGTAATCGAAGCGGGGAGGTCACCTAATGACAAAACAACAGGAATTTCTCAAATTTTACTCATTTTTTATTAGCTTGTTATTTATTGCAATTAACAGAAATCAACGTCGTCATAACCGTCGTCTTATTCATCGTCGACGTTTTCGTCGCAATTGTCTTGATCCTCGTCGATATTGTCTTTGGTCGCGTCGTAGAACTGACCAGCCAATCGTCTAGGCAATCGTATGCCTTCCAACAATCTGAATGTATGGTTGTGCCCGGCAAAATCCATTTTTCGATTATAGGTAACAGTGTGGACCGGTCTCTCTTGTCAACTGGCACCATAAATATGTCCCCAGAGCCCCGTTCACATCCACCAAAGACCCACTGCCCTTCGACGCGATGGCCTCTGTTATATTTGCGACGGCCAAACTCGGACTCGTCTATTTCAACGTGAACCCCTGGTCCACCCAATGGCTTCGAGTTGCCCGTGATGTACACGAATACTGCTTCTCAGCAGAATTTGGCGAAATCAATTTGAGATTGTATTCCACTCAGAAATCAAATGGGATGATAAATAAAAGTTGTTATTAAAAAAAAAATCAACCGCAGTGTGTTGTGCGATGTTCCAATTCATTTTAATAACGTTGAGCGGGGTATTGTACACCCAAAAGTGTATGAATTTGAGAATGACGCTAAGAGGCAATTTACTCTTTGTAAAGAAAGTTCCGGTTCTCACCGAAACGGACCATCCACAACGCACGCGCCTCTGTTTGCGATACGAAACGTAGTTCTTGCAGTAATATTTGTACTTGTCGATCCGAGCGTCGTCTGCAGTCGAGCTAAGTGGTGCTTTGCATTTTTTGCAAAGGTATTTTTTTTCTTCTGGAAATATGCCATACTCCGATAATTTATGTAGTAAATGCTTATCAGTCAAAGCATTGAGCCAGTCATGTAATTCGAAAATGTTAACATGTGATGAGTCCATGATTATGTGCGTAGCGCAAGACAGAGATGACAAAAATAATGAATATCGTACGGAAATTGTGGTCTTATATAGCTAAATGAACGGTTCAACAATTGAAGTAGAAGATTTTTTCTTTGAACACCAGATGATGATTTGAACAAATAAAGTAGTAAAATCAGTGTTATGATGGCATTTTGTAAAAGGAAAATTCATTCGCTCTCGTGGCATTTTGTAGAAGGAAAATTCATTCGCTCTCGTGTCATTTTGTAAAAGGAAAATTCATTCGCTCTCGTGGCATTTCGTAAAAGGAAAATTCCTGCTGTTTCCGTATACTGCATTTTAGCCCCGACGGTAGTTTGGAATGGAATGGAATGGAAATTTCTGACAGACAATTTACAGACAAACAAGCAACCTTACACAAGCAACAATTGTACGGGTCTGCGTAACATACGTTTACATTGACATTTCATTGACAGCTATCAAACAACACATGTCAATTATTTTAGCACGACTCTGACTGTGTCAGATTTCGTGTCAAAACTGTTTTCACCGCACACACACATGTTGCTTTGGTTTCGAAAATCGTTTTCACCACGTATACATAGCTGAGGTGAAAACGGTTTTTGGAATGGAATCTGACACAGTCCGAGCTCTACACGATTACACGTT
>CM055403.1:176649985-176681408 GCA_029228625.1 Pseudolycoriella hygida | reverse complement strand
TTTTTGAGAAAAATTTTTGTGGAGAAACTTTTTTTCGTAGACAATTTTTTTCGGAAGACAATTTTTTTCGAAGACAATTTTTTTCGGGGTCTCTTCTAACCAACGGTTTAAAATAGAAGAACAAAAAAAGTCGTCCGTCACCTACCTAAATCCAATTTTTTCGCATAGTGATCTTCGCAAACGTTGATATAATCTCGATTATCTACCGTAAGAACAACTGCACAACCGAAAAAAAGAATTAATCTGAAAAGAATTTGGCTAAGGAACAATGTTGGGTCATGAAGTTGCATACTCACTTTTCCCTCTTACAAATTGTCACGAAAAGCAACATAAATAACACAAAAGTAGGGAATTTTCTCTTTTACAAGACGTCACGAGAACTTAGGTCGTTAACAAGGCTGGAAACTAGGGAATTGTCGATATTTGACAATTATCGATAATATCGATATTTGAAATATAAAAACTAGCACTGGTACCCGGCCTTGGGCCGGTCGTATTTTTATCTAGTGGAATCGATAAAACAGAATCGCTAAATTTTTTCGCCTAAGTTTTTGCTCGTGATTTTTATTTGATTACGAATAAAGGAAGGTAATTCATACTCAGTTATTTAGTCTGTGTGTGATATTTAATGTTACAGTAAAATTGAACAAATAGCAACCGTTTCTAAAGATTAACCTGGAGAACCCATCCTTTGAACCTACCCTAACCAGCGCAGACACTTGTCACCTCTTCTACCAACCAAACTGACAGAATTTCCCTAAAAATGTCGTTCCGGATATGATTATCCTACCGCTCCCTCCGAATTCAACCTTTCTACATTCCTGAGAACCCTCCGTAGATATCCGCGGAACAGCCAAATTTCCCTACCATACAAAATCGATGGTCTGAAGATTGATTCGTGGATCCGTGGAAAATTCCTACTTAATTCCTTCCTACTGTGCGTACCCGGAGGAATCACTTCAATTTTCCCAAGTTTTTGCGCATTTGGTAGGGATTTTCAATCAAAAACAATTACAATACTATTAGTCTTTATCGCATACGACATTAAGCCACCCTTTAGATCCGTTACGTTATCTGCCAACAAAATGAAGCCATTCTCCAGGATTTTCATAATTAACTCACCCACTTTACGACTTACGTCCAACCGGCTTGATGATTTTATCAATGAAAATTATGAACAGTAGCGGAGAGAGACTGCAACCGTGACATCCTTTCATCGGCCTTTCCACCTGAATAAAGTATTTGCTTTTTTATATTTACAATTTTTGCCTTGGTGCTCGGTCGAATACCTTCCACTGTCTTTTTTCACTTCTTTAACAACCTCCTTCTCCGAAGTGTACATTCGTGGAACGTCAAGGTGCATCGTAGTGCATCAAGGTGCACCATATGCATCAAGGTGCACTGTAGTGCATCAAGGTTCACCGTATGCATCAAGGTGCACTGTAGTGCATCAAGGTGCACTGTAGTGCATCAAGGTGCACTGTAGTGCATCAAGGTGCACCGTAGTGCATCAAGATGCACCGTAGTGCATCAAGGTGCACCGTAGTGCATCAAGGTGCACCGTAGTGCATCAAGGTGCACCGTAGTGCATCAAGGTGCACCGTAGTGCATCAAGGTGCACCGTAGTGCATCAAGGTGCACCGTAGTGCATCAAGGTGTACCGTAGTGTATCAAGGTGCACCGTAGTGCATCACGGTTCACCGTAGTCCAACAGGCATAGACTTTTTGATTAATTTTAAATGTTTAGAATATGTTTACGTTACAGCACGAGTGGAAAATAAATGTAAAAAATTTCCAAATGCAAGAAAAATAAATAAGTTTTAGAAATTAGGACTAAAGATGCTAACAACTCATAACACTCTACTTTGTTGCTAAAAATTTTACTAACCTACCTTAGTAAGGGAGTATGCCGTGCTAATGGACTGAGTACTATTACTGCATGAGACACTACCAACTATCGTGCCATAAGACTGACAGACCACAAATCGTAAGAATTAAGTTCAAATTGAACAATTTACGAAACTGGAGTATCAGTACTTGCCTGTTTCGGAGTCATTTGCACCTCACGAGGCGAATGTATTGAATAAAACAACCAAATGTAAAATATTAAAAGCAAATTTACTTCTTATTTTCATACATTTACACGAAAAATTCTTAAATCTATTATAAAACTAAAACTTCATTCGATTTTGCTGTTCAATTTTTATAAACGTTTCGTTTAATCGATACGCTTTAGCAAAATAAGATAAAAAAGCTTGTATAACCTTCGTTACCAATATCGAATATTGAAAATCTTAAAACATTTTTTGTTGGTTAATTTAAAAAAAAACGTAGCAACAATATTTTTAAGCTTAAACTTATTTCGTCTTTTACGTTTAAACGTTGGTTTGTTTTGCTTGAGATTATAATCTACCTACATTGATACATTTAATGCATTTTTACTTACTAAAAATATCAACCGTCTTAAGGTGAGCCATGATTTGTTTTTGTTTGTAATTTTTTATAATAAAGTTATTAAAAGAGTGGAGATCAGAGAAATGAGAGTTCACACCATTACCGTAATAGAATGCCTTTTTTGTAGGGGGAGCTTCCACATCAATCAAATTTGATGGATTGTTTCAATCAAAACCGAAATGTCATTCAACACACGCATTCTATGCTGGCGCAATGGTATATCAACTTATGCCTCTCTGATTAGGAAGTTCTCAAATCAACTAAATAATTAAATGTTAAGGGAGTGAAGGAATACGTTACTAAAATATTCCACACAATTCTGCGGAAATGAGTGGCTGGATTTTTGGAAAACATTCATTTGAACGTGGAAAGTAGTAGATTTATGAGATTTTCTACGGTTACTCTAACATATTATGACAATTTAATGCAATATGACTTACATGTTGTGACAATTTGACACATTGTGATATAGTTTCGCCATTTTGCTAAGTTGGCACCACTGTGACTGGACAGAATGCGCATGCTGAGTGACATTTTGGTTTGCATATGAAACCAACTTGTAAAATTGCGTGCATTTATGGAGAGAACTCTCTTGCCTGTCTACATGCGCATTCTATCCAAGCACAGTGGTGCCAACTTAGCATTTCTCGGTTGTTACTAGAGGTGTGCGGATCGAGCTTTTTCCGAACCCAACCCGACCCGAACCCGATCTAAAATTTAAACCCGAAGCCGACCCGACCCGAACTGAATTCAAAATTTGAACTCGAACCCGGTCCGACCCGAGTAAAAAAATCTGAAACCCGATCCGACTCGACCCCGATTTAAAATCGAAGTTCGACTTTAATTTCAAGCACTATTACCCTAGTAGCTCGTTGTTTGAAAAATCCGGAACGTTTCATAAGTTTTCTTGAAACGATTACATGGAAATGGGGCTAAATCTAAGCCTAATCTAATGAAATTTTCTAAATTTGCTTCAAGAGAAAGATTTTTTGTCGTCTTGATAATAATGATATTCATTATTGTGTACAATGCATACCTTGTAGCTTATCTTAGGGATCTTTGGGTTTGATTGTAATGTAGGGTGTATGTTATTATGAAGAAGAGTAACAATTTATTGTTGACTTGCTTTTATTTGAAAAATAAAGAGTTGAAAATTTATTGAAAACGCGAAACACGACCCGACGAAAAAGAAACCCACACCCGACCCGCCTGAGCATTTCTCAACCCTAATCCGACCCGAACCGAACACGTGAAAAGCAATTCGGGTTCGGGTTGGGTAGGGTCTTTTTGGGTTTCGGGTAACCTGCACACCTCTAGTTATTACCACATGCTCGGTACAAAAAGTCTTGCATCGAATTATATAAAAGAGAGGCTGTAGTGCAGATCACTGGGACGAAAAAACGACAGTTTTATTCGCAAGATGGCGATTGCCAAGAACCTGCGCAACCTCTTATAAAACCTTGACTAAAAGTAAGTAATTGAAGATTTCGGGAGAAAAACAAGATAAAGCAATTGCAAGTGAACCTGCTCCCATGTAAAGTATATGACAGTACGTTCACTTTCGATTGCCTTATCTTGTTTTTCTCCCGAAGTCTTCAATTAAAAGTTGCAAAATGTTTCCTGTTCTCGGATGCAAATAGTAAGAGTCGCCGTTATTTAGTTACTCATAGCTAAAGAATGCGAGACGAGAAAAGAGAGCTATCTCTCAGAATCACAGATCATCAACTAGTTTTTCGTTAGGTAAATAATTTACATTTCTGGTTGATCAGCACATAGCATATTTTCGAGATCAGAATTCAATTTTTCGTTGAATAAAATTGAATTTTTATGTTGTCAGTTAAGAAAGGCTTCTTATATTATGCTATAGAGTAGCGATGGCGAGTGAAAAAATTTCGGCCTAGCCACAAGGCAGTCAAATTCGTAGGAGGGGAGTGGTAGACCACTCAAACAAGATTTGCGAGAACTTTTGTAAAGGGTTATGAAGAAAATACAAAAATTACGCAGAGTAACTCTTCACAAATCTCTATAGCTCTTTGAAACTCTTTGTAAATCTTTGTAAATCTTCAAGCGGTTAACTCAACCGGCGCGGTTTATTCGCATTACGTTTTTTACTAAATGAAAAGAATCGATTTCTTTTGAATGTTCAACACACACCTTATAACGAAAAATTAAAATAATTCTCTATTTTGATAATCATATTCAATTGATGCGATATGATGACGTAATTATAGATTGTGATATACGAATTGTAATGTTTTAGCTGCTTTATTAAGTATAAATATAAATCGTAGGTAAACATGTAAGCAAACTCTATGAGAACTTGTAGTGTAACTTTTCATGACTTCCAATTGGCAATCTCATTGATGTAATGATATAAATTTAATTACTTTTGCGATATGAATAAAAATTTCATTTTCCATTTCTATTAAAAATTTATTTCTTTCGTTTTTGTTCAACTTTGTTTACTTCTTCGCTTAGCTGATAGGTTTCTTTTTATCAAGAAATTCCATTGGTTTTATTTATTTATTAATTTATTTATGATTCTGTATAGTCGTTACTTTGATACATATACGAATTGTAGCACTCAAAGTGCTTTAATTTGATTTCAGTTGCAGTGCCGTTATTGTCGCGAGTAATCATAAAAAATATTTTGAATTTAGCGCTTCTAAGGCATTCCAAAATTCTACGAGAATAATTATTTTACTGTATACGACGAGAGTGTGTCGCATGTTGCAGGGAAGGAATCTTTCCGCCGCATATTACACCAACACACTCTCTCCTATTACAGTAAAATATTCTTCAAAATGAGACATACATACTTGATGTGTACTTCCCTCGAGCTGCGCTCTCGGTTTACGTACACATCTCGTATGGTGAAAAATACTATTTCTTCTACCAAAGAGCAGACAATTTTCTAAATCCGTAGCGACCTTTTTTTTAACTCATTTCTTATCTCATGTAACGGAACACTTAGCTCAAATATGTAGGCTGTAACAACATTCATGTAATTATTATTTCAAATAAAAAATAACAAAATTGTAAAAGTCATCTTTTATTGCAAAAAAAAACACAACAACAATAAAAACCAAGTCTAAGCAAAAACAATTCGTCCAGTGTAAACAAAACTTTAAGGTTAATAGCCTTTTCGTAAGAGCTCTAATAACATGATATTTCGTTCTGAGCTTTTTCATGATTTCAAATAATATTTTATGGAAAATCGAAAGGTTAACGAAGTGTTAACAACTTATCATTCACTTTATAGAATGTTGACGTTTTCTTGCTAATTGAAATGTAATTGTTTATTGATGATCATCTTTTCACTTGCGCTTCTACAACAGCCCCAGCATTCATTAAAAGTCGTATAATAGAGTGATTTTGTTTGTGAAATTGGATCTCTTTGGTCCCGTCCAAAGATGTGTCTCGTCACACGACGACGATAGTATATTATGCAGCAGACAAGACACCTACCTTAAGATAGTCACACAAATCACAAAATATTTGTGAAATCACCAAAAAAATTATCGATCGATAAATTTTTTTTGTGATGTCACAAATATTGTGTAATGTCACAAATATTTTGTAATGTCACAAGCGTTTGTCGATAAGTTTTTTGTGATGAAAAATTTGTGAAATCACAAATTTTTACTTACCCCTTTAAAGTGCGTGCCATTTTTTGTGATTTCACAAATTTTTGTGATGTCACAAATTGTTTGTGATGTCACAAATTTTTTGTGATGTCACAAATTTTTGTAATGTCACAAGTTTTTGTGATGTCACAAATTTTTGTGATGTCACAAATTTTTCTGATGTCACAAATTTTTGTGATGTCACAAATTGTTTGTGATACAGAAATTTCTTACATAATTTGTGATGTCACAAATGATTTGTGATAGAAAATTTTGTGATGGTACAAAAAAATTGTGATGAACAAATTTCTTCATTTAAAATTATATCTTTCTTCTATCACAAAAATTTGCACATCACAGAAAAATTTTGACATCACAAAAAATTGCGCGCACTTAAAAAGAGTAAGAATTAGTGATATCACAAATTTTTCATCACAAAACATCTTATAGACAAGGTTTTGTGACATCACAAAAAAATTATCATATCACAAAATAATTGTGATATCACAAAATAATTATGACATCGCAAAATAATTGTGACATCACAAAAAAATTTATAGATGAATAAGTTTTTTGTGATGTCACAAAAATTTATATCACAAAACATTTGACCATCTTAAGGTGGGTGACATGGGTGAAATGCTGCGAAGCTCCTTGGTCCTAGGTCACATGATGCCAGATGGGAAAAAGGTGAAAGTGACGTTCATACTGACACCAGGTAAGCTGTCACATAACGTAACGAAAGACTTCAGGCCGATCAACCTCACATCCTTTGATCTGAAGACTTTGGAATGGCTGATTGACCTGTACATTAGGGAGGAGATTTTACCTGAGGTTTCCACTACACAGGAATCAACACGCTTATCAGACGAGCAAATCTACTGAATCTGCTCTGCACCGTCTGGTGACGGGAGTGGAAAAGTCATGTGATGTTGGAGAAGTAGCCTTGAATTGTTTCATGGACATCGAAGGCGCTCTTGACAACACAAGCATTGAAGTCATCTGACAAGCGCTGGTGGAGAGAGAAGTGGCGCCTGTGTGGTAAGGTGGACAGGCAGTATGCCCAGGGATAAGGTTGGGGAAGCCAACGTATGTGGCCTGCGGACTAGTCTTTAGGTGGAAAAAGGATGCCCCCAAGGGCACCGATCCTATGATGCATGGTGGTGGATCCGAGCATAAGGAGACCTAATGATTCGTTCGCGCAGGTGTACTCTGACGACTTGACGATACTGATCAAAGATAAGTTCGAGAGCACGCTAGGTGAACGCATGAGATCTTCCCTGAGAACCATGGAAGGATGGTGCGGGGAGAAATGCCTCAGAGTTAACCCTACCAAGACGGACCTGGTGCTGTTTACGAGAAGACGCACAGGGGCTAACTTGGTGAGAAGCGTGAGACTCTTTGGGAAGATCAGGTTAAGTACCTGGGGGCGTGGTACCCGACAGCGAGTTGAGTTGGATAGCGCATGTAAAAGACAGGACGGCGAAAGCCCTGACTGCCTTTTGGATCTGCTGGAAATCGTTTAGTAGGAATTGCCATTTAGAGCAATACTGTGGATATACGAGGCGGTAGTTAGGTCGATGATGAGGCATGGCTGCATTGTGTGGTGGCCAAGGCTCGACGTGGAGGTGGCGAAGAAGAAACTGACGCAGATTCAGAGATTGTTATTTTTGTGCGCCACGGGTGCTATGTGTCGGCGTGGATGTGGTGTTTAAGGCTAAAGACCAACAGGTTGGTCAATGACGCCTGTTGGCTCCTAACTTATATTCCGGGCATGGTAGGGCTAGGGAAACTTTGGCGTTCTGTTTCCGACCAGAAACGAATGGCAAGGAAACTGGCGCAACGCCTTGCGCAGGAGCAGAAGGGTAAGGTCCACCGACGGATCCAAGACCGTGGAAGGTGTGGGAGTCGGAGTTTATGCCCCAGGAAGCGGCGAGTGAAAATCTTTTCACTTGGGAAGGTTTACCAGTGTTTTCCAGGCTAAACCTTTGCGACCCTGATGGCAGCCCGCGAAGTACTGCCGGGATGTGCGGGTGGAGAAGCTGTCTTCATTTGTTCGTATATCGAGGCGGTTATCAAGGCGCTAGCGTCACCTATCACGACCTCTAAACTAGTGGACGAATGCAAGAATACCTGACCGGGCACTTGGGCGTGGAGGGCTATGAAAAGGCTGATGAACTGCCTAGGCCAATGAGTACGGAGCCGAACCATTTATCCCGATACCGAAATCGCCGTGCGCAAAAACAATGAAGGACTGGGAAAGGACGAACATACGACGCGCTGCGAGTCGTATAGAGGAGGAGCTGACAAAAAGGAATTCTTCCCTTGGCCAGCTTGGAAATGGACCAAGGATCGGTATGGGCCGAGATCGTATGAGACGAGTTATAGGAGCGATTACCGGGCACTGCGGGTTGGGTAAACACCTAAAGAGAATAAAAATCTCAGGTGACGCCGACGGTTACTGTGGACAGGATAAGGAAACGCGTTTGCATGTAACATGCTATTGCCCAAAGTTTCATCATGTGAGAGGGAGGATACTGGGCAGCTATGTTTCGGAACCTTCGGAGGTACTCCAGCTAAGACCTGACGCGTTAGACAGGTTCCTGATGAACACGCGAAGGTTCTCATAATTTAAATGATGGGGAAAGGAACAAAGGGTCACAAGATCTGTGTTCCGGATCACTTGTGTGATCGTCCCGACCTCTGATAAATCTAATTGGTAGCACTGACACAAATTGATGATGATTTTATATACCACGTGATCTGACATTAAAATACGTGATTGGCCAGCTGAACATTTTCTTATTTCGTGTGTACGGTTTCCATTTACTGTGTAATTAGCTTAAGTTATCTCACTATCACTATATTATCACCAATACGATGAAAAGTTTCTCGCTAAATTAGATTTTAGGGACCGCTCATTGCTACACGTTTTAACGAAGTTTTTTACATTATAGAGTGATAGGGTCGATTGATACGAACGTCCCGCCCTGGTCTCGAATAATATATTCGTGCGAGCGAATGAAAAACCTACCGAATGCGTGAGGCGATTCGGGTTCACATTGTATTCTAGTCGGAGACTTTTATCTTTAGATGAAATTCCCAAGGAAAAGTGCGTTACATTATATAACATTGATATTTACTTCAAATTTAACGGATCGTATGAAAGAAAAAATGTACCGAATGAAAAGAATAATTGAATGGGCGTAAGATATGTAGCCTGAGAGAGCTTTCAATCAACTATAATTTACTAGACAATAAGATTACAAAATTACTCACGACGAAATGTATCTCGAAATAATTACCTATTGTCCCGTTACGTTACAATCACAGGACGGACAATAATCTCTTTTCCATTATTTTCATTACAAATCTACAAAATTAAAATTCAATTTCAATTTAACTGATCCATTAGTTTTGAAATTTTCATGAATCGAAATTAATTTGTAATTCCATTTTTATTCATCGATTCGATGCCATTGCCATAAAAGTACTTTCGAAAATATGGTAAAAGTTCTTTAATTGAATAAACCATCGAATTCGATTAATTAACGTAAAATGATCATCGAAATCGCATAGACAATGAAAGACCTTGTTGGCGACCGAATTGTCAAATTATTTGCGTAAACAAAATCAAAGTGAAACAAACGACCGATGAATATCATATGGATGGAAATTCATTTAAATCGAGATATTAATAACAATTGGTGTAGCCCGATCCGTATATGCAATTGCCTTGGTATTTAACGAAAATAGGACCACGTATGGGAAATAGTGTGGGAGACTTTAACGAAATATTTTATTTCCAAAGATGAAATTTCATAATTTGCTAAAATTATCAAGCAAACAAAGCCGCTTGAAATGGCAATAATTTATCATGCAGTAGCAATGAAAATGCATACTCTCATAGCTACAGTCATAGTTTTTCATTTGGTAGTATGAATAAAAGAATGCGGTTAAGGGTTCATTATATTGGACGCGATGCGAATCGCATCGCGTAAGGTTTGTGTGAAAGCTCAACTTGACAAAAAAAATGTTTGTTCTGTCAAGTTGAGCTTTCACACAGACCTAATGAGCCCTTTAGAGTGACGAGTTTCTGTTGTTAAAGTAGTAGATATGTAGCGTGCGGTGAGAATAAATCGCACGCTAATAAAACTACTCCTTAAAGGACTCATTATATTGTTCGCGATGAGAATCGCATCGCGTAAAGTTTGTGTGAAAGCTCAACGTGACAAAAAAAATGTTTGTTCTGTCAAGTTGAGCTTTCAGACAGACCTTATGCAATGCGATTTGCATCGCGTCCAATATAATGAGCCCTTAAGAGTTAATTGTATTGGGCGAAATGCGAATCGCATCGCCTAAGGTTTGTGTGAAAGCTCAACTTGACAGAAATAAAATAATTTGGTCAAGTAGAGCTTTCACGCCAGCCAATGAGATTCACATCGCTCCCTATATAATTAACGCTTTAGGCAAGAAAACAGTGTTACATTTCAATTGCTGTTAAAGATACAATTTTTCGCGCTTAAAAACTTAAACATATATTTACGAGTAAAATTCTTTTCGGTAATAAATTCTGTTTTAGTTGAAAAAAAAATCTCATTTTCAGTTAAATATTTCTCAATATGATGATGTTTGATGATTGATGACGCAAGAGGTGGTACGATATGATGAGTCTTAATAAGTAAATTTACTTACAACAGTAAGAACTAATTTAAATTTAGTGCCGAAAAGTAACATACAATCATAGTTTACGTAGCACAGTACATTATTCATAGCGTCTTAGCTCGGTCAAGGAGATCAGTAATAAATTTCTGAAACGTTTTTATGTCCATTAAAGCAAACTTACAAACTGAATGATTAAATGTTTAGTACCAAAACAGAAGATGCATCAAAAATTCCCTTTCGTTGTAGTTTGCAAGATGTCATAACATAACACAACGCAATAGTGGGAGGGGGCGATGAGGCAAGCTTGAAAACTCTAACAAAATTGGGTCGAAGTTGTGGCTGGGGGGTCAAAAATCCTAATTGTTGCGTTACGTTATTTCCGGTGACGAGAAAAATCGCCCAGTTGAATATCGTCCGGGACGTTTTTTCACGGACAATATTAAACGCGGAGGATAATATCGTCCGCGCCCACGGACGTTATTATTTTCCGCGTTTTCACGGAGGATTATAACTTCCGTCAACGCGGACGATATTATTGTCCGTAAAAAAGCGGACGATAATAACGTCCGTGGGCACGGACGATATTATCCTCCGTAAAAACGCGGAGAATAATAACGTCCGTGGACGCGGACGATATTATCCTCCGCGTTTAATATTGTCCGTGAAATAATGTCCCGGACGATATTCAACTGGGCGATTTTTCCCCTCACCCCCAAGCGGTTAACTTATGCGGAAATTATCTGTTTCTCGATTTCTGTGAACTCTTCTCCGGCTCACGTTGGAAACCTCTCTCTTCTCTCACGATTTAGGCAAAAAACGCTGTTTTAGTAGTGAAATGAAAGGAATCTCCAGATTAACAACACGGTAACGCAACTTGCGAAATGACGGATTTTGTGATTATAAATGAAGTTGAATATGAAACGAAAGAGATGTATTGTTTCAATGATGCAACTCAGTGAAATTCTTCTTTTCGCGTAAGACCGTCTATGATACAACACATTATAATATGCAAGTTGCAGATTCTAAGCCGTCGTGTAAGTATTGCATGTTTGGGGGTCAAAAGCGCGGGTAACTTTTCAAATTTTCTCTTGGACCTCTGCATGAAAACTTTTTGAGTACTCACTTCGGATGATTGATTTTAGGTCTGCTTGGTCTACGAGACTCGAAATTGCCTAAAATCAGTCCAAAACAGGTAAGCCAACTGCTGCCGTGTTAAGGAGTAGTTATATTAGCGTGCAATGCGATTAAAGCACGCAAGGTTTGTACGAAAGCTCAACTTGAAGGAAATAAAAATGATTTTGCTAAGTTGAGCTTTCAAACAAAACTTACGCGACTTATACTTGCATCGCACACCAAACATACCAATTCCTTTAAGAATGAAAATACCGTGCCGCAGCTTTCAATTTGTATGCACGAATAAAAAAGCTCGCAAAGCTCCCATTTATGCATTTATAGAAAATAGAGTTTTGATGCGACACGTCAGCTGTTTTGGCTTTTGAAAAATGCAAAAATTACTTACCGATATGTCTTGAGGTGATCTTTTGCATACAGACAGCAGTTCCTGAAAGAAATATTTGTTAAGTTTAGTTTATTAAAAATGGCAATTTGACTCTAGACGCCTAGATGGACGATTAGTAAAGGGCCTAAAATAGTATATTACGTTGTTGCTTTTGTTTTTTTTTACGAGTGGAATGTTAGCCCTTGCCTTCGGTAAAAGTTATTAGTGACGCCCCTTATTAAGTGGTGATTGTAATAGCTACTTTATGTTGTCACCCTTCCTGTCCGTCCGTCTGTACACCTTGATTGTTATAACGTCACAAAAATGACATCGGAAAAATTACGTCATAAAAATGATTTCACAAAAATGACATTACAAAAATGACGTCGCACAAGTTACGTCATAAAAATGACGTCACAAAAATGACGTCATAAAAATAACGTAATACATATGACGTCATCAAAATGACGATGTAAATATGACATCACAAAAATACGATGTCACAAAAATGACATCGTAAAAAAGAGGTCGTAAAAAATGATGTCATACATATGACGCATGACGTCATAAAAATGTCAGAAAATGACGTCACACATTCGACGTAATAAATACAACACCACAAAATTGACGACACAAAAGACCCCATACAAAAACCTTTGGGACAAGGAGCCATATATACGCGAACTTTTGAGTCCTTTCCCCTCGCCTCCCTCTCCCTCCAAATTATTTTCAAAAAAACTACGTCGCAGCAGATTCCCAACGAGCGCAGACTCACAAAAATGACATCGTAAAAAAGAGGTTGTAAAAACGTAAGAAAAATGACGTCGCACAAATTACGTTGTACAAATGATGTCATACATATGACGTCATAAAAATGTCACAAATATAACGTCGTAAATATAACATCACAAAAATGACGTTATAAAATTGACGTCGTAAAAAAACGTCAGAAAAATTGTGTCACACCTTTGACGTCATACAGATGTCACAAATATGACGTCACATATACGACGGCACAAAAATGACGTCGTAAAAAACGTCAGAAAAATGATGCCATACATTTGACGTCATAAAAATGTCACAAATGTGGCGTCATAAATATAACATCACAAAAATGACGTCACATATACGACGGTACATACAAAAATGACGTCGTAAAAAAACGTCAGAAAAATGGTGTCACACATTTGACGTCATAAAAATGTCACGAATATGACGTCATAAGTATAACATCACAATAATGACGACACAAAAATGACGTCGCAAAAAAAAGGCAGAAAAATGAAGTAACACATTTGACGTCATAAAAATGTCACAAATATGACGTCGTAAATCTAACATCACAAAAATCACAAAAATCACAAAAACGACACAAAAATGACATCACAAAAATTACGTTACAAAGATGACGTTATAAAAATGACGTCGTAAGAAAACGTCAGAAAAATTGTGTCACACATTTGACGTCAAAAATATGTCACAAATATGACGTCACATAGACGACGGCACAAAAATGACGTCGTAAAAAATGTCAGAAAAATGATGTAACACATTTGACGTCATAAAAATGTCACAAATGTGACGTCATAAATATAACATCACAAAAATTACGTTACAAAGATGACGTTATAAAAATGACGTCGTAAAAAAACGTCAGAAAAATGGTGTCACACATTTGACGTCATAAAAATGTCACACATATGACGTCATAAATATAACATCACAAAAATGACGACGACACAAAAATGACCTCACAAAAATGATGTCACTAAAACGACGTTATAAAATTGGCGTTGTAAAAAGCGTCAGAAAAACGAGATCACACATTTGACGTCATGAAAATGTCACAAATATGACGTCATAATAATAACGTCACAAAAATTACGTCATAAATACGAGGTCACAAAAATGACGTCAAAGATACGACGTCACAAATATAACCAAAAGTTATGACGTCATAGATATATCTATTCAATTCGTTTAATTCTTCAATAATACACTGTCGCTACTTTTCTATATCCATTTCAATAGTTCATTAGTGTTCATAAAGGTGTCGTTCAATCAAACTTTTCAACAAATTTTAAAGTCCGTTCAATAAAATTTTCGAAATGTATGCGGTTCTGTGTACCATTAAGACTAGTAACCAACTGTTTTATGTATACAAATTCAGCCAACGTTTTTTCGGCTGCCGCCAGTTTAATTTCAATGTCTATTGCTTTATCATTCCGTTAACAGTCACACACGCTTCTTGTGCAATCAATTACTATAAATTGATAAAATTCCACTGTTCACAAATGTTAATGGGAAAAACATTCGGAACGAACAGTTCACAGATAAGAAGAAAAAAAAAATATCAAACGACCTTCCTGAATATTGCAATTCATGGAATTTGTGAACAAAATTTAAATTGTTATTGCTCAACCAACCAATAAATCTTGCGAGCCGGAGCCCACCTAACTAACAGTTCCATAATTTAAACACTCAAATTACGAGATAAAAAAATCATAAAAATGTACAAAAACAGCAACCAACAAAGCGAATAAACAACGCGGAGTATGTGTATGATTTGATTACCCATATGAAAAGGTGAATAACATTTTGTAACAACGGACACTCTACCATCATTTAAATTTAATTCCTTTACATATGCAAATAAATTCGAAGTTTTTATACGTACGCTAAAATATTCTTTTTTACGTCATTGATACACCAAATTATTTCATTATTAAACTTACTATGAGATGGGATCTTCGTATGTCGTCTGTGTCCATATCCAAAATTTCATCGATATCAACGTCTACAGCTTCAGACTGAAAATTTATCGAAACAAAATATCAATTTGACTGTAGGCAATGTGCAAACCAAACATTTTTGTATATATTTATCTTACAGGTGGATCAAATAATTTTTGTAGTTCATCGTACAGCCACATTTCGACAGCTAAACGTTTGCGAATCAAACTCATTTGGTGTGATCCATATTTGGCGGTTAGAAATTTTTCCCTTCGCTCCTTAACGGCTTCACCTTTTTCGCTAAAGTTTACTCGAAGTCCGGTTCTATTTGGTGATCTCTCACAATCGTTGATTGATTCTATGCCGCACTGCATTATGTTGGGGATTTTGGTTTGGTTTTTTTTGTTTGTTTGAATGTTTTACTTTTTTGTTATCACAGTCGATTTGGTTTATTGTTAAGATTTGAATGAAGAATTTGGCGAATCTGCAAAAGAAGACGAACAGATTGAAATTCAGCGAAATTTTTTTTAGTTAAATTTTGTTTGTTAAAAAAAAATCATTTTTCCCACAACACATAAATGGACAAATTTATACCGTGGCGGATGTTTATTCTACACGCTTTGTGAAAATTCTAGTTTGGCATCAATGAAGCAAAAACAAAATTCTATTCAAATATTTAATTTATGTGTGGCGGCATTGACTGAATAATAATGAAAGCATCAAAAATACTGAATATTTCGGCGCAGCGTTCATTGTTCATAGTTGAATATGAGGGGGACGCTAATGCCGAAGAAAGCGTACCATAAATGCGGCTATAAACGAAAAGAAACAAACGTAGAAAAAGTGATACGTAATATGGTTGCCTCCAATATAATATGATTGCTTCAAAAATATTGAACCTTTTCGAATATTTAGTGTCAGGGTCTATAGAAACAAATCTCACCTTCTTCAATTTTCGAAAATTCTAACAATTCGATAGTAGTTTCCCCCTTGGTTTTATCGGAGGTGTTAAGTAACTGGGTGTGGATCTGTTGTGGGACCTATTCTGGTGAAAAAACATTTGTTAACAAGAGAGGAAACATGTGAATATATTAAGGTGATTAGGTCGTTGTTATGTTACTGTAATAATCAATAAAACGTTCAAATTCACTCATTGCAAACTATGAAAATCTCGGTTTATGACTGAGATGAACGGTCCGGCATTTGTGACGCAATTTTTTTTAACGCAACGTAATTTTGTTTTAAAGAAAGCGCTGTAATTTTTTCAAAAAATTCAAACTTTGAACGCAGAATTCCATTCAAACAAACTTTTGCGTATTATCAGCGATAGCGTCACCTCAAGCGATATCATTAATTTTTGAAGCGGACTTACGGACTGCGTCACACTCTACCTTTAAAGAGGTTTTCGTTGTGATATCAGTAGTTTTGTCAATCCATTTTGAAAGAAAAGGGAAACCAATTTTGGAGAAAAAAATTTTCGGCGAAAAGAAGTTTCTGGCGAGAAAAAATAGAGTGAGGATTCAGTTGTGTGTCGAATCCTATTCAGCTACGAAAAAAATGGGTGGAGCCACCGACAGGGGTACTTTAGTTTTATATTGATCCGTATTCAGCTATGAAAATAAGCAGATGACGCCACCAACAGGCGGCTACTATTTCCTGATCAAAAGTGATGCAAACCACGCTCTATTTCCGTCGAAAAAAACTTACGGTGAAAAAAAATTTTCTCCAAAAAATTTCTTCTCAAAAAAAATTTCTACGAAAAAAAAGATTTCTCCGAAAAAAAAAATTCTCTGAAAATTTTTTTCACACCAATTTCCCGAAAAAAGCAACTGTCTAGCTATTCTAAGGGGTCGTACACATATTACGTCAACTTTCTTCTCGTATATATAACAACGTTGGATGGTGTAATAAGAACACAACTATGCTCTAGTTTTGAACTTGGCACCAGGCTGCGTACTTGATAATTTTGATTGACTATTTAGAAGGCAGTCTAGTGCCGAAAACCGTTCAATGTCATCGTAACGGCAATAATGAACACCATACGTCGTATAAATTTCAAGTCGGCACTAGGCTGCGTACTTAAACTTTTGTTTTATGGATGTAGGTGGCAGCAGCAGCCTGGTGCCAAATTGAAACTTATATGGCATACAACATTTACTCCTGCCAACATTTTGGCAAAAACAGATTTGCAGCACCAGGCTGCCATCTACATTTTTAGCTCTACCACTCAAGTACGCAGCCTTAGGAAGGGTAATAACATGCCAGAGGTTGGTGATCTCATCTTCGATGGTGTGACGATAAGCTCTGTGGAGAAGTTCAAACACCTGGGACTGGTAAATTGATGCAAGACTCAGCTGGGCTCAACATATTTCACACTTGTGCGGAAAACTTGCTGCTTTGAGTGGAGTATTGTGTAAATTGAAGAAATTTGTGCCGAAGTCTGTCCTCCGGCTTATTTATTACGTCCTAGGGCACTACCACCTTAATTATTTGCCGGGCGTCTGGGGCACTGCTACCAAGAGAAATATTAAGCAACTGCAGATCCCGCAAAATAGGTGCCTTAAACACGTTTGTAGACTCCCTGCCAGGACCCCGACTGCTGAGCTATTCAATGTGCACGGCAAAGGCATTTTGAACGTCACTAGTATTTTCAAGCCAAATCTCTGCAGATTCGTTCATGATGCCCTGAGCGGAAGTTCGCATAATGCTATATCCTTTGAAGTGCCGAATCATGCATACGACACTAGGAAAAAGATGATGTTTAGACCAACTAGGACGAGAACTTCGAGAGTTATGAAAGCGATTACATCAGTTGGTAGCTCTCTTTATAACTTACTCCCTGTGTATATTGCTTCTTCGAAGCCATGTGTCTTTCCTAGTAAATTGAAGGAATGGCTCCTAGCCCAACAATACCTGGATTAATCCTGTTCGTGTGTTTCCTTTTTACTCATTGTGCTCTTTCTTTTTTTTTATCTTTTCTCTTTTGAAATTTAATTTATCTTCTAATTGACTTGAGAGCTTCTGTGTTATGTGTGAGAGAGAAATGTGGGGGGATATGTGTTGGCCTCGGGTGGGGCGTGCTGTGTGCTTAGGAACTGCCCCATTCACACTGCTACTTGTCTTTCCTCTTTTGAGTTGTGATTTATGCTCTTGCTTTACTTACATATTAATTATTTGCTTCATCAGCTTCATTTCAGTACAACCTCCTACGGCTTATAATTTAAAGGACTCACAGTACCATATGAAATATTTCGTCATCTGGATCAGGTTCACGTGCAAGAAACCAGTTAAATTAAATGTTCATTTGAAGGCAATGTCGAAATTTCCATAGAATGGTTTGACAGTGCCTACAACAAATTCTCTTTTATTGGCTGGGAATCGCTCTCATAGCTGATCTGGTTAAACAGTCAATAGTACAAAGTATGATTTGTAAAAACGAAATTTTAATTGCGCCTAATATCACCTAAAACGTATGTCGCACCATACAGTGTATAAGCCATAAAAGTTTTAATATTAATTGGAAACGTAGACATAATCGTCCCACGCGATAAAATTTATGCACGTTCACTGAGGCAACCCAACCACATACACACGACACAATGTAATCATTAAATCGATATCCATTTGACTTCTTTCTTACATTGTTTCCACAATTTAGTTTGACGTTTTTAAATATTCACACAGAGTCTTAACATTATTCACACTCCATGTGTATACATACGGATTTTGTTCTCCCCCATGTTACCGAAAATCGACATCGATGAGCCCACGTATACATTTTCATCTCGATTTTCTTATAATGTAAAATTTCCAAATGGAATTAATTTGACTGATATGCGTTCATCTAAATTCTTAATACAAGGAAAGTTGGCTTCCATTCTGTGGTAAATTATTGAAGCTTTAATTGAGAACTCTTTGGCTTATATTTTGCAAACAATTAATCGAACTTGATAAGGATTCGTTATTAATATAAATTACATAAACCATGACATCTATACAGCCTACAGCGTAACTTGTGAGGGGGCGTTTGAACTTTTTGAACGTGAAATTGAGTGGAAAAGTCTCAACCAACGACACTGCGTACATCTGTTCATAAAACTTTGTACCAGTTCATTTCAGGGCAATTTTAAGAACTGTATTAGGATTGACTCCTTAGAACCTTTCTACAGATACAGCCACGAATTATTACCTCCTCCTGGATATTTTCCCTTTTCATTAATTTTCCTGGAAAATTGGTTAGCTTTTCAACCGAAGACGTATACGAAAAAGTAAAATACATTTTTAAAACAAACAACCAAAGACCCGTACGCATCAGAATAGATGTGACAAACAGAATAGATGTGGCAAACAGAATAGATGTGACAAACAGAATAGATGTGGCAAACAGAATAGATGTTGCAAAAAGACTCGAACGTATCTTAATATAGTAATAAGCAAACAATCCAACGTTTTATGTTCTTAAGAATTTCAAAGATCCATAGAAATTACCCAAGGTATTGTCGAAGGACCTACCGAAGTACGTCTCAGACCATTCAAATCTAGAAATGGTTATATCTAAGGATTTGCCCATTTTCGCCTAAAGCCCTGAGACAAGTGTTACCTAAAATTTCATTCTCTACAACTTTGCCTTTGGACTCTACAACTTTCTACCTCTTATAGTTCTAGAGATATGGATCATCCCTCCCAGTTCTAGAAGTGGTCATATCCCAGGATTGAGGCATTTTTACCCAAAACCCTGAGACACGTGTTCGCTAAAATTTTATTTTCTACTTTGCCTTTGGAAGCAACTTTCTTCTTCTTATAGTTCTAGAGATATGGATCATCCCTCCCAGTTCTAGAATTGGTCATATCCCAAGATTGGAGCATTTTCACCCAAAACCTCAACACAAGTTTTCGCTAAAATTTTATTCTCTACAACTTTGCTTTTGGAAGCAACTTTCTATCTCTTATAGTTCTAGAGATATGGATCATCCGTAACAGTTCCAGAATTCGTCATATCCCAGGATTGGAGCATTTTCACCCAAAACCTCGAGACACGTTTTCGCTAAAATTTTATTCTCTACAACTTTGCTTTTGGAAGCAACTTTCTATCTCTTATAGTTCTAGAGATATGAATCATCCCTCCCAATTCTAGAATTGGTCATATCCCAGAATTGTGGCATTTTAACCCAAAATCCTGAGGCACGTGTTCTCTAAAATTTTATTTTCTTTGCCTTTGGAAGCAATTTTCTAACTCTTGTAGTTGTAGAGATGTGGATTATCCCTCCTAATTCTAGAAGTGGTCATATCCCAGGATTGAGGCATTTTTACCCAAAACCCTGAAACACGTGCACCCTAAAATTTCATTCTCTACAACTTTGACAGTGAATCTCCATATTGCATAGTTAAGGAAATAAACACGAAAAACTGTTTTCGTATATGGGGCCGTTCATAAAGGATGTCACGCCAAAATCGGCTTTTTTCGTACCCCCCCCCCCACCTCCCCCCCTGTCACGCTAGTATGTTACAGTACGTTGCATGACAGAAGAACAAAAGTTAACAGAATAGAACCATTTTCGAAAATTCGCCGAACCTTACGGTAACAGAGTTTCACAGTTTTGTGGGTCAGTCGTTGTTCTCCCGACTGAGCTACATAGCTGTTTTTTAGACCCGTATGAATAAGTGTCTACAGTGTTTGTCACTACGTTTGTAACATTGGGTTCTAAAAAACGAAATCTGCAAAAAATGTCCTTCACACTGTTCGTCTGTGCCCCTATTTTTCGGCCAAATCTGAACCAACTTTGATATCCATCGTATTGAATTTGAGAGATTGGGTCTTTCGATCATGATTTTGCAATCACTGTTCTTTTGACACGAATCGTACGGGTCTAGCGTAAGCCCTACGCTTGATTGTATGATTAAGTGACTCCTTTCACTGTTGCGCCTCGCCCGACCCGAATTCGGCGTTCGAAGCTTATGACGTACGGGTGCAACTACTTTTATTGTAGTTAGCATGACGTCACGCAGCTCTCGAACCCCCCCTCCCCCCTGTCACGCTCTGTCACGGATGTCCAAACCCCCCCCCCCCCCCCCTCGGCGTGACATCCTTTATGAACGGTCCCTATGGCCGAGAAACTCAATTTCGTCGATTTAATTGGTCCCGGTGCCCCGACCCCTGACACGATTCCCACAACATTTTTTCTCCCAATTTTCTGATATCAAATCCTTTCATTTGACACCAACATGAGCAAATTTCGTGCTATACTTGCTGAGATATTTGCGAAAAACTTTCACCGACCCTCGAAAACCCATGTTTTTGGTAACTTCCTCCACCATATCTCCGGAACCACTTGATCGATTTTGCTCATCTTCGAACTTGAATCATGGGAGGCATGTTTCTTCCAGGGAAAAAAGTTTAGGGTGATCGGTTGAGCCGTTGGGAGACGGCCGGGCGGACGGACATTTTTTGTATTGTGGACTCGTCATATTTAGACGTTAATAGATGCATCCCCCCAACTCCCACCTCTATATACCTCATGTTACATTAAAATTGTTTGTAGTAAACGTATGGGACCTTCGCACTTCGTACGGGTCCAAAAAACAATTATTTTACCAAATCAAAAAACAAACATCGTCTAACAATGGAGCCAAATGGTAAAGGATTGACGAACTCTCTAAAACCAGACGATTATTGAAATCATAAACAAATTTATGCGCGCGTATTGTATACAAATGCAAAGTTAAATTAATTCATTAGATGAATATTAGACGCGTAACTAGTTGCATTATCATAAACAATGTGCCGTCTGCATCAATTGAAAATAAACAGCCGTTGAGTCTGCTGTGTATTCAATTCATACTGTGAGAAATTCCACTTTTCTTTCGACAAGTAAACAGTCCAGATTCGTTCATTGAAAGTGTCGTTAAATTCACACCAAACGAAATGAACAATCTTTGTTATTTTCAACAGTCTGTAATTAGCTTCATCATCTCTACTTGGGTGCAGACGACGATGTTCGTAGGTTTTAACATGTTTACGCTCTCATCGATGTTTTTAATTGATTTTTTGTCATTTACGTCGTAACTAGAGATGTGTATTGAGGGAAGGAGACAAACATTTGAATTAATATTTGATTTTTTTTCAACAAGTTTTACCAATAGAAATGACATAAACATCTCAATAGCACATACAATGCGTTTGAAAATAGAGATATTATTATGTCATCTTACCGCAACGTTTAAATGTTGTTTGCTTGAAGCAGGAAGACAAATTTCAAGAACCTGCAAAGTGGTTTTACTGTTTCGAATTCAATCCATGGTATTAGCGTTACATGAGATCATGTCAGATTTGAAGCCGAAACCGAAAAGTAAATAATTAGATCATCAAACAATCGAAAAAAATTAGATGAACAATCCTTGTACTGGCGTGTTAAGCACAACTGCCGTATCGCACAATCGAGGAGCTTTCAATTTGTATGCATAAACAAAAGAAGCTTACAAAGCTCAGGTTTGCGATACGGCATGGCATTTACGCTTAACATGGCAGTATAGTGAATTTGATGATCAAGTAATTCATGCTTTACCTACGTTATCCACATCCACATACTCTAAAGTTTTTGAGATCGTTCTTGCAAATCGAATACAGGAATATTTAAGTGGCTATACGTTCATGTACTCGTTCCGATCAGGATTGAGGGAGAACATAGCACCACAACAGCACTCCTCAAAATCTTAAGTGACATGAAGGGAGCGATTAATAGGAAGCTAGTAGGAGTGTTGCTTTTGCTTGATTTCTCAAAACCATTTGATATGGTTAGACAAGATCCGCTATGTGAAAAGCTCTCACGGAAATTTGCCTTTAGCTCGAGTTCTGTCAAACTTATGCGGAGTTATTTAACAGATCGGTCCCAGTGCGTTGTTATCAATGGAGTGGCGTCAAACGTTCTAGCTGTTACTAGGGGATCGATTCTGGGACCTCTTCTCTTTACGATGTTCATTAACGACCTGCCTGATATTGTAAAATATATGTTTCCCCATTTGTTTGCTGATGATGCCCAATTGTATAAATTCTTTTCGATTAACAAGGTGCAAGGCTGTGTGATGAATGCTGACCTTCACTCTGTAAGTACCTGGGCTGATGGTGTAAATGGACTGATGCTGAATGTGAAAAAAACGCAAGCTATGGTGATTGACTCAGATCATAATATTAGGGTAAAAACAGTTGTCAATGTGGATAGAACGGTGAGTAATGAGGTAGAGGTACTGGGGGAAGACGGTTCGTTTAATATTTTTCCTCGGCTTCATTTGGATGGTGAGCCTATTGAATACTCGCTGAAATTAAAGAACTTGGGTCTCATGATGAACATGAGGCTTTCGTGGCACGATCATGCGGAGCATATCTACCAAAAAGTGTATGCTGTCCTTCGGAGTTTGTGGCCTATGGCCGGTGTGACTCCGCTCAGAACACGAGCCATGCTGGCGAAATCACTGATAATCAATCACTTTTGTTACGGTAGTGAGGTGTTCTCGTATGGACTGGATGCGTCTTCACTTAAGCTGATGGAAAGAGCTTTCAGTTCAGTAACTCGCTATGTTTATGGTAAGAGAAACAGGGATAATATTGATCTGCTACGGGGTCGTTTACTGGGTTGTGATCTGTTGGAACTCCTTAAATTTCGGGGGATGAGCTTTTTGTACCGTCTAATCTCAACCAAATGTCCGTCATATCTCCATGAGCTAATAGTCTTTGGACCAGAACGCGTCAAATCGTTTTAGCTAGATACAATGGATCAGATTTTCTTTTCGGTAAAGTGTTTGTAGACTGGAATGCGTCGCCGACAGTAGTGAGAAACTCGAGTTCGTATGAAGTGTTTAGAGCTCGCTATTTTGAAAATGTTTTGATGTGTGCGGGGCTGGGTATGTGACCGCCTATGTGGCCTGCCCGTCACACTATTGATTCTACGCGGTTAACTGATGCAAAGGAAGGAGGGATGTTTCGTTTCCTTAATGTATGTTTTTGTCGTAACTACCACGGTTTCGTCTAATTTTAATTTTATTTTGTAAATTTTGAGGCTTTCTAGTTAAAGTTAGTGAGTTGTAAATTTCTGTAATTTTCTATTTGATACTACTGGATCATGCCCAAGAAAAATTGTTTAAGGCCCTGCCTTGGCATGATAATAAATTAATAAATTGAATTGAATTGAATTGTTATCACAAATTCGCTTTGACAGAAGCCGATGACGCACTAAAAAGCTTTAACAATTTCAAATGGAAAATAAAAACGAAAGTTCGCATTAGATATGAGCGGGTCGACCATTTTTCGAAACCCGACCCGATAAAATTTTTCGAAACCCGAAACCCGAACTGCTTCAAAACCCGGCCCGGACCGAACCAGACAAAAACTATTTCAACGCCGCCGTCTGCATTCTTCACGGGCCTTAGACTAAAACAAAATTCGTGTAATGTAAGATGATAAAATTGAGACGAGTTTTGTAAAATATAAAAAGTCAATAAAGGATCGGGACCCGAATAAAATGATACAACAGCCCGACCCGGACCGAACCCGACCCGATCAAATTTCTCGAAACCCGAAACCCGAAACCCGAACTGTTTCCAAATCCGACCCGGACCGAACCCGACCCGATTAAAATTTTCGAAACCCAAAACCCATGAACCCGAAAAAAACAATTCGGGTTCGGGTACGGGTCGGGTTTTTCGAAGTTTCGGGTAACCCGCTCATCTCTAGTTCGCATCCGAAAGTCCGTTTTTGGCTTTGGAAGCAAACATTTCAGGAGGTATTCTAAGGCAAAGTTGACAGGTAAGGACAGTTGATCGCCACTCCTCTAGAATAATACATTTCAGTAACGTTGAGAAACAACATGCGGGCAGCTTTCTACTTAACGATAAGAACTCGACGCCCGTAAAAGGATGCTAATGCTACATACTTGGTAGACTTAAATACATTTTGGTTTGTGATGAACCGCCCTTCTCAATGCTATTCTATCACACGCCAGGGAGATGATAGTCTAATGAAAGTCTCCTAACTTGCGGGACACTAGTGTGACAGGGGAGTCCACAAATACCAATTTTTGCGTTCTGTAATTTATAAAGAATGAGACATTCCTCGACCATTCGTTTAAAAAAAAAATTTGAAAATCGGAAGAGATTTACTCGAGTTATGTACAAAAAACACGTATAGCCCTAGCAGAGACTCGTTTTTGCTGCTCTAGCTAAGTCCAAGGGCTCAAAATCAAAAAAGTTTCTTCCACAAATTGTCGCCCATGCCCAGATCTTTCAAACAAAATAAATTTATCAAAATCGGAAAAGATTTACTCGAGTTATGTACAAAAGACCAAAAACCCCTTAAACGGCCCTAGCTCGGCGGCCCTTGGGCCGACAGTGCCCAGTTTCAATCCCATAAAAGATTTTTTGATTACTAGGGCCGTTTAAGTGGTTTCTATTCTTTTGTACATAACTAGAGTAAATCCTTTCTGATTTCATAAGTTTTTTTTTTGTTTGAAAGATCTGGGCATGACCGAAAATTTGTAGAAGAAACGTTTTTGGATTTGAGTCCTTAGAGTTACCTAGGGCACAACAAGTATCTGTTAGGGCTTTACGTGTTTTTCGTACATAACTCGAGTAAATCTTTTCCGATTTTCAAACTTTTGTTTAAAAGATCTGGGCATGACCGACAATTTATGAAGGAGACTTTTGCCTGTGCTTGGGGCTCAAGTGGGCCTCACGTCGGTCCTAAGTTCGGCCCTAACCAAAAAAATGTATTTTTGCTTTGTTGCAGAGTAAATTGAGGGAAACATTTTTGTCTATGGAAGTATAAGCCTCTACTTGGGGCCCTAGGTCAGTACTAAAGTCGGCCCTAGCCCAAAAAATGGTTTTTTGCTATGTTGTAGACAAAATTGAGGAGAACATTTTTCTCTATTTGGGGGTCAGTTTTGTGCTTTTTTTACACCGTTTCTTCGGACGGGGCCCTATCGGCAATTTCCAATACAATTTATTGTGGACGTAATTTCATTCACTTAAGAGTAACATCTATTCTGTTTGCCACATATATTCTGATGCGTACGGGTCCCTTGCATATGTTTCGTCCACTGTAACATCACCAAAATAGTTCGTTCCCAAACGTTCCTCATTTTTTTCTATTCAAACACTCAAGCTTCGACAAATGCCTTTTAAGCTAAGTAATGGCGCACGCCTTGGTCTTATTCTTCTTGATAAATTGCTTCACTGTTACCTATCATTTACGTAGGCTTATCTCGAGGTTTATTTAAAAAAAAAATATGAAACATTCGCTTCACCAATCTCTTGATCAATCTACCATTTTAATTGATTGTTGATTGAAAATAAATTAGTTATGATCGAACGTTAGAGGAACGAAGGTGTAACAACTACGAGGCTTATGTCAAGTCGAGAGCTAACTCAATGATAATTTAATGTTTTAATGACACAGAGAACTCACCTCATCACGAGCTGTATTTTATATTTACATGGTTATACCATCTTCATTCACATCTTTCATCTTGAACTTTACGTGAGAAAACTGTACAAAGTTTGTAACGAGATGGAAAAGGTTATAGCCATAACGAAATTTAAATTTCAAAAACGATAGTTCTTTAACGAGAGAATCAAGATTATTTGTTTGCTTTTAATTTATTTGATTTTTTCCCGTTTAAATAAAAATTTAAATTTAAATATCATTGTTGCTACATGGAAAAAAAACTCAACAAATATTTGCGGCAAATGTACTTTATATTCTCATTGAATGGGCCCTGAGCTGGTGTGATTTCTAATTGCTCTTCACGGGTTCATCGGTTTCCAAAATCGGATCGGTTGGGTCCAAAAGATCGACCCCTTGTTTGAGGAATTCTGAAAATATTTACCCTTTCGTTTCAAAAAGTCTCTCATTTAAAATTTTTTCATATTGTTTTTTGATTATAAAGCAGACTATAAAGCATCTGACTTATTTTCCCAACAATTATAGTTTCTACACATCGGTCGCATGGTCAACTATAGTATATTACGGTGGATGCGGCGAAAAGCATTCATTTCATGAAGGATCAATTTTGTGATACGAGCCGAACTCACGAGTATGTTTTTAAGCAAAAAGCTTTAAAAAAACTGTTATTTTGACAAGTGTAGAGTTTGCATATCCGAGCCGTGGGCGAGGTATGCAACTACACGTGTCAAAATAGCAGTTTTTTTTTCAAAGCGAGTTTCTTAAAAACACACGAGTGATTTCGCGAGTACACAAAATTGATCCCTCATGAAATGAATGCTTTTCGCCGCACGGCATGCCTTACATTTCATGGAAGAAACCTTTTTTTAATTTTGAGCTTTCGGCCTCAGCCAGGGCCCTAAAACTGAATCTCTTCTAAATAATTTATATATTTATATATTTATAATAAATTTTTTTCAGTTTGAAAGACCTGGGCATGGCCGACAATTTATGGAAGAAAATTTTTTGGATTTGAGTCTTTGGATTTACCTAGGGCATTAAAAACGAGTCTCTGCTAGGGCCCTACGAGTTTTTTGTACATAACTCGAGTAAATCTTTTCCGATTTTCATAAATTTTTTTTTTGTTTGAAAAGCCATGGAAGAAATTTTTATTTAATTTTGGTGTTTTGAACTCAGCCAGGGCCCTTAAATGAATCTCCACTAGGGCCCAACGTGTTTTTTTTACGTCAATCGGGTAAATCTTATCCGATTTTTAAAAACTTTTTTTTTCTGAAAAATGATCAAAAAATTGAATTTGGGAAAAATCGGTCGAAAACTTTCGAAGTTATGGTCGAAAAAGTGGTGAAAAACGTGGTTTTTTGAAGGTTGGTGGAAAGTTTTCACTTATATCTATTTGAAATTAGAACGGAAATCGCTCTTCAAGGTTTCGTATGAAAAATGTGGTCATTAGTAAATCACAAAAATTTAATTAGTGAAAATATGTTGAGCGGTCCGGGCTGTAGAGTCCTCAGTGTGGGACCATCTCACGCCACGCGACCCTACACGATATTTGGTGGATATTCCTTTAATCATTAGGGTCGGAGTATTTCTAAATTCTGGACTTATTTCAAGGGTTAGAAGAAGTTCTTTGCGCCGTTGCTTCGTACGGATTTTTCAATATTGCCTTTTCGGCAATTTCCAATCCAATACAACAATAAAACAACAAAATGTTGTTTCCACGTTAAAGATTTTCGAAACAATATTTCAGATGAATTATTTTTCCTTACTAGGGAAGGAAAGACTTTTCGCCCCTAGTGAGGATAAGACTTTTCCATGAAGACACAAAGTATTTAAATATCCTCAATGAAATGTTCACTTTTCGTTGAGGCAAAATGTACGTGTGTCACCAACTTTTCGGAGGGGTTAGGTAGAAAAAATCGTTGTTTTTCGTATTATAGGGTAAGTGCACCGGTTATGAGCTCCGTGTTAGTTACGGGACTTTCTTTTGTTCTTTTTTGAGAACAATGACAAAGGCAAAACTCCCCGGAATAATTTCAGTTTAGGGACCTATCTATTTGAGGGGGGAGTGGAAGGGAATGATAGGGAACCTCCTCCAGATCACAAATATGCAACCGGTAGGTGGCGCTCGTGCTCCGTTTGGAAGTTACAGCGGTTCAAAGTTCAAAATTTTATATGTCCCGAAGCTTCTTAAAATGACAAGAAAATAGTGTAAGGGGCTAATTAAAAGATGGGGATGGATGGAAACCACAGTATCAACTTCAATATGTATCCGGCAGGTGGCGCTAGAAACACAATAGAAGAGAATTCGGCGCTTTACCTGTGTAAACATTCGCAAAGTATGCACTTACCCAAGTTTGGAGTCATAAAATATTTCGCGATTGACGAAGCGAGGGGTCCCCACCTCACTACAATAAACGGCCCTTTTCAGGGCCTCTGGGAAATTTGTAAACAGCCTCCACGTGGCGTATCCTGGGTAAGTGCATACTTTGCGAATGTTTACACAGGTAATGATAGGGGACATATAAAATTTTGAACCGCTGTAACTTCCAAACGGAGCACGAGCGCCACCTACCGGTTGCATATTTGTGATCTGGGGGAGGTTCCCTATCATTCCCTCCCACTCCCCCCCTCAAATAGATAGGTCCCCTAAACTGAAATTTTACCAACTCCCCATCAACAAAACGTAGTATAATAGTTAATTCACACATTTCTTATATTAGTGTGAAAGCTGGGTAGTCTGACTGCTATTTTATTGCACGACCTGGTTTTTGATATCAGACAATGCCTAAAATACGTTGCCCAAGCTCTGCGTGTAAGACCGAGAGGATTTATGGGTTCAATTTTGACTTACTGAGGTAGGTGTTTTTGTTCGCGTGTTTGTTCCCTACCCTTATGCATCAATGAATTCACGTAGAATGGCTTGGCAGTCCTTTTTCGTGTAAGTTTTACATGATTGATTGCCAATTTCCGATATTAGTAAAAAGATTGTTCGATTCGCTGCGAAATGAAATGCATTCCTCGGAAAAGCGACCATCTGATAAATTGTTTCATTTTTCCTTAGAAACGAATTTTCTATTTTTAAAATTTAATGTTTGAAACAAACTCGACACCCGCATATGTTTAGGAAATTATTCTTAATTTAGCCGATGACGTTGAATAAAAAAGTCACTGAAGCAAATGTTAACACTTTAAATAAACAAAGCCTTCATCGAATCCCTCAAATAAAAAAAAAGAAAAAACATTTCTAACTACGACGGACGTAGGCGAAGTCATCAATTTGTGTGTTTTGTATGTTACTGAATTTAATTTCATTGATAATAATCTTCGGTTCGATTTTGAAACGAAATATTTTAATGGATTTTCTTTCGGTTGAATAATAAACGATAAAAATATCATTTTGTCGACCATAAATAGATGTTTTTGTTACGTTGAAATCCATATGGTAGCAATAAAGCGGAAGTAATATGCATGAACAAGTGCAATTTGCGATAACCTTACGAAAAATTTTAATGAAATCAAAATTTATGGCCATACAAGAAATGTGTATCTGAAAGTAAATATTCCGATTTTTGTGAATACCAGACGAAATGTAGGTGAATTTTAAAATACGTTCGGTGTGCAAGAAACTTGCTGTTTGTCAGGAAAGGGAGTCTTTTGCGTTTACCACGACGTTTGTAACCACCCCAATTTAGGGAGAGCATCGATTATGGTCCCTAGATGACGAATCAGCAATAAAAAAATGTCCGTCCGTCTATCACCGCGATAACTTGAGTAAAACTCAACCGATTTTCAAAAACTATTTTTCCCTGAAAGGTAATCGAAACATCTTTAATGGGATTGAATCTGGACACTGTCGGCCTAAGTGCCGCTGAGCTAGGGTTGTTTAAGTGGTTTTTAGTCTTTTGTACATAACTCGAGTAAATCTTTTCCGATTTTCATAAATTTTTTTTGTTTGAAAGATGGGCATGGGCGACAATTAATGGAAGATTTTTTTTTTTGGATTTGAGTGCTTGGATTTAGCTAAGGCACTAAGAACGAGTCTATGCAAGGGCCATACGTGTTTTTTGCACATAACTCGAGTAAATCTCTTCCGTTTTTCATTTTTTTTTTTTGATCGAAAGATCTAGGACTGTCTCCCGTTTTATGGAAGAAAATTTTTTGATTGGAAACCCTTACTCTGTCAGGTTTCCAAAACTGAGTTTATACTAGGGCCCAACGTGTTCGCTTACATAAGTTGGATAAATCATAGGCGCGCGGTGGCGATGCGTCCGTGACGCAAGTCCCCATACGAACAAAAAATGTAAAAAATTTTTTTCGTAGACTGCGGAACCATATTTACAGCTAAGTTTTGAACCCCCCCCCCCCTTGCGAAGCACCCCCCTGGGACCTAGTTTATCGGATTTTACGTAAAATTTTGATAAAAAACGGTCCAGTGGATCCGAAGATATGACCTTTAGAAAATCGTCTTTTTCCATACTAAATATGCTACTTCATAGAAGCCAAAGTTAATGGAAACATCCTACGTTAGTTAGTGGGTGGGTTAGTTAGCTAGTTCCAGAGCCATTTGTATGAAAACCGACTTTTTTGGCTCGTGCTCGAAAACGGCTCGATAACTTTTCTTGAAATTTTGCACGGACCTTTGGGGGGGTACCGGCCTCGTTTGGGCGCCAGGACTCTTAGAAGGCGCCATATAAAAGAATGTTTTGTGTGTGTGAGAAAAATTTTTGGCCTGTGTTAGGATGGAGATAGATGTATTTAAGGAAAAGTTGATGGGTTGGGTGTGTAGTGCTTCAGGGTGACCAACAAAACGGCCGACGCCGGTATGGGACCGATTTAGAGGAAAAATTGATTTTTTTTTAATTTTTTTTTTATTGAAGATAGATGTTTCGTGTCAAAGGAAATTTTTTTCGTCAGAAATTTTCGCCGGAAAATTTTTTTCGTCGAATTTTTTTTCGCTGCAAATTTTTTTCGCTGAAAATTTTTTTTGGTCGGAAATTTT
>CM055403.1:176623225-176649485 GCA_029228625.1 Pseudolycoriella hygida | reverse complement strand
AAATTTTTTTTCGGTGAAAATTTTTTTCTCGACAGAAATTTTTTTTCGCCGGAAATTTTTTCTCCAAAATTTGTGTTTTCTTTTCTTCCAAAACTACTGATTTCACCCTTTTCAAAAGGGAAACGTGACGTAAGCCCTCGTCTCTTCTACCAAAACAGCTGTTATCAATTTGGGTGACGCTTACAGCTTCGGAACGCAAAGAATTCTTTTATTCTCGGTTAAAGAAATGCGTCACAAATGCCGGACGTAATAATTTTTCTGCGTTTTCAGATTTCGCACGCAAAAATTTGGCTACCCGTACTCCACACATCACACAAAACTTAATTTTTTTTTTCGTGTCAAATCTGAAAGAACAGAAAATCTATAATATTGGGGGGTCCAGCATTTGTGACGCATTTCTTTAATCGAAGATGAAAATATTTCAAAAGAATTTTTTGCGTTCCGAAGCTGTAAGCTGTTTTGGAAGAAGAGACGAGGACTTGCGTCACGTTTCCCTTTTAAAAAGGGTTTTTATTGTGATCCTAACTAATTTGTTGATTCTTTTTCTATTTGAGAGGTAATCGAGTACCAAATTATATTCAAAAACAAATTTGGACCCGGTGCCCGTGCTTAGAGCTGAAATAGGCCTCAGGTCTGTCCTAAGGTCGGCCCTAACCGAAATAGTTTTTTTTGCTATGCTGCAGAGCAAATTGAGGGAAACATTTTTGTCTGTAGAAGTATGTGGGACCTGAGGACCCGAGTTCGGCCCTAGACAAAAAAATGGTTTTTTGCTATGTTGTAGAAACAATTTTTGTCTATTTGGGGGTCAATTTTGTGCTTTCGGGAGGGATCTTTTACAGCGTTTTTTTGGACGGGTTTTCCAATATTGCCCTATCGGCAATTTCCAATCCTATTTAATGTGGACTTAATTTCATACATTTAAGAATTAGGGCAATATTTACGTAAATACGTTCGAGCCTTTTCGTAACATCAACTCTGTTTGCCACATCTATTCTGATACGTACGGGTCCCTTGCATTTGTTTTTTAACGTTTTTGACTTCTCATTAAGTCCTCAATTACGACGTTGCTCCCCTTAAAATTTGCTGTGATAAGGCGGTTGTGTATAAGATGAAAGAGCGGGTGAGACCAGCCCTCCATCAAGATAACGAACCTAGTGGATTTTCATCCCCCCCACAAGTGTGATTTGTAGCCTCCTGGTCATTCTAAGAAAAAAGACGTAGGATACAACGAATTGTTATAATTGGAATCTGCTTGTGGGTGAAAGCATTATTCACAAAAGGCATTCGGGGAAACACTTATTTTAATATTTGTCAAAATAGGCTCTAGGACTGATTATCCCCAGTCAAAATATCCCAAGACAAAATATCCCCGGACAAAATGTCCCTAGACAAAATATCCTACAAAAAACGGACATAATATCCCCAGATGTAATGTCTACTCAGAAATAGTGAATGTAGGTAGGTATAATTAATTAGATATTATATTGTGTGTTGGGGGGCTCTGCCCCCTCACCCCCGCGCCTGTGGCGGGCTATTGTAACCCTTGCAGGCGGCCTTACGAAAATAAAGCGCTGCTCTAAACCCCGCTAGGGGGATATTCACCACTTGACTTCCTTTTTCGGGGGCTGCCGCCCCTCGACCCCGCTTTTTTTATTTTTTGTTGTTGTTTATTTCTAGCCTGCGGCGCTAAGTACACTTCACATTGAATATTCTCAATTTTTTGAGTGTGGATATTTTGTCTGAGGAGATATTTTCTTCGGGGATATTTTGTCCTTTTTTAATGGAAAAATTGTGGTTATTATGTCCGATTATTTTGTCTGGGGATATTTTGTCCACGGGGATATTTTGGTTTGGGATATTTTTTTTGACATTTGGTCCTAACCCCGTCAAAATATACTGAAACCCGTACGAAGCATGCGGGGCTTTATAAGGGCGTCGTCGGGGAATCTCACATAGTGCGAAATCCCACCCAGGGGGAATCTTTGGAAGTGGTGTGCGAGTCTATGGAAAACTTCGCTCAGTCGACTTAGTTAATTGTTTATTCCTCATGAAGTTTACACAAATCGACTTAATGTATTGTGCGTTTATCCAGAAGTTTGCACAATTGACTTAGATCATTGCGCATTTATTTAGAAGCGTGCACTATCGACTTAATGCATTGTGCATCCAACTAAAACCTTGCACAAGGGGCCATCTTTGGCTATAGAATTACTATTGTCGTTTCTGCCTAAATATTTCTGAATTTTATTCAAATCTTAGGAATTCTCTATCTACTGAGACTAGATTCTGCAAAATTATCTGCAAAGTAAAAGAATTGAACAACTAAGACAGTAATTCCTAAAACACGGATTATTAATTTCTTTTTAATTGCTCACATTGTAATTAATCAATTTAACTTACTAAGAAGAGCAATGCATTGTAAGAACTTTGATGTAATTAATTGTGCTATGAGTATTCAGACTAATTACACAAACAAATAAACTGTTCTACAGCCTCTATGCATGATATTCAAAGGAGAGAAATGAGGCATCATTAACTTTTTACATTTATTTTACCATTTGTATCTTCCGAAGATTAAAAATAATGTAAGTAAAGCTTAGCTGTTAAATAGGCATGAAAAAATCGACAAAGATTTTCGGTGTACTTAAGTGAATAATCAACTTATAACTTTATTAACCAATAGAAATTATTCGAAATGGATTCAATAATGCGAAGACGCAATCTTTCATTTTAATTTGGTAAACTTTTATTTCAGATTATGTTTATTCTTTCCACATTTTGCGGTTGATGCATTTAAATTCAAAATTATATTCGTTTTGTTTAGCTTAATACTTTGATTGCTTACAGTTTTGTGCTTAAGTTTTGACGGCAATTAAGTTAATCTTATCAGCGCAGTCAGTCGGTCCGCACTTTGAGTGTAGCTTATTTCAAAGTAAGTTGAATGATGCCGTTTCAGAATTTCCAGAACCGACAATGGCTTTGTGGTAAGATCAAGGAATTTTATTGATTGCAATTTTGGAATGTGAAGAAAATATGCAAATTAATTTGAGAATGGAATGAGTTCGTAGAAGAGGTGCTGCGGCTGCTACATTACATTACTGTAGCTGCGGTAATGGCTTTGCCACATTCGTCTGCACCAAATTGATTTTTTCCAATGCTTCCAGGTCATGTGACCATAATCATATTGAAACATTGGAGAAATTCTCTTATTTTTCGTAGTGTTGCCTGATTAAAATCAACTTGTTGCGGCAATAGAGTAAAAGTTCTGCAGTGCTATGGCATAGACAACCATCGGAGTAACGTATGCTGTAAATAGAGAGATTGGGCAAATCGACTTAAGAGCAGGCCTGATAAAAACAATGTTTTTCCAGCAAAGCTTTTGTTAAAAAAAATTGTTAATTTCAAAGTCATTTTTTTTTTCATCTAGTTGTTGAGCTACTTATTGCTTAGTTTTTTAAACAAACATCTCGTTAGAAAATATGTCTGCCTTTTCAGCCAGGACACTTGGTAGCGAGTTTATAATTCGACACCTGGCTGCGTACTTTGGTCCCTTAGCTGGGAATGTAGAATACAGCCCGGTGTTAAGCATCTGTCTTCACCAAAGTGTACTCATTAGTGATATCTTTACTTTATATAGGTTTCAACTCGGCACTAGGCTGCGTCCTCTAGGTAAGACTTTCTAATGCAGAGAGCAGCTTGGTGCCGAAACTTATGTGACTATTGCCTCCAATTTTGCGAAAGCACATTTTCAGCTGCCTTCTTTATTCCCAGCTTTAGGGTCCCAAGTACGCAGCCTGGTGCCGACTTCGATCGTGTTACTAACTAACTAATAACCTTACCCCTTCTTAAAAATAGGCGTTTTCAGAATTTCAGCACGAGGCTGCCTTGGTCTGACAAGGTTTTACCGACGAAATGTAATACCTTGTCACACCAAGGCAGCCTGGTGCTTAAATTCTGACAACGCCTATCTTTAAGAAGGAGCGAGGTTATTGGTTAGTTAGCCTTCTATATTTCCAGGTAAGGGACCAAAGAACGCAGCCAGGTGTCGAATTATAAAGTTATACAACGTGATGTATTCGCTAAAAAGAAAATCCTCTAAGGATTTTTCTAGGTTTTTTTAGGATTTTCGTAAACATTTTTGCTGGATTTTCAATGAATTTCATCGATTATCAAGGATCTTGTTCTTGAGCTTTGACGATTTCTTTGGATTTTCAAGGATTTTCTTGAATTTTCAAGGATTTTCTTCAGTTTTCTGAGGATTTTTCTCGATTTTGAGGATTTTCAGTCGACTGACAAAGAATTTTCTTTGAATGTCCTACCCTCGGTTCGAACCTTCATAGGTTCACTACGGAGTTTGTAACACGGGTCAGGTCGACGCCATATTCAGAATGTACATCGATCGTGTACTGGAAGTGCTAAAAATCCATAAAAATAAATGTCCGGCAGTCAGTCCCAAAATCGATCAAGTTGTTTCGGAGATATGGCTGAAGAAGTGTTCGAAAACGTGGTTTTTCGAGGTTCGAAGGACTTTCTTAAGAAGGTAAATATGTATCTCAAAAAGCGTGGGAAAAACATTTTGTCGAAATCAAATTAGTGGTTCGGGCTCTAGTCTAGGTTTCACAGCTGCATAGATTGAGCATAACTCGCGTCACTCGGCCGTACAAGTGAGTAGGTTGATGACAGATCTAGACGAATTTAGAGATCTTAAATTTGTAGTTTTTTACTTTTCAATGAAAATGCCTTAGGAAAAAGATAAATTTGTAAAAATTGTACATATAAAGTACAGATGTTGCAAATATATTATAAAAAATAGTATGCAATTTAATATAGTACACTGACCCAAAAAATAGTACGGTTGGCCGCTATAATTGAATATTATAAGTAAACTATAAACTATAGGTTATCAGTCAAAATCAAACGATTTGAATGAAAATATTGAAGAGATTGGGCTGAACTACTTATAGAACTTAAAAAGTGCGTAAGACAAATAGCGTTCGTTTATAAGTTATAAGTCATAAGTTCTATAAGTAGCTCAGCCTAAGGCTGAAAACTTCTGGTCAGGTCAGGTTCTTCTTTCAAATGACCTGATCCTGACCTGATCCGATATATCGATGCCCTAACCTGACCTGATGACCTGCATTGACAAATTCTAAAGACAATCATTCTGAATGTTTGACAAATAGAGATTTTAAATCGATTAAGAGCAATCTTTGTAAAAACGATGTTTTTCTAGCGATAGTTTTGTTATAAAAATTTCTCATTTTCAAAAAAGTACCTAAATAGCTGTTTACACTCATCGTTCATTAATCTAGTATTTGAGCTACTTTTTTTGATTGCTTCGTTTTTTTGCCGAAAAAGTGTCTATAATATTGTTACATGGTGGAATAAGTACGCAACTGTTCACTAGTTTCGAACTCGTCACCAGGCTGGCTGCGTACTTGATAAATTTGATTCACAATGTAGAAGGCAGCCTGGTTGCGAAAATAGGTCGGTGTAATCGAAACGGCTGTCATGAATACTATACGTCATACAGATTTCAAGCCGGCACTAAACTGCGTGCTTAAACTTTCGTATTATGAATGTAAATGGCAGCAGCAGCCTGGTGCCAAATTGAAACTGACGTGAGATATATGATTCACTCCTGCCTACATTTTGCCATCTACGTTCTCAGCTCTACCACTTAAGTGAGCTGCCTGGTGCTGTAAATCTGTTTTGCCAAATTATAGGCAGGTCTAAATCATATATGTTAGATAGGTTTATGTTCGGCACCAGGCTGCTACTACCACCTACATTCATAAAACAAAAGTTTAAGCACCCAGCCTATTGCCGACTTGAAATTTGTATGACGTATAGTATTCTCGAAAGCCTTTTCGATTACACCGACCCATTTTCGGCATCGGCACCAGGCTGCCTTCTTCATTGCGAATCAAAATTATCAAGTACGCAGCCTGGTGCCGAGTTCGAAACTAGTGAAGAGTTGCGTACTTTGTCCACCATGCAACATTGCTATAGGCACTTTTTCGGCACCTATCTTCTAGCGAAAGATTTGTTAAAAAAAACTAAGGAATCACAAAAAGTAGCTCCACTACGACACAACAAAGGTTGAGAATAAACAGTCATTTTTAGTTACTTTTTTGAAAATGACACATCAGTTCGATCAAAAACGAGCCATTCCTTTACTACTATAAAATTAATGTTAATCTTTGTTCTCAGTCGACGATCCAGTGGACACTATTACTGTGTGTAGACTGTGCACATCAGTACACAATGTTGATGGAAATAGAGATAAGAAAAACTTGACATTACACAAATAATACGAACGGCAAAGTAAATTCATAAATACTCGACATTTATATGAAAACTTTATTTCGTCGGGCCAACCAGGTCAGGTCAGGTCAGATCAGGTCAGGTCATAGCTCATAAAATCAGGTTCAGGTCAACTCAGGTTTCAGGTTTTTCAGGTCAAGTCACAGGTTGACCTATACTGTTCCGAGCCTATTAACGATGATTGATTGGTGATTGATGATGATTGATTGATGACTGATGGCGATTGATTCATGATTGAACATCGATATATCATCAATCAATAATCATCAATCAATAATCATCAATCTTATAACTTATATCTTTTGACTTACAACTTACAATATGGAACAACAATGCAAGGCGAAAAAATTTATGTGAATTTGAAGGCGTTCCATAAAACTCAAAAGAGTTTCTTTTTAATGGAATTTTACGTTAAAAGAACTTTTTGATAATTTATAAGCAAACTATCAAAAAGCTCTTTTGCAAGTTATTTGCTTAACCTATAGCAAGTCGACTTGCCAAATCTCTCTAATATCTAATAAAAAATTCTTTCTCCAAACAATGATTCTGTACGACTCATTCACAAATGAAAATGAAAAACAAATCATTGAAATGGGTATAGGAAAGTAGCGATAGAGTGTCCTCAAATTCCAATCACCGATGACCGAATCATGGGTGACTTCTTGATGAATCATCAATCATTCCCCGGTGAATCATTGGTGGGTCCCTGGCTAACGTGCATATGACTGGCACTGGCAGGGTGAAAAATTTAAGTAGCTATCGCTATTTAATAATAGTATATTATTATCCAAGGGATATAATGGCGCGATTATAGTCGAGGTGAAGTGAATATCCGAGGGGCTATGCTATTCGAGTCGACCATAATATATGCCTATTATATACCTCATAGTTTGTATGAAACTATGAAACTCGACTATAATATGGTCATTATACCCCTACTTTCAGGTATATAAATGGCGAATGATATGCCCGAATGATATAAAGAATTAATTGTCAAAAGACTAATTTTACTGGCCGCGAAGACGAGGAAAAGAAAATAAATTGTTAGGAAAATCTTCAAATTCATTGAAAATCCTCGAAGAAATCCTTTGAATTGTAAGAAAATCGCTGGAAATCCTTCCAAATCAAAAGAAATTCCATCCCTAAAAATCATATCAAAATACTTTAAAATCTTCTGAAATTGACAGAGAAACTCCTGGAAAATCAACTAAAACGATAGAAAATCATAGGAAATAAAAAAAATCCTTTGAAGATTTTCTTGAAATTCCTTTTGCACTCAAAATACACGATTATCGCGTGAACCTGTCATACTATTTCTTTGATACCAAAGATTAGGGTTCGTTCTTATCTACATAATCAGTTTTTGAGCTTTTGAAAATTGATCATCAGAAACTTTAAACTTGCTGTAAATTTGTCAAAACTATTTCTTATAGCTTAAGAGAATCACACAGAGTCACCCATTTTCAGTTCTGACCCATAATTATTTACTAATATTTTTTGTGCTAGAGCCGACCAACAGAGCAACCCAGAGCTCTAGGTTGGACCCATCTATACTTGTAGTATGCAACAATGCTCCGCTGAGTTTTCTTAACATCAATGCAAAAACATATTTTTTAAGGTCGACCTTTGAGCTAGTCTATTTGGACAGGCATTGGATCGATGCATCCAGGACAATAAAATTTTCCCCTATTTTCTCTTTAACACAATACAAAAATCTCATCATTAAAGAAATATCAATGTGTCACCCTGATCGAAACTATGAAGTAGATTTTAAAACTTCTTTTGCCCAAGAATCTGTACTTAATATCCTTCAAAATGAGCCTAATTTATCAAAAAACAATTTACATTTACTATCGGATTTATAGTATCAAAGTCTAAAAAACCCAACAAAAATTGATATCCGCCGAACTATTTGTTCTCAGAAAAATATGTTTGCACCAAAGTGCAGTAAGAGACAGTAAGGTGCATCAAGGTTGCAGTAAGGTGCACCAAGGTGCACTAAGGTGTACCAAGGTGCAGTGCAGTGAGGTATAGTGAGGTGCATTGAGGTGTAATGTGGTGAGGTGCAGTGAGGTGTAGCGAGGTGCAGTGAGATGTAGTGTAATGAGGTGCAGGAAAGTGCAGCGAGGTGTAGTGAGGTACATTGAGGTGTAATGTGGTGAGGTGCACCAAGGTGCAGTGAGGTGTAGAGAGATGTAGTGTAGTGAGGTGCAGCAAGGTGTAGCGAGGTGCAGTGACATTTTGGATTTTATATTATAGGTTTTAAGTCAGTCCAATAATTCAGAGAATCGAAAAATCTAAAGTTTTAAAAGTTTTGTCATGTTAGTTTTTTGTCATTAAGCAACAATAACTTTAGAGACAGGGTTGAAGTTCAAATAGAGAGTACAGGTTACAACAGATGGCGTCTATTGTCAGACTAGAAAATACCTCCAACCAAGGTACACAGAATGCCTGACAGCTTGTCTTTTATATCTATGAGTGTAGTAAATTTAATGTCTGAACTGATGATGCCGAAATCTTCTAACAATCTCCAGAAAATGTTCTAGTGTAAATGTCATGTCAATGACAAAATAATACAAAAGAGTTTATCTCAAATGTTCTAAAAACGAAAAATAAGGGAAATATCGAGGGAAATGTGTGGTAAAATTTTAAATTGATGCCAAGTTAGCGAGCTTCAATCCGTAGAGATTCGAAAGTGTCGTTTCATTGTTGATTTGATGTTTGATCAAAAAAAAAATCTCTGAATTGAAACGGTAGGACCCACGAAAGTTGTGAAAATCAACTTTGTTGTAGACGGGAGCATTTTTCATACCGTGGAGACGTCAATGTCCCGAAAAACGTCTTTCGAAGACATCGAAATCTATCTGCCTATGACAAAAGTTTTTAACAAAGCCGGAGTCATTTCTTTGCAAAAATACTTAAGATCATAAGCTTAAAACTACCGTATTTTTCAATAGAAGTGAGATTTTGATGTGAGTTTAGAATTGTATTTGAATTCAAATTTAAGAAATTCCATCACTTTCAAACTATTCAGTTGAACGACCAATTTATCTAATCTCTAATGAATGCTAATGCTCCAATAAAATCGATGTGGAATTTTCATAATAGACCTCCTGATCCGTTGTTACGATAATGCGATAATATTGCGTCAATAAAAAAAAAGGTTCTTACAAAGCAATTTTCTATAAACAGCTGTGTGTTTCTTATACCGGACCAGATTATATAATTCACAGAGTTCCGAAAATAAAAAATTACATTTTTAAAGAACTTAAAAATAAATCGAAAACTAAACAAAAAGAAATGAAGAGAAAAAAAAAATTGTATCTAAAAATCACCTTTTTTGCCGAACGAGTTTCTAATAAATTATCCGGTATTACCGCGTGTAGAGTGCGTACTGTGTATGCTGATTATAGGTTTTTTTTCCTAACAAAAGCAATTCAAATTGAAATGCAGGAAACGAGCATCGATTAGGTTTTTATTTTCTTATTTTATTAAAATATCTTCAGCCAGAGTCACCACTTTTCCTCAAGTCTCAAGTTTTATTTATAAACACAAAGTCATACGAAAAGGTAAATAAACACTTGATGCGGTAGATTACATTTTATTTTCATTTTTTTTTCTTAGTTTAACTTGAAGAATTTATTCGCTTCTTTTATTAATTACAACTCGTTTAATTTTTATCTTATCAAAAATAGTGAAGTTTTCTTCTTTTTCACACACTTGTATCTTTCGCGCACTAACAATTATAATTATTGGTTAATGGAACTCACTCAGACCTCAATGGAAAAGATCTGTTATACTTTTTCATTTATACGTTTAATTCTCTTTTAAATATACGATTATCACCTGAAAGAATGCTCAGATCAATTGAAGAGTTTTCTTCCGTAACTCGCAGAAAAGAAAATGCGCTTTCTTGTCCTATTTTCTTTCACAAAGCTACTGTTCATCCAACGCAAATTGTCGCATAGGAACCAGAATTATTGTACATAGAAATTCTTCAATTTTAATTAAATTTTCCACACCAAATTTATTGTAACACATTCTTATTCGCAAACGCTGCGATTACGTGTTAATTGATATTTTTATTCGTCGGCAAAAATATTATTACTTTAGCGAAGAGAACAATTCAACGTCAAAGCACGAGTTGCGAGAAGCGACTGAATTGCACATCGCCAGTGAATCGTTCATTCTGTCTCTCCGCGTTTTTTTTTTCTTCTTTCTGAGTACGTAAATTATGTACATAAAGCTTCATTTTTTTCTGTTTCGTTGGATGAGGTATGGTGGCTCTGTATCATCCAATGTTATCATCGTCATTGGGAAATATGTAAGTCATAGGCGGAGAAAGACGTTTTTCGGTTCAAAATTTATTATGAGTAATTTATTGTATTGATGATTTTCGCTTTTGTTTTACTCTTTGTGGTGAGAGAGGTTCAACTGTTAGTGCTGAAGATGTTTTATATGCTATACATTGAACTATTTGTACGGAGTCTGGAGGGCCACATAAGATTTATATTTTGTCCCTATCGTCTGACTCATATATATTTCTTTTCGGCTGCCATCTGCAACCACACACTTATAGGTGGTGCCTGTATTTATTTCGGGTCAAGGGTCGTCAAATTCATCAATATCACATTTTATATTCACAATTTTTTGTCGATGATGGAATACCTAGTTATTAAAAAGCAATTGTACGAAAGAATGTCAGACTTTAATTCTACGAAAAAAAAATGTTTCATTGGAGGTGGAAGATTTTAGACAAGGTATGATGTGGAAGGTGGCTGTTAAAAGGCTACGAATGACCGTACGATACGAATGAACGGAGGTGTGTAATACGATTAGATTCTTACATACGACGGGGCCGAAAATGGGGGCATTTTTTGAGTAACCCACATGTCGTCTGTCCGTATCACGCATATCTCGGCTCCTAGACTTCCCAAAGAGCTCAAACTTGTGCCATTCGAAAGCTCAAAGACTCTAGATTTGCAAAAATGCCAGATGGGGGTCGAATAGAGAGGGGGAATTGTAATCGGAGGGTTATAGGGGGTACGAAAGGGAGGGAATCCATTGAGCAAATGTCGAAAGCCCCAGAAAATTGTGGAATTTTCTGAAAAGTCCTGTAGGGTTCTCAAAAATTTCGGAAAAGTTCTCGAAATTACTCAAAAATTCTGAAAATTTCTCAAAAGTTAAGTCGTCTGTCCGCATCACGCATATCTCGGCGCATTTGAACGCTTACGGGTTGCGCCCGAAAATTGACGAATTTCGCAGAATTGTGAAAGATGTAAACTTGCATTGTATTGCAATATCCGAAACGCATTTCAAAAGCTATATAACAAGTAAATCTCTCGAAATTGAAGGGTACAGGCTATTCAGAAATGACAGACCGATTCGGACTAAAGGGGGAGTAGCGATCTACGTTAAAAAAGAAAAACAAGCCAAGGTCGTTGCTACATCGGAAGGAGCGAAAGGGACCATTGAGTACCTCCTGGTAGAACTGTGCGTCGCGTCAGATAAGATTCTGCTTGGCGTAATGTATAAGCCTCAAAAAGTGGACGACATCGATAAACTTGATAGCGTCCTTCAATCTTTTAGTGCATCTTACAAAGAGGTCCTCATTGCGGGAGATTTTAATGAGGATTTAATTGCTAAGTCGAGCAGAACCAAGCGTTACATGGTGGTGGTCGAGGAAATGTCGTTTAGATTTGTTTCATATGAACCCACGTATTTTTCAGCGACAACTTCTACTACCATCGACCATTTTCTCACGAACGAGCTGCAAAAGGTCTCCAGGTTCTCCCAAATTAGCCTGCCGGGCATATCTAAACACGACTTGATTTTCCTTTCGTTTAAATGCGACCTTCAGTATGTCAGAAAACCCCCTGTACTGATCAGACGGTTACATGCAATCAACGTGGATGACCTGTTGGCCGACGCAGCTGCCATTGACTGGAATCGGCTCTTTTTTATTAATGACGTTGACTTACTAGTCAAATCCTTTAGTAATGACGTTCTTTGCCTACTTGATCGCCATGCTTCTCTCGTACCATGCTCAACTAGGGCAACTGATAATCCCTGGTTCAACTCTGAAGTGAACAAGGCTCTGATCGATCGGGACCTAGCGTACTCGTTGTGGAAAAGGAACCGGACGGATGTTAACTTCCAAAATTTTAAGAAGCTTCGCAATAGGGCTTCGCAGATCACTGCATCGGCTAAGAAGAGGTACTTTGCCTATAAGTTCCGTTCCGTAGCACCTACGAGGAAATTGTGGATCAATCTTTGCCGGCTAGATGTCTTGGCAAAGGGTGAGGATGCAGCCCCCCCATTCACGGCAGACGAAATGAATGCTCATTTTGTTAACAGGACCACATACTCTGACTTCCCCAGTACAATTAATATGGCTATCAATGCATTCAAACCTAGGAACCGGGCAGTGGCCTCCTTCTCATTTCGGAACGTTTCCGACTATGAAGTAATCACCGCGATAAACAGCATCAAGTCCGCTTCAGTCGGATTAGACTTGATTCCCATCGCTTTTATAAAGTTACTTCTGCCTCTCCTGATACAAATTATCACGTTCATTTTCAACTCAATTATTACGAAGTCGTTCTTCCCCAAACATTGGAAAGTAGCGAAGATCCTTCCGCGCCATAAGAACTCGCGTCACTACTCGCTTGACGATTATCGGCCCATAAGTATGCTACCGGCATTATCGAAAGCCCTCGAAAAATCCCTCAAAATGCAAATTACGGCTCACTTGAAGGAATGTAATCTCCTACACAAATTTCAATCAGGATTTCGCCAAAACTTTAGTACGACCACTGCTCTCCTTCAAGTGACGAATGATATCCGAATTAATATGAGCAGAAACATCGCAACAATTCTGCTCCTCCTAGATTTCACCAAGGCTTTCGACTCAGTTTCGCATGAATTACTTCTCAATAAGCTATCAATGAACTTCGGGTTCTCTCCGTGTGCTACGAAGCTAGTTAGCAGTTACCTAACTAGTCGCTCCCAAGCAGTATTCATTAATGGTTTTCAATCGCAGCTGCTGGATGTCGGACAGGGACTTCCGCAAGGGTCAGTTTTGGGTCCTATTCTATTCTCAATGTTCATCAACGACGCACCAGACCAGCTGAAATATTGTAAAAGTCACCTTTTCGCGGATGACTTTCAAATCTAGAAACCATTCATGAACATAACATATTTACAGATCTTCATCTGCTGGATGAAGATCTGAAGTCTGTCATGGAGTGGACAAGGGCAAATAAGCTTGTGTTGAATGTGAAAAAAACTAAAGCCATTATTTTATCAGAAAACAATTGGGTTACAGACATTCCTAAACTGGTCGTTGATGGCGTGACAATAGAATATGATCACGAAGCGAGAAATCTAGGCTTGATTTCGGATAGCTCGCTCAGCTGGAACATGCATGCTCGTCGCATTTCATCGAAAATATTTGCGGGGCTACGTAGTATGTGGCCAACTGCTCGTTTCACTCCCCAAGAGACGCGTAAGACATTGGTGAAGTCGTTGCTGATGCCCCATCTCTCATATGGGTGTCAAGTTCTGGGAGAACTGTCGGAAGGCACCAAAAATATACTTATAAGAGCTTTTAATGCCTGTGTGCGCTTTGTATACGGAATTGACAGATTCGAGTCTGTCTCAACGCACTCCAACCTCCTGCTCGGTAATGATTTATTCACTTATCTTGACTACCTGAACTCCTCTTTTCTTCATAAAACCGTCATTACAAAAGAACCTGAATACATCTACGAGAATCTTACTCTCGGGACATCCTCGCGAACATTGAATTTAATCCCACCGCGTAATAATCGTAACGTCTCTAATAGCTCTTTATTCGTTCGGGGAATTTCGAAGTACAATGCGTTACCTCACTATATAAAGAGAATATATTCGTTAACTGGCTTTAAGCGTGCCTGCAAGAACCACTATGGCCTGGGGAACCATTAGTGGTTCAATGCATCATGGTATCTTCCTTCACCTTCATTCTCATCGCCCTCATTCTATCACCAGCTCATCTTTTCACCCAATTTATTAATTTAATCTAATGCTGCGACGTTTGGGTTTTGCACAGGAACATTACCTAATTTCTAACTACTGTGTTTTTTTTATAGTTGTATTCTACTAGATCATCTCTATCTTTTTTCTTATTCTTTTTTTTTTTAATTTGTAAATATTAGTAATAAGTTGTTCTTTTTGTTTCTCTTTATTATTTGCTAAGTATTGCCCACGTATCTTTTAATCGCGCCTTGTATATGTAATTCAAAAGGTTGTCAAGGCCTTACACATATATAGTCAATAAATACATACATACATACATACATACATAGACTTCCCAGAGAGCTCAACCTTGTGCCATTCGAAAGCTCAAAGACTCTAGATTTGCAAAAATGCCAGATGGGAGTCAAATAGAGAGGGGGTTGTAGGAGGAATTGTAATCGGGGACAAAAGGGAGGGAATGCATGGGCAAGAATTTTCTGAAAAGTCCTGTAGGGTTCTGGAAATTTCTGAAAAGTGTTCGAAAATTCTGAAAAATTCTCGCATTTCCGATAGCGTCGTAAGGAAATCTAATGGATGACCAATCTTTCAGAATCGCTATTGGTCTTAGACTGGGAACCACTTTATGTCATCCTCATAGATGCAGATGTAGGGAAGTGGTAGACAAGTTTGGACTCCACGGTTTGGCTAAAGTTTGGTAAAGCAAGACATGAAATCATCAACGATCTCATAAAACATGCCTTGACGACGAGCGACATATCATCAATTAGAGAGCCAACGGGTTGCAAGGGAAGCGACGGCAAGAGACCAGGCGGCTTAACAATCATTCCTTGGAAGTGCGGTGTGCCGTTGATCTAGGACTTCACATGTGGTGACACAGTCTGTAAAACATACCTGAAAGCGACATGTAAACAAACGTCCTGGCGGTGCAGCGAAAAATAGAGAAATTTTCAAGACGACGAAGTACTCATCGTTAGCAGATCATTTCTACTTCGTTCCGGTAGCTATCGAGACTTTTGGTACCAGGGGTGCGAAAGGAAAGAAATTAGTCGACGAAATAGGAAGAAAGTTGGTGGATAGAACTGGGGACAAGCGAGCCAAATCGTTTTTCATGCAGAGAATCAGCATAGCATTACAACGCCACCAACGTCACCATACCAGATAGTGACGAAAAATTAGACGCGGTATACTACATACTTTAAATCAATGTTACATGAATAACGTTAGGTTTTTATTTTCTCAACTTTCTGCAACTTTCTAGAACGTTCTGGTACTTTTTAGAAATTTCGATAATTTGGAGAACTTTCTGAAACTCTCTAGAACTTTGCAGAACGGAACCGAGTGCACATCAATTTACTCATTCCCGCATCAAACATTGTCATACGAACTATTTTTGACACCAGGCTGCCTTCTGAAACCGACTAGAGCAAATTGACCTTAATAGAAAAAGGGTGATCGCAGCAAATGAAACGCGAGCGAAGTGAGCAATTTTTTTTGTTATTCTCGCCAATTATTTTGTACCTTATGATTGTGTCTTCCTCCAAGTAGTTACATATTTATAAATTTTTATGAATTAATCAATTAATTATTAGAATGAGAGTTTCTCTGTGCTTTGGTGCATGGTGGTGGACTCCCTCATCAGGAAGCTGAATGAGGAAGGGATATATGCGCAAGGGTACTCAGATGACCTTACGGTATTCTTCTTCTTTTTCTTCCTTAGCCTTTTATATCCACTGCTGGATGTAGGCCTCCCCCATAGATCGCCACTTTTTTCGGTCCATTGCCACTTGCTGCCACGTCGTGCCTGCCGTTCTTTTGATATCGTTGGTCCATCTTTCCGGTGGACGCCATTGCATTATAGTTTTCGTCCATCGATCGTCGGTCATTCTGGCAATATGACCAGCCCAATTCCACTTGAGCGACGCTATTCGTGTCATGACATCGATGACTCTTGTTTGTCGCCGGATCCACTCATTTGTCATTTTGTCCCTGAGTGTGATTCCTAGCATTGCCCTTTCCATTGCCCTCTGTGCAAATCTCAATTTGTTCGCTGATGCTTTGGTGATCGTGAGAGTCTCGGCTCCGTATGTCAGGACCGGCAGCACACACATATCGAACACTTTCCTCTTCAGACTGTTGCTCATGTTGCTCTTGAAGATGTACCGTAACTTGCCGAACGCCGCCCAACCGAGACCGATCCTTCTCTTTATTTCAGCCGTTAGGTTGTCGAGACCGAGCTTCATGACGTGGCCGAGATACTTGTACGAATTCACGATTTCAATTTCCTCGTCTCCGATCTTGATTGGTGTAGCACCATCGATGTGTGTCATCACTTTCGTTTTCGACATGTTCATCTTCAAACCGATTTTTTGGGCTTCCTCGTTGAGCTGCAACAGCATCGCTTCAATCTGTTCCAGAGTCGTTGATGTCAGGGCAATGTCGTCGGCGAATCGAAGGTTGTTCAGAAACTTCCCATTTATGTTGATACCCAGTTCACTCCAATCAAGCTTTTTAAAAACCGTTTCCAGAGCTGACGTGAACAATTTCGGTGAAATGGTATCTCCTTGACGGACTCCTCTTCCAATTCGAAATTTATCGGTGGTTTTATGCAGTTTGACGCACGACGTTGCGTGCTCGTAGATATGTTTTATCATCCGGGTATATCTCGAGTCAATCCGACAATCGTCCAAGGAGTCTAAAATCGACCATAATTCGACCGAATCGAACGCTTTTTCGAAGTCTATGAAGCATATCGCGATGATGATTTTGTATTCGTTGCATTTTTCTATTAGACTTCTCATCACTTGCAAGTGGTCATTTGTGCTGAATCCGGAACGAAACCCTGCTTGTTCGATCGGCTGGTAGAAGTCTAGCTTCTTTGTGATCCGTTTCGTTATCACCTTCATAAACAGTTTGTAGAGGTGCGAGATCAAACTGATGGGCCTGTAGTTTTCCAGTTTCGTGATGTCTCCTTTCTTGTGCAGCAAAGTGATGACTGCGTTTTCCCATGATTCTGGTATTTTCTCTTGTTCGAGACACTTGTTGAACAGATCCGTTGTCATTTTGAGCAGTGTGGGTCCGCCTTCTTTGATTGCTTCGATCGGAATGTCGTCGTCACCTGGAGCTTTTCTGTTCTTCATTTCGTCTAACGAAGCCTGTACTTCGTTAATCGTTATGTCCGGCAAATCTTCGGAACCAACGTTCATTATCACCGGTCTCGCTTTTGCTCTTTCTGCCGGTAGTTTGGCTCGAACCGACGTAAAAAGGTCCTCATAGAACTCTCGCGCGATGTCCAATACCTTGTCCTGATCTGTTTGTATGACGCCCGCCTTATCGCGCAATTTAAAAATTTGTCTGTACCCGTTCGCCCGTTTCGCTCGTAATACTTTCATATTCCCATTTGCTTCGATAGCGTTCATGGCCAGTTTCACGTTGTATTGTCGCAGATCGGTTTTCATTTTCTTGTTGATGGCTTTCGTTTTGTCTCTGTATTCAACAGTGTCTCGCTTTCCACCTTTCACCAAATCCAGTCTTTCTGCTATTAGGTCTAGCGTTTCCTTGCTGAGCTTCGACTCTTTAGTGCATGTAGATCGGCATCTGGTTTCCAGGAAGCTTCTCACTGAGGTCACTATTCTTTCTGTCAGCTCATCAATCGTTGCAGTTTGTGAATTCGTTCCGTTCAGTTCGTTGTCCATAGCTTCCTTAAATGCGTCGCTTTGTTCTTTCAGGCGTTCCATGTCTAAAACGACTTTTTTCTTGACCAACTTTTCTCTCTCTGGTCCGTGTGTTCAAGACGACTTTGGCTCGCACCATTCGATGATCGCTGCCTGTTGTGAAACGGTTAAGCACAGTAACATCCTTGACAATCGATTTGCGGTTCGATATGATGTAATCGATCTCGTTCTTTGTTCTGCCGTCTGCACTGGCCCAAGTCCACTTCCTCTGAACCTTACCGGAGAAAAATGAGTTCATTGCGAAAATTCCTTGTTGTTGGAGAAAATTCAGCAAAGTATCTCCTCGTTCGTTCCTCTGATCGTAACCAAACGTTCCAATCGAAGTTTCTGCAACGTCTTCTCTTTTTCCCAATTTGGCATTGAAATCGCCGACTAGCAACTGATATTGAGCTCTGTTTTCTTCAATCGCTTTGGAGACATCTTCATAGAAGCTTTCAATTTCTTCGTCGTCGTGATCCGTCGTCGGTGCGTACGCTTGGATGACTTTCAAACTGTACATCGCATTTATCTTCAGCCGCACATAGATGACTCTGTCGGAGATGCTGTTGATTTGGATTATACGGTTCGACCAGCGTTTGCTGATGAGCAGTCCTACACCATGCATCGCTGTTTGGCTATCGCTTCCACGGTAGTACAAAGTGCTTCCTGATTTCAACTTCAAGCATTCTTCACCACGTCGCCTGACTTCGCTCAATCCGACAATGTCCCATTTGATCTTTTCCAGTGCCGACTCCAATTCGAGAAGTTTTTCGTTCGATGATAGCGTTCGAGTGTTATACGTGGCAATGTATAGTCCGGTGTGACAACCTATTGTAACCCAGGGATTCTTAGCACCCTCTGCTCGTCGTCTGGTCTGACCGTTGTCGGAGTCAGGGATCAACGAGCGGCTGGGAACTGAGGGCCGATTTTTCCTGGTTGTGCTCTTCATCTTCGGGGGGGTTTTAGCCGTTAAAACACCACGCTGGCCGGTGCGGGTTGGTGAGTGATGGTAGTCCTGCTGACTCGGACTTTGCATGCTGCCGTTGTCCCTTGCTGTTGAGATCATCCGCCACCATGCTGAGGTACTATCCCATCTTGATAGCGCCTAACTGCCTTCGGCCCTCGCTCTACGTGACGTTGAGGTACTACCCGAAGACAGCCCCCCTCATCCTTCTGCTAAGTGACCCACACTAATACACCAGGGTTGGTTACCTGATCGTTCATGTGGGTTGCTCACTATGACAGGTGTCACCACGGGTAGGATAGGATGTAGGAGTAGGTGGATAGAGGCTAAGGTACATAAGGAGTACTATATTACGCATACCACACCATTTGACACCCCCTTACGGTATTGGTTAGGGGTAAATTTGAAAGTACTCTGGGCGACCTAGTCAGCAATGCACTTAGAGTAGTCGAGAAATGGTGTCACGAAAGGCGTTTGTCCCACTAAGACAGAGGTTGTGCTGTTCAGTAAAAGGAACACAGGATCAGACCTGGTGGGAAAAATCAGGCTCTTCAACGTGGACCTAGAACTGGCTCCAGGAGTAAAGTACCTAGGGGTAACGCTTGATGGCAAGCTGAACTGGATTGACTACGTCACGGACAAAGCAAGGAAGGCTTTGACGGCTTTTTGGATCTGCAGGAACTCTTTCGGGAGAAACTAGGGTTTACCGTCTAAGGCTATTCTATGGTTGTACAAGGCTGTGATCACTTGGTTATCAAGGCTAGAGCTTTTGCTACAGCGGACAGGTTGGTACAGAATGGTATGTGGGCTGCCCTCTTCGGGGTTGAATATGGTAAAATCGGTGAGATGATTCTGGACCCAGTCTTCTGCATGCCTAGGGACCGAATGAGGCCAGTGATTGACTTCAAAAGGCGGTTCGAAACGGCATTTCCAAGCAGAGAGGAGTGGCTGGACAGATGGCCGGCCTATCTGAGTGGAAAGGCAAAAGTTAGATTTACTGACGGATCCAAAGCAGTCAAAGGGGCAAGGGCTGGAACATATGATCCGAATGCTGTGCAGGGTAACTGGTTCCACTTGGGGGGAACCACCAATGTTATCCAGGCAGAAGCTTTCGCGCTACTAATAGGAGCTCAAGAAGCACTGCCAACGGGGACGCAGGGAGAGGACGTCCTCATCCATGGTGACCCCTAGGCTGATCAAAAAGTGCAAGGAGTATCTGAACGATGTGGGATCGAGCAATCGGATCACGCTGGTTTGGGTACCTGGGCACTCTGATGTAGAGGGGAACGAAAGGGCGGATGAACTTGCAAGAATGGGGTTCACGCCTATATCAATGGAAGCGGAGCCCTACCTGCCAATACCCAAGTCGTTTTGTGCGCAAGCGCTAAATAACTGGGTGCGGCGAGGACACGTGGAGCGATGGGAGGAATATGGCGGAAGCGCTTCTTCGCGAGGCCTGACGAGAAATAGGCTAATTATTTACTACCGGTGTCGCATTGCGGGTTGAATCGGCACATGTACAAGTTGAGGCTTTCGGAAACCACCGAATGCTCTTGTGGATTGGGGGAGGAAATGGGCAAACACTTAATTTGTGAATGCCCCAAGTACCTTCAGCTCAGGCGTAAGATCTTCGGGGAATTTTTCGTGGGACCATCCCAAATCGCTAATATGGGACCTGCCACACTTGACAGATTTTTGGTGGCGACAGGAAGGCTCGCGTGAAGATTTCAATGATGACCGAGAAGTAATCAAAGGGTCCTAGGATCTGTGTTTCAAGATCGCCCCAAACCATTGCCTATTTTTAAGAAATTTTTTTCAAGAAATTTTCGAGAATTTCGAGAAATTTTCAAGAAGTACGAGAAATTTCCGAGAAATTCAAGAAATTTTCGAAAAATTCGAGAAATTTTCACGAAATTCAAGAAAAAATTTCTCAAAGATAGGCAGTACCCCAAACTGATAAATCTAAAAACTTCCGTTCTAATTTCGCAGATATAGAAGTCAAAAAGTTTGACAAACCTTCAAAAAATCGCGTTTTTGACAACTTTTTCAACCTTAACTTCGAAAGTTCCTAACCGATATTGACCAAATTCAATTCCGTAATCAGTTTTTTGACTACCATTCAGGAAAAAAAAAGATTTTGAAAATCTGTCAAGTTTTACTCGAGTTATCGTGACGGACGAATGGACAAATTTTTTTTGCAAATTTCTCTTACTTAGACCTTAGAACGAAAAACCCACTCTGGGGTACCTGTCCTGCTGCTTGCAAACGTCATGGTAAATGAAGGTCAGATAAACGTAGAAAATCCTTTTGCTCTCAAAAGAAAATCAATTGTTAAGAAAATCCTTAAATTCATTGAAAATCCTCAAAAAATCCTTTGAATAACAAGAAAATCCTTGGAAATCGAAGGAAATCCTTGAAAATCAAAGAAAATCACTATAAATCGTGTTAAAATGCTAGAAGATCCTCAGGAATTGACAAAGAAAATCCTAGAAAGCTAGAGATGAGCGGGTCGACCATTTTTCGAAACCCGACCTGGACTGAACCCGACCCGATAAAATTTTTCGAAACCCGAAACCCGAATTGTTTCTAAACCCGACCCGGACCGAACCCGACCCGATTAAAACTTTCGAAACCCGAAACCCGAACTATTTCAAAACCCGACCCGGACCGAACCAGACACTCAAGTTTTTCGAAACTCACAACCCAAATTACTTCGAAACAAAAATAATTTCAAGGGCCGACGTCTGCCTTCTTCACGGACCTTAGACTAAAACAAAATTCGTGTAATTTAAGATGATAAAATTTAGACGAGTTTTGTAAAATATAAAAAGTCAATAAAGGATCGGGACCCGAATAAAATGATACAACAACCCGACCCGGACCGAACCCGACCCGATTAAAATTTTCGAAACCCATGAACCCGAAAAAAAAAAATTCGGGTTCGCGTTCGGGTCGGGTTTTTCGAAGTTTTGGGCAATATAGAAAACTAAAGAAAATCAAAAAATTCCGTTCAAAATACACGATTAGCTGCCCCTCGGTGGTAAACGCGATAATATTGCGGGGCAGCTCATAAAGGATGTTACGCAAGAGGGGGAAAGAGACCCTTTTAGCGAGTAACGGAGGAGAATAGGGTCTGAAAAAGCAGATTTTTACGTGACATTCTCTATAAACGGCTCCTATACCCCTCTCCGAAAAATTAGGAAAATTTGTCAAAAAAAATTTGGAAAAAAATGTCAAAAAAATTAAATTCACAATTTTTCAACCGACCTGCAATTCTCATGATCTTACGCAAGCCACATACTACTCTCTCCAAATTACGAATTCGTATGTTACAAACGGCATTGAGCTTTAATCAAAATTTATCCAATAGCACCACGACTAAACAATCATTAAACTGACCAGTACTACAAAACATATCAAAACAAACCACGATAACTTCAAAAATTGCCGAATACCAATACACACCTCTGATCTATTATTTATATTTTATTCCGCTATTGTCTTATCGTAAAACAACAACATTTGATACAAAGCGGCTCCGTACAGAAATGAAATTATGAACACACCTTTAGGTAGTTCAATAAATTTTCATTATTAATTATAATGTGATTTAGTTATACCTAAACGAAGGCGTTTTTGTTGTATACGAATTTCTTAAAATGGATTAGCCGTAACTCAAGTTTTCCTCTTAAAAGTCGCTCAATTTCACTCAAAAACAATTCAACGGAATATCTAATGGCCTCAACATCCGCTTAAAATATAAGTCGTGATTTGGCTAACACTTTTTTTATAGTAAGGCACCAACATATAATGAAGCTACGCACAGATAAGCACAAAAATAATTAAAAACAAACAAAAAGTAACAAATTAATTCAGAATGAAAAAATCAGTTTCGAATTTAGATACCGTAATATACTTCATTTTGGTTGATAAACGTAGGAAAAATAATAAAATTGACCCGAAAAAACCGCTTAGAAATTACAACCGAATTGTATGTGAAGAATTATTTCGTTTTAGTGGTTTTGGTTTTGATCTTCTGATATTTTTGTAAGAAAAAATTTCTTTTTATTCAATTTGAAAGATCAAGATTAGGAATTCTTATTTCTTTAAGTGAGTGTATTCGTAAGTCATGACTTTAGATTCTGTTGATGGCCTAAAGTACATACTCGATTTAATTGATTCACAAAAACCTTTAAATTACAGAAATCTGTTTTCTAATTCCATCAATTTGATTATCAACACATAAGACGCGTTGATGACTTAAACAATCATTCGAAAAATATTTAAGAAACAAGTTCTCCAAATAAACTTCTTTGTAATTGTACCTGTTATCTGATAACATTTTGTTGAAAGCTAACTGTTCTCGTAAAAGTTATTGTTAAAAGTTTCGAATTGTTGCATATTTCTTCTGAAAAGCTTGACTTTGTAAATTGATATTCCGATAGGAGAATAAAGCGACCCCGTGGAAAACGCATAAATTTTATCCTTCCACTTGAGTAGAGCAAAGTAAAAGCTAATGTGTTTTTTACATAGTATAGGTGTGAGTTGTTTTGTTGTATCCACTTGATGATGAACCCCTCAAAAAACACAACCCTCTAATACGATTAAGAGGTGACCAGGCCTTCTAAAAATATTTTCAGCAGACTTTATCATCTCGTATCATAAAATTCTAAGGCATGCACCAGATGCGTGCAGTCTGTACCCAACGCTCTCGAATCACTGGATAACCTTATCTTAGTGGACACCACATTAAACACTTTTCTCCTTTCATTAAATTCCTTACGAATTTGCTATTTTTTGAAAGAAGATGTTACTAATTCAGAACAAATCCCAAACTATTTCCATCGAAATTGTCCTGGCTTAGACACCAACTTTTCAATAGTTTGAGGTCCGCGTAAGAGAACCGAAAATACTTTCGGTTCTCTAGGCAAGCATGAAAAACTCAATACATCACGCGAAAACGAGTAGACCTTGTGATGTAAATGACTATTACGTCACAAGGGCAAGAGCCGAAAGTGCTTTTTCGAGTGACGTATTGAGTTTGCTTGCTCTGGCATTTGTGACGCAAAACATTTGAATTTTCTTTAAAAAGTTTTTTTTGCATCGTCATTTTTAGCGTATTTTCAGCGTGAGCGTCATACTCTACCTTTTAAAAGGTTTTTGTTGTGATATCAGTCGTTTTGGAAGTTATCATTTGTTATAACTAAAATTCATTTGAAAGAAATTTTCTCCGAAAAAAATTTTCTCAGAAAAGAAAATTTTCTTACAAAAAAAATTTCTCCGAAATAAAATTGTCTTCGAAAAAAATTTCTCCGAAAAAATTGTCTTCGAAAAAAAAAATTTTTTGTCGCCGAAAAAGTTTTCATAAAAAAAAGGTTTTTTTCCGAAAAAAAAATCTCAAAAATATTTTTCTCAAAAAATTTCTCAAAAAAAGATGTTCTCCAAAAAAATTTTTTCCGAAAAAAATGGGCTCCAAAAAAATTTTGTTTTCTTCAACAAAAGTTTTCTCAAAAATTTGTTCTTCACAAAAACGTTTCTCAAAAAAAATTTTTTCTAAAAAAATTTCTCAGAAAAAGAAATTCTCCAAAAAAATTTTTCTTCAAAAAAAATTTTCTCCAAAAAAATTTTCTTCGAAAAAAATTTTCTCTAAAAATGCTAGAAAATTCTTCTGACCAAATTCTATAACTTTCTAGAAGAAACCATCTCTCTAAGTAGTGTCATTCCGGAGCTAAAATTTGAAAATCGAAAAAGCATAAACGAAAATTCAAGATGGCAGCCATTTTCTCAAGATCTAAAAAATTCTCCTGGCCAAACTCTATAACTTTCTAGAAGAAACCAACTCTCTAAGTATTCTCATTCCGCAGCTATAATTCGAAAAAAACCCCCTAATTTATTGCTTGGGAAAATTCAAGATGGCGCCGGTTTGACTGCTGGCAGCCATTTTCTTAAGATCCCAAAAAATTCTCCTGACCAAACTCTAATAACTTTCCCGAAGAAGCCAACTCTCTAGCTATTGTCACTCCGGAGCTAAAATTCGAAAACTCCGAGCATTACCTAAAAAACACTCAAAATTGACCACTTTTCCACATGCCATGCCTTTTCCAGAATTTTCCCGGAAAAGCGGCATATGAAATTTTTCATTTGGGGCCGAGACTGACGTTCCATGAAAATTTCAGGAAGATCGGCTGTCTAGGAACCGACAGATCAGAAAAAAAGTTTTCATAATGATGAGAATAATAGAAAAATCAAATCCCATAGAAAATAGTTATTTACGTTACAAGGACAAGAGCCGAAAGAATTTTTTCGAGTGTCGTATGAAGTTGTGTATGCTTGTAGATAGTTTAATTTCGCGCATCGAATCGGCATTTTTTACTTTCGGCTCTGTTAGCCAGCACACAAACGGTAGATTACAGTGGGGGGGGGGGGGTGTGGAAGTAAGTCATTACATTGATTCAATTTTGTGAAATGAGACAAACTCGAGAGGTGTTTTTAAGCAAAAAGCTTCGAAAACTATTTTTTGATGAGTGTATCCCGATCCGAAGGCGAGGTATATAACCTGGACGAGTCAAAAAACAGTTTTCAATGCTTAAAAATAGACGAATGAGTTCGCGAGTGTCACGAATTGATCCATCCGACTTACCCCAAAGCAGCCCTATCTGCACGGAGGAAAATATCTACAAACGACGTGGGAATAGTGTTTGCAATATACGCTGCCGACGTATTTTATCCACCGTGCACGTATTACGAACACCGTGCATGTATTATGTGAGCCCATGACACGTTTGTTACATACGGTATTCTTCACAATACATAAATAAGTTGATAATACATTTACCGCGTATATAATACGTCGGCGGCGTTACACAATTCCTACGTAGCTTGTACATATTTTCCTCAGTGTGTATACTGTTTTAATCGGTTTCCCATTCGAAAAAAACACGTCATTACATGTAGACATGTAATAAGAAGTTTCCGGTGGGGTCCTTAACATACCTGTAATGAATAATTTCTACTCCCGGAAGTTATTTATTACATGTATGTTTAGGGCACATATTTATGTGATCACAAGTTTTCGGTGGTATGTACATCGATTAAAATTCTTTTCATGCTCCGAGGGCAAGAACGATGAAAATTTTGTAAATCACAACAAAAACCTTTTAAAAGGTAAAGTGTGACGCAGTCCCTAATGTCTACTTCCAAAATTAATGATACCAGTGGAGGTGACGCTTGCGCTGAAAAT
>CM055403.1:176585957-176622725 GCA_029228625.1 Pseudolycoriella hygida | reverse complement strand
AAAACATCCTCCCCGAATTTGCCCATTACCCTTTCATAGCCGCCACTGGTCTTACTGTTTCCTATTCTCGCGTTGAAATCCCCCAACAGAATCACACACGCACTACCTTTTTTGCTGACAACATCCCCTAACTGCTCGTAAAAGGTGTCAAGATCGCCAGCACTGCTACCCTCGCACGGGCTATAAACACTAACCAGCCGATAAATACCTCCTGTCAGCTTAATGGAGACCCACATGATCCTTTCACTTACATACCGCACGTTCAAAACAAACTTTTCTAATTCCCTTTTGATAGCCATTCCAACTCCCCAGTTCGCCCTACCAGACTGAACACCAGACGAAAACACTTTATAACCGCCCACCAGTTCTTCGCGCTGCCCTTTCGTCCTAATGTCGCTCAACGCTAATATATCTACACCATAATCCATTGCCAAGTCCACCAACTCACCCTTGCGACCCAAAAACCCCCATTAACGTTTAGACTTCCAATAAACAAACCATCAACCTTTTTACATTGCCTGATCGCCAACGATGGGGTACCGTTCGAGTCCCGCATTGGTCGTACCCCGTGACCAACACTCGTCCGAGGCTGCCTATGACCGTTTTTACCAATAATGAATACAGTGGGACGGCCTGGTAAGCCGAACCGCACTGGAAGTTCAAGCCTCAATGGGGACATCACACACGTGCCTGAGATGCTAAGCGCAAGCTCATTTATTTTTGCCAAAAAAGAATTGCTATATGAATAGCGAAGAAGTTAACCGTAACCGTAGACAAACACCTACTTGAAATTCTATACCAAAATCACAAACACAAAACGCCGATTGTTTTGCATGAAGAAAACAAAACAAACACCCGAAAAACGCTGTAACTTTGAGGTTATGTGAGCACTACGTTGCTTGAAAAGAAAATGCAGATTTTAATTGATATCTAAAAAAGTTACAAAAACACACACTAATTTAACTTAACTTATTTACGAGAAACTGTGATTTAAAACGCGAAGAGGGCAAAAAATAAACGAAACTTACTCAGAGCAAAACAAACACGTCCATATCTGCCGCCATCTTGACTTGAACTTGAATTAACGAACCATAGACAAAATAAAATTTTTAACATTTCCAGCACCAGAAATCCGCAATACAGCGACCATACGCGGCAGGTCGCAACAGAGAGGATCCGATGACTGCACCGAAATGGCCGCCACAAGAACAGCAATTCGATGTTGGTAAGCAAAAACATTTAACAATCCCGAGTAAAAAAAAAAAACATATGAAGGGACACATACGTATCAGAATAGATGCGGCAAACAGAGTTGATGTTACGAAAAGACTCGAACGTATTTAAGTGAATATTGGATTAACCCAAGAGCGTGTCAAATATTTTGACAGTTCTATGTTTTGCGATGTTTTTTCATTGCATATTTCTAAGAGAATAATCATTATTTTAAATTCCAAAACATCTACTGTTTGCATAACACATCCCTTTATAGATTCTATGAATCAAAATATATAATTATTGAGTCTTAGTGTCAACATTTGATCTGAAAAAACATCGCATTTTATTATACAGCCGAGTACTTTGCGATGTTTTTTCAGATCAAATTTTGACACTAAGACTCAATTATTATATTTTCTGATTCAGAGAATCTATAAAGGGATGTGTTATGCAGACAGTAGATGTTTCGGAATTTAAAATTGATGATCACTGCCTTAGAGATACGCAATGAAAAAACATCGCAAAACATAGAAGTGTCAAAATATCTGACACGCTCTTAATTGTATGAAATTACGTCCATTGGAAATTGCCGAGAAGGCAATATTGAAAAACCCGTCCGAAGAAACGGCGTAAAAAAGGCCTTCCGAAAGTACAAAGTTGACCTCCAAACAGACAAAAATGTCCATCTTAATTTTTTCTACAACATAGCAGAACTATTTTTTTGTCTAGGGCAGACCTTAGGACCGACCTAGGGCCATAAGGAAATATCTCGGGCACATACTTTCATAGACAACAATGTTTCCCTCAATTTGCTCTGCAACATAGCAAAAAAAATTTTTTTGGTTAGGGCCGACCTTAGGACAGACCTGAGGCCCACTTCAGCTCTAATCACAGGCACCGGGTCCAAATTTATTTTTGTATATAATTCGATACTCGTTTACCTCTCAAATAGAAAAAGAATCAACGAAATCAGTTAGGATTTATCCAATTTATGAAAGAAAACACGATGGGCCCTAGTAGAAACTCAGTTTTAGGGTCCTGACTGAGTCCAAGGGTTTCTAATCAAAAATTTTCTTCCATAAAACGGGAGACAATGCTAGACCTTTTGATAAAAAAAATTGAAAATCAAGAGATTTACGCGAGTTATGTACAAAAAACACGTATGGCCCTAGCATAGACTCGGTTTTAGTGCCCTAGCCAAGTCCAAGGAGTAAAATCCAAAAAAGATTCTTCCATTAATTATCGGTCATGCCCAGATCTTTCAAATAAAAAAAAAGTTATGAAAATCGGAAAAGATTTACTCTAGTTATGTACAAAAGACCAAAAACCATTTAAGCGGCCCTAGCTCGGTTGAGTATTACTCAATTTATCGCAGTGACGGACATTTTTTTATTGCTGATTCGCCATCTAAGGACCATGATCGATGCTCCCCCCTACTCCTCGGTCGAAATTGGGGTGGTTAAAAACGTCGTGGTAAACGTAAAAGACCCCTTTTTGAAGAACTTCGTTCGGGTACATGCGTTTTGAGACTGAAATTGAGACTGTTTTTATGTATGGCACTGAGTACTGTATTTTCGAACATTTTGGACTGGACATCAAAAATGATGAGTGTGAAGAGCTCATTTTAGCCTCAAGGAAAAAATTCATTCCTGATGTTTGAGATTACTTGAGACCGTTGAGTCTCATTTTGAGACTTTTTTAGGCCGTTGAGTATGCTCATTTAGAGATTATTTATTACAGCTGAAAATGTCAATTTCTACGCTTTTTGAGGGCGTTGAGTATGCTCATTTTGAGAGTATTTAGGACTGTTGGGTATACTCATTTTGAGAAAGTTGCGTATTCTCATTTTGAGAATGTTGTGAATTCTCATTTTGAGACTGTTGAATCTACTAATTTTCAGACTATTTGAGTGTATTCATTTTGAGATTGTTGAGGATATTCATTTTGAGACTTCAGAGTATACTCATTTTGAGACTATTTGAGACTGTTAGGTATACTCATTTTTAGACTTTTTGATGAGACTGTTGAGTATACTCATTTTGAAACTAGTTGAGACTATAGAGTATACTCATTTTGAGACGATTTTAGGCTGTTTAGTATGCTCACTTTGAGACTGTTAATATACTCATTTTCAGACTTCGTTAAAGGCTTGAAAATGAGTACACTCAACAGTCTCATTGGCTCAAAAAATATTTTTCACAATTGAGCATGCTCAACAGTCTCAAAAGCCTCAAGAACTATGTAAAAAATATTTTTATCGAAAATGAGTAGTCTCAACCGTCTCATTGGCTAAATGAATATTTTTCACAACTGAGCCGTTTCAACGGTCTCAAAAAGTCTCGAATAAATTATACTCAGGAGTCTCAAATAGTCTAAGTGAGTGGGCTCATTGACCAAAGTCAGTCCAAACCTAAAAATAAATTTAAAATGAATGAACTCACTGGTCTCATTAATTATGATTTTATAAGAAACATCGAACTCGAGTGCATTTGAGTTTTTTTTTTCTAAAAATGAGACTGATTGAGACTCAATGAGACTGCCATTTTGACTCAGGCATGTCCTTTTTCTCTTTCTTTTCTAAATGCACGTTGTGTATGTATGGGTGATTTTGATTATTCGTATTGAAAATTTTTCAGAGGATTTATGGAGCGTTCATAAATTACGTCTGCGGGAGGGGGGAGGGGGTCTGAAAAAACATACACAAAAATCTTAATTTGTATGGAACGTTGCAGACAAGGGGGAGAGGGGGAGGTTCAAAAACCTGTAAAAAATGCAGACGTTCCCTTAAGTAATTCTTCGCCCGTTGATTTAAGGCAATTTCGCATGTAACAACTGTCTCAAATCAACCGTCAATACAACTGAGAATTCCATAACGTGGATTTTGCATATCAGGCACTGCGAACACGCTATGACTTATCCGAGTCTTGCAAATATCATATGATTGATAAAGGACACACGACTAGACATTCAAATAAAACTTTTCGTTTAAATAAATATTTGGATGAATCAGTCGTGGATATTTCCGAGAAATCAGATTACAAATTAGCGACCATGTGGTGTGTTGCGTGCTGCACCAACAACAATAATGTGAACCGAAAAAAAGTTACAAGATTTGATTTTGTGTTTTTTTTTTATTGAAATTCCAGATCAAGACAGTCACATATTTAATCACAAAGGTGGTCTTCAAATTCCCAATACCATCAGCAATAATCTCGCCCAACAATACATAGCGAACAATGGTTTCGCTGTTCCACAGAGTGACGCATACATGCAAAGTTTGCAGGACACTTACAGAATTCCATCATGGTCGCCGGAACAACGGGTCGCACCAGCATGGCCACAACAGCAACCGCCTCAAATCCCAATGATGGTGCAACCAATACAACAACAACTGCAGCCCTTGCAACAGGATATTCTTGAATCACAAATTCAGCAACAACGTCCCGATTGGCCAGTCCGTCCTGTTGCTAACACTCAAATGGACAATCATGCCGTCGTTAATCCAATTAAAATACAAAAATTAAAGGTTCAGACTGATAACAATTCGCAGGATAGCGACGAAGAAAGTGAATACGATGAAGATGAAAAAACTGTTCTGGTGACCGAACCGCCACCCAAAAAGAAACAACGCAAACATAAGAAGCAAGACATTAAAACGAAAATAAATAAAGATAAGACAAAGAAACATGAGGAACACGAGCACGATAAACCAATGCACGAACAGCTGAAATCGATCAAATCTGATTTGGACATGGAGTTTATTGATCACGATGGAGCTGCCGATCGACCTGGAGGGGCAGTGTTGTCATTGACATTAGGTTTTTCATTTCATTTCCTATCTGAGTTGAGTGTTATAATGATTTGTAAAATTGTAGGAATTATTGTAACGGCTGCATTGGCAGTACTCGTTGGTTGTCGTGCCACAGTGGTTCGTCGACGGTCCAGACGAGGTGGTAAAAGCCAGTATGCACATGACGCTGATTTTTTGGTCAATGGAATGTATTTATAAGTTGACTTATTGCTTTTTGATACTTGGGAACATTGAGTTTTAGTTAGTTGTAAAATGCTTTTGTATTGGCGACAAGAGTTCAGATCTTAAAAGATGATCACTGAAGTTGTTCGATGTTTATGTGAAAAAAATGTATTTTTCAATTGCAGTAGAGAAGAATCTCAATTGAGCTTCAAGCATTGATTTGTGAGGGTTTTCCGGCGAAAAAAATTTCTGTCGAAAAAAAATTTCCGGCGAAAAAAAAATTCGGCGAAAAAAAATTTCCGGCGAAAAAAATTTCCGGCGAAAAAAACTTTTCAGCGAAAAAAAATCTCGGCGAAAAAAAAATTCCGGGATTTGGTCTGATGAAAAAAAGATTCTCCTTCGCTCACTCCCTCCTTGAGCGTTACTCACATTACGCTCCAGCTGTATCTCATAAACTTCAGCAGCTACAAAGTTTTCCTCTTTATATAATATTTTTGAAAGGGACGGACCAAACAAAATAGGTCTCTTGCATTTTTCTTGGGCGTCTGCATTTCTAAGAACAAAAGTTTAATTAAAAGACCAAAAAGCTCACCTTTCTTTAATGAAAGCAATTTCAGTGATCGTTCATTTACGAGGATTAATATTTCGACGGTTACAATTTCGTACTCAAATGCAAATGATTGATGAGAGGGTGTAGCCAAAACTTGAACTAATGCTTGTAAAGTTAACAAAAACGTTTAGTATTTGAATTACTGTTGTTACTTGAACTTAAATTTTAAAAGACACCAAACTGCTACAAGTCGATAGGCTGCTTTCCAGAACCTGAGATATCTTCTGGACTGTTTCGTTCCTCATTGTAGTTAAGGATGACAAAGAGTGACATCTGGTGAGCACACGTTACAAGATGATTTATGACATAAATGACAAAAAAGTATTTTTCAAAATAGAATGGGAAACTTAGTATGATGTCATTTCAAGTCAGTCCTTTAAAAAATTGATTTTTTATTTCGTTCATGAGTTTTGTCAAAAAAAAAAAATAAAATCAACGGAATTTAGTTACATGCCAACAATAAATTTTTATTGAAATTATGTTTGTCATTTTTTATTTACTCTTACCGGAGAGATCTCAAGTTTACCTTTCAGTAGATGGACGTTTTCATATGCAACGGACCTTGCTGCTGTTTCCTTATCTGACATCGATCTAACATTAGGGGTCGTTCATACATTAAGTAAGTAAGTAAGTAACGAAAAAAAATTAAGTTTTGCGTGATGTGTGGAGTTCGGGTAGCCAAATTTTTGGCGGGCAAAAATTATTACGTTGGAGGATCCGGCATTTGTGACGCATTTTTTTAATCAAACGGTAAAATATTTCAAAAGAATTTTTTACGTTCCGAAGCTGTAAGCGTCACCCAGTCGTTTTGGAAGAAGGGACGAGGACTTGCGTCACGTTTTCCTTTTAAAAAGGGTTTTGTTAAGATACTACATGGGGTGAAAAGTCCGCGGCCTCACATAGAGATGGCGTCATTACTTCAGAATTTTTGTTAACATTCAGTAGTACCACTCTTTACTTGTCTACAGCCAAAATTTCCTGACATTTGGTGTCATAGTTTTCGAATTACTGTCAATAGAGTGACGCAGGTTTTTGTTGTTCGTAAAAAATGGAAAATAATGAATTCCGTGTGTTGATTAAACATTGTTTCTTAATGGGAAAAAATACGGTGCAAAGCAAAGAATGGCTGGATAAGTGTTATGGCACATCTTCTCCGTCGTATACAACGGTCAAGAAGTGGCATGCTGAATTTAAACGAGGTAATACAAGCACCGATGATGCCCCACGTTCAGGACGTCCAAGTGAAGCAGTTACTGAAGAAAACATCAGAAGAATCCATCGTATTGTTTTGGCTGATCGGAAAGTTAAAGTTAGTGAAATAGCTGACATCCTCAAAATATCAACAGAACGGGTGCGACACATTTTACACGAGTATTTGGACATGAAAAAGCTTTCTGCGCGATGGGTGCCGCGTTTTCTAACAATTGATCAAAAGCAGCACCGTCTTGACGATTCAGAGCGTAATTTAGCTTTGTTCGAGCGTAATCCAACGGAGTTTTTGCGTAGATTTGTCACGATTGATGAAACGTGGATTCATTACTATACACCAGAGTCCAATAGACAGTCTGCAGAGTGGTTAGAATTTGGTCAAAGCCGACCGAAGCGCCCAAAGGCACAGCGTTCTGCAGGCAAGGTTATGGCCACGATTTTTTGGGATGCGCATGGCATAATATTTATCGACTATTTGGAGAAAGGAAAAACAATAACTGGCGAGTACTATGTCACATTATTGGAACAGCTCGACAACGAGATCAAGAGAAAACGACCGCATATGCAGACGAAAAAGGTCCTGTTTCATCATGACAATGCACCAGCGCATTCATCCATAAAAGCAACTGTGAAACTGGACTCTTTGGGCTATGAATTACTCCACCACCCACCTTACTCTCCAGATCTGGCCCCCAGCGACTACTATTTGTTCCCAAACTTGAAAAGATGGCTACAGGGAAAAAGATTTTACTCTAATGATGAGGTGATATCCGAAACAGAGGCCTATTTTGCAGGGTTGGAGAAATCCTATTATACCAAAGGTATCCAAATGTTGCAGGACCGTTGGACTAAGTGCATTTCCCTTCGGGGAGACTACGTTAAAGAATAAAATAATTTCATATGCAAAAGTTAGTTCTTTCATTGCAAGGCCGCGGACTTTTCACCCCATGTAGTATCAGTAGTTTTAGAAGAAAAGAGGAAACAAATTTTAGAGAAAAAATTTCCGGCAAAAAAAATTCTGGCGAAAAAAATTCTGCCAAGAAAAAATTTCCGGCGAAAACAATTCTGCCAAGAAAAAATTTCCGGCGAAAAAAAAATCCGGCGAAAAAAAATTTCCGGCGAAAAAATTCCGGCGAAAAAAATTTCGCGAAAAAAATTTCCGGCGAAAAAAATTTCCGGCGAAAAAATTTCCGGCGAAAAAAAGGCCGACGAAAAAATTTCGGCGAAGAAAAATTTCTGGCGAAGAAAAATTTCCGGCGAAAAAAAAATTTCGGCGAAAAAAATTTCCGGCAAAAAATCTTCCTTTGACACGAAACAAAAAAATTATTTAATTTTTCCCCCAAGTCCGTCCCACAGCACCGTCGTCGGCCATTTTGTTAGTCACCCTGACACACTTCACACCCAACCCAACAACTTTTCCTTTGACACCAAACATCTATCTACATCCTACCATTAATCTCTTCTATCTATTTCTCTTTCTTTCTCCTCTAGACTGAAATATCTCACTGAAGACCTGGAACAAAAAATCGCAATTGGAGTTTGACAAAAATTATGATTGCGAAAAGACTGTTGGGTGGGGCATTGTCCTTCCACTTCGCAGGTCTCATAATTTATCAGTTTTATACGAACACAGTAACTGCCACGCAATTAACATAATATGATTTAGTACTGAAGTTACAGAACTATTTTGAAACAAATTGTACCTTTGGACCTTATAGACAGTATGTCAATGAGACCGAGACAATATCAGCTTCTGTTTCTAGGAGCTTTATATTACCACCGCAATCAAAAACAATTCAAAGAAAATACCAAATTTTTTTCGAACGAATTTTTTCTATTTTCCCTTCGTAGAAATCGTATATACGAGATTACATGTTTTACCATAAAAAACTTTGCTTATCATTTAATCAATAAAACCTCTGTTTGTATCAATCAATTTCAAATTTTTGTAAAGTACACACCTAACCAGTGCGCACCGCGATTTTGACTAGAAAGCAATGGCAGAAGGAAAGCAGGCAAATCTCGATTTCAATAACCAAGGGACTTTCACTTACAATCAACCAACGTATCCCACTTATCCTCAAGGGAATCAAACGGGTTTTGTTAATTCGGGATTTCAATCAGATGACAACCAGAAATCAGGCACCATGCCCCAACCGATGTACCCAAGGACAACATTTGTTTCACAACCACCCCAACACATTATGAATAACAGGAATGACTCATACTGTGAACGTCTGTACACACATCGCAGACAAACTGGTTCAATAATAGGAGGTAGGATTTAAATTTTTTATTTTTAGCGGCAACTAAGCTTCCCGATCACAACACAAGTGATAAGAGACTTTTGATTTACACATTGTGTATGAGTGGAGATAACAAAATTTCACATTTTTTTATTGATTTTTTGCTGCTAAAGTGCATCGGGCAACTGAATTTGTAATGATAGAAAAATGTGGCCTCAAAAAGACAAAATTATTTCACCAATCAAATTTATGTATTTGGCATGAGATGATAAAAACTTATCAGAGATATTGAGAATGTGCTGATTTCCCTAAGGAACATTTTTCACAAAAACCATTAACTATGCCTATCTCAACAATGGTTTCGGTGTCGTTTTGGATTTTCTCCTCAGTCAGTGATAAGTTGACCGTAAAATGAGCCATGGAGTGGTTGTGTTTAATGTCATGATTAGAGTTCGACGTAATTAATCTTTTGGTACTCGAAGGTTTTCGGTATACGTCGATTGTAAGTACGTTGTCCACAATTTTCACCATTGTATTCCAGAAAGGAAGGCGGTTTTCATGCCTTCCCTCAATAATGAATTTTATTGAATCTTTCTCAATAGAGTTCAGTTTTTCCTCAAATCAGTTTTTTATCACAGAGGCAGCGAAAGTTTGTACTTTCGCCCCTTAAATCAGGCCCGAAATGAAAAAATGCATTCCACAGGGCGAAAGTAAAAAAAGGAAGCCAACAGAACGAAAATATTACAAATGAACAACTTTCGTCCCTCTCTGCGTCAATCGACGGTTAAATGGACTGTGTTTTTTTTGTCGATTTTCAGGTCATTAAATTTAACAATTAATCGACATTTCGCATCTATTGGCATCTTCAGGATAAACGATGATAAAACAGTTTTTTTTTTCTTGATAATTTAGTTACACGTTTGTTCTTCATGAGATTTCAAAACAAAATAATTTGAAGTGTTTGCAAAGTAACATTTTATTTACTGACGTAAAAATTGCTCGTCAAATCAGTTTCGTGTAAAATATTAAATTGAGACTATTTACATCGGGTCCAAAGTACAAATCTTCCGCTGTCTCTGTGATAAAAAATAGTTAGGATAACTCGGGACAAAAGTAAAAAAATTCAAAACGTGTGATTCACACGAAACTTCACATGAATAGGTGTGAATTTTATTACTTTTATCCCTTGTCATCCAAATTACTATTTAACACCATCGAACTTCCTCTGGTTCAAAACTACAAAAATGATAGTTAACTCTAGGGAAATTTGGGTCTTTCTCCGTCGCCATTTCAAAGTCAATCATGAACAATTTGTGGTGATCATAGTTCACACAGAAAGCATTCAAATATATGGCATCAAACTGATAACATGAATTTGTTTTGATCAGTCCCCATTCCCATATAATTCGGGGTCACCAATTTGTAGCGAATAGGTAATTCTATTCTACAATTGAAAGAGAGATGTTTCCTCATTCGAGGTTGGAACAAATATGATTTTATTCATAAAATGTGACCCTATTTATACCCGGTTTCCCGGTAACTAGATTAATATAATTTGATTAATTTCTGTGTGAACTATGATCACCACAAATTCAGCAATGAAACTCGACAATGAGTTTCCAATGCTCGTTCCTCTAGTTTGCTCATAAAACTTTCCTCTAAATTGGAAGAGGTTCTGTCTCATACACATATGGGCTAGGACTACACGGCTAATTTCATCGGCACCGTGACCTGGGTAACGCATTTCATCTCTTTCACTCTCTCAATGTGATTTACATTAGCATGAGACAAAACACATTCGTTCCCCAGGTTACAAGGTAGCGACACGTACGCGTCTACGAGGTCTACGAATATGGGATACGAAGACGTGACGTCATTTCTTTATTCCGAGATAATCTGAAGCCGTTGACTTTATTGGCGAAATCTATTCCATTCAACACTATTTACGCTTAGGGAGGGAATTCAAAATAGCTGACATTTTCTTGGAAATTTGTTCACATTTGACGCCACCGGCCTTTGTAATCACCATCATCGTCTTGTGATACTTCAATAAAAAATTCTTCAACAGAAAATATGGACAGAACTCTAGGATTACTCGCATTCCAATACTTCAGTTGAGTTCTCGCATAACACATGTCCGTGCTTTTTCAACGCATCATCAACTTCTTTCGTCATATTACGTAACAGGTCAGAGGACATTTCAACATCTTGAGAATTTTACTTTGTTTTGTTTGTATGATAAGGAATCAATAATTTATGTATGGATGTATGGCGCCTTGTTTCTTGTTTGTCCGTGTTCAGGCCGTATTCAGCTATGAAAGCATAAATGACGCCACTTGAGAAAAGGGGGTACTTCTATGTTGAGATGTCAATTCAGCTATGAAAAAACATAGATGTCACTACTTGAGGCTCGGGAACAAGACACGGTATATACGTTTCTAACTGTTTTTAGTCTTGAACAAACCATGAGAATGAGCGCATAGCTCTCGAAACCGGTCGCTAAAAGTTTAAATAAAGGCATAATTGTCAAGTCCTCTTTCATTAATTCAATTTATTGAGATTGTGCCGGGTAATACACGGTCACTAATTTGAAATGACATTTAAACTTAAGAAAATAAAATTGGAAAAGATCACCGAAGCACTTCACTAACACTATGAAAAGTGTTAGCATGGTTCCGCGAAGGTCCTCAATGTCTTCTCTCTTTAAAAGTCAACAATCACATATTGGCCATTCATGCTTGGGAAAAGAAGTTTTTGTGAATGGGAGACAAATAACTCAAACAAGATGGCGTTCTATTTACTTACTTACCTAGCAGCCGTACTAACCCAAGCGGGTTTTGGCTGACTCCACAAGTCGTGTCCACCCTATTCTGTCCAGGGCAGAACTTCTCCACTCTCTGACCCCCAATTTTCGCTAATCTTCTTCCACGCCGTCCAACCATCTCTTCCAGGGTCTACCTGTCGCTCTATTGTTGTCGAATCTCTTTTGCAGAGCTTTTTTGGGCATTTGTTCTTCGTCCATACGCGCAACGTGGCCTGCCCATCGAAGCCTGGCTGATTTAATCGCAGCAACTATTGTATCTTCCCTGAAGAGTTCAATTAGCTCTCTGTTTGTCCTTATCCTCCACCTTCCTTGTTCGTTAATTGGTCCACATATCGATCGAAGCGGTTTAGCGTTTCTTCCTGTTTTTGTGTTAGATACTATGTTTCACAGGCGTGTGTAACAATGGGGCGGATGAGTGCTCTTTAGAGACGCATTTTCGTGTTTCTGCTCAGCAAGGTGCTCTTGAACCAGTGCTTAAGGGCGTAAGAATACCTATTCCCTTGGCTGAGTCTCGTTTTGAGTTCTATATCATTTTCAACGTTCAGAATGGAGCCTAAGTATTTGAATGACTGCACAACTTCAAAATTGTACTCGTCGATTGTGATGTTTTGGCCAATCCTTTGGCCGAATTTTCCTTGATGCTTTATCTATTTCAACAAAACATTTCTTTGATTGCGATCCTTCCTCTTCCTGTTAAATCCACATCGTCCGCGGAGGCCAGTATTTGTTTCGCTGTACTAAATTTGTACCGTTCCAGTTCATTGGCATTGCTCTTATGACCTTTTCTAACGATTGAATCGGATTGTTGACAGCTTGTCACCTTGCCGTAGTCCGCTGTTGATGTCGAAAGAATTCGAAAGCATATTCTGGATCAGCACTTTGCTTTTGGTGCCTGTTAGGGTTGCCTTAACGATGTTCACCAATTTTTTGGGGATACCGAACTCTTCCAATATCTTAAACTGGTCTTTCAATCGAGTCATACGCTTGCTTGAAGTCTACAAACTACTGATGAATAGTTATGTTAAACTCCCATGCTTTCTCCATTATTTGTCTAATAGTGAAAAGCTAGTCTGTCCTTGATCTACCGCTTACAAAACCTCCCTGATATCCTCCAATGATATCGTCGGCGTAGGTTGTTAAACGGTTGAACGGTATTTTCGTAAGTATTTTGTACGACGTGTTAAGCAAGCAAATACCTCGGTAGTTTTTACATTCCACCCTTACTCCTTTCTTAAAAATCGGTATCATCAGCCTCATCAACCAATCATCCGGCATTTTTTCCTCTTCTCACACCTTGTTGATAATCCTGTGTAGTCGGTGCTATATGTTTACTCCCGCGGATTTAATCAATTCCGCTGGTATATTATCTTCACCCGGTGATTTGTTTGGTTTCAGGTTTTGAGTGGCTTCAGCTACTTCTTCATAAGATGAAGGGTCGATATTTAGCTCCGCACCTTGCCAAATGCTCTGAGCTTGTTTTGTGGTTTGTTGGTCTTTCCAGCAGATCTTGGAAGTACTCCTTCCACCTATTTGCTACATCAGTTGTGTCACTCAATAACTGTCCATTCCTATCGTTGATTTTAAAAGATCTTGGTTGGAATCCGTTTTGTTGTTTCTTTGTGATTTTATAGAAGTCTCTTACGTTCCCGTTTCGGTTGTAAGCTTCCAAGTTTTCAATTTGTCTATTCAGGTGTTCTCGGTAGTAGTCGGTAAACTTGGATTTGCTTTTGTTTGTGCGCTGCTACCTTGCTGCGTGTATTTGTTCTCATGCGCGCTACCTTTCGTACTTCAACGGCTGATCAACACTCATCATCAATCACCAATAAATCTCAAATAATATTTTATGAGAAATTTCTATTCAACCAAAGTTAGTCTTCTACCAGAGGGTCACATCCTTAAACAATAACAAAAACGAGAATTACAAATTTCGAAACAGCGACTTTAGGGAAAACACTTAAGGGTAAGGTTGAACCTGAACCTGACCTGAATTATATCAGGTTTGCTCTTATCAGGTTCAGGTCAGGTCGAACCCGACCCGTTCCGAGTCTTAGTTTGAGTACTAGGGGTGTATGGTAACTTAACTTAACCCCGTCGTCGGTCGCACCTAAATGCCATTCTAACGAGTCGTAAACGACGAAAGCAGCAACATTTTTGTTCTATTCACTTTTGTTGAACAATTTGGAAGTATTAGGGAAGAATTGTAATTGGCTTTTTTGAATGACTCTAAAGAAATCTAAATTATTTTATGTGTACAGGTCTTCTACTGATGATAGTCTCTGGTCTACACATTGGCTGGGGCATTTGGCGTATATTTTTCGTAGCAGGTTTTTCAGCATCTGTAGATCTTCTCACTTTCATGATAATAACTTGGTCGTTGGGAGGGTTTATCGGTGCTTTTTTCGGAGCTTTTCTAACGCCGATACTCAGGAAGAATATAATTTACGTAAGTTCCTGAGTGAACAAATTTCTTACGACTCAAGGACTCAACTCAGTGATTTTTCAGTGTGTCACAGCCTCTATTATGCTCATCGGCAATCTACTGTTAATTATTTGGGATGGAGAAACCGCAGCAATAATCGTTGGCCGTATAATACTTGGCGCTGCTCATGGGGCAGTTTTTGTCACATTAATTACGCATGCTGGCGAAAATGCCGCTCATAATATGCGAGGAACCGTTGTGTCAACGTTAAATGCTTCTCTTTACGCTGGAATATTCGTATCCGTTGTGTTATCGGGAACCGTTAGGTTTATTTGGCAGAACCCTGTCACCTTATCTGCTGAACGAATTATTGGCATTTTGGGTGCTCTCATTTCCGCATTGTCGATCATTTGCTCATTAATAGCGACCGTTGAGACGATTCCGTTTTTATTGTATCGAAACGATCGCGTCAATGCGATGACAAATTTAAAATTTTTACGCGATGCACCATTCGAAACAAGCGAATTAAAACAAGAACTTGATGAATTTGATGTGATGATTGCACAGGATAAACAGAACAGCGGCAATATATTTACAAATGGAAACGGTAAACCCTTGCTGCTGATGACGATGATGCGACTAATGGTCGCCTTGACGAACAATGTTTTGATAAATGTAATCGCAATCACATTCTCCACACAACTGCTAAGCGTTTTCAATATTAGACTTGTTCCGCTGATTGTTGTTGCTCCCCGACTAGGTATGGCATTAATTCAAATTTTTTACGCCGACGTTTTCAAGCGGAAACTTCAGATCTTTTTGTCTGCTGCATCAGCCGCGACGGTTATAATTTTATTCGGAATTTTACTCAACACCCTAACAGCCTTCACATTCCGGGACTTGTATGTGCACGGCATATTGTTTGCGGTGTTGTGGTTAATCTTCCAATTTTCATGCGGCATCGGAATGGATCAAATGCAGGATGTCTATTTGTCTGAAGCATTTTCAACGGCCAAAAAACCATGGTCAATAGCTTTCGTTACAGCCTTCGAGCATTTATTTCACATTTTTATGATAGGCATGTACCGCGTCGATATAACTACATCAGTGCAGTTGAATGCGCTCATTTTTTGTACTGGAATTGTTGTACTTTTGATAGCAGTTATTCTTGTCTTCACACTTCCCGAAACTCGTAGAGTGTCACTTCGCTCAGCTAGAGATTTATTTGCCAATCGTTCAAACCATTTTATCATGTCGCCATTCGCCTAAATCTATAACGTAACGAAGCGATAATTTTGCCATTTTTATATTTTACCCAACGTTTTATTTTGTGTGAAAATAAACACTTTGTGTAATAAATCAAAAGCTTTTTATTGCCTTCCTCAATACTCAAATTTCACGAAGCATTAGAACTAAAGGTTTGATGTGCTCTAAACCGCTGAGCAACGGAACTGTTTTTTGATTGTATGATTAAGTTACACCTTGCACAGTTGCGCTTCGCTCTGGCCTATTGCGTTTACCACGACGCTTGTCGATTTTCGATTCGGGAGTAGGGAGAGCATGGCTCATTAGATGACGTAGATACGTACAAAAAATGAAGAAATTTTTTTTTTCGTAGACGGGCGGAACCATATATACAACTAAGTGTTGACTTTTTATTCTTGCGTCGTACCCCTCAGAGACCTAGTTTTTCGGATTCTACGTAAAATTTTGATTGAAATCGATATTTACAATCGGTCCAGTGGATACGAAGATATGACCTTATGATATGACAATTATATATATTTCATAGAAGCCAAAGTTAATGTAAACGTCGGATACGTTAGTTAGTGGGTTAGTTCCAGAGCCATTTGTATGAAAACCGACTTTTTTGGCTCGTGCTTGAAAACGGCTCAAATATGAGCAACTGTGTTGGGATGTAGATAGATGTTTGGAGTCAAAGGAAAAGTTGGGTTGTCGAAAAAATTTTTCGTCGGATATTTTTTTCGCCGGGAAATTGTTTTCGCCGAAAATTTGTTTTGCTGGAAATTTTTTTTTCGCCGGAAACTTTTTTCGTCGTTTGTTTGTTTCCTCTTTTTACCAAAACTACTGATATCACAACAAAAACCCTTCATGGGTTCATGCTTTACAAATGCCGGACCCACCAACGTAATAATTGTTCTACGTTTTCAGCTTTCATACGCAAAAATTTGATTTCCTGTACAAAATTACATCCCATAAAGTCAAATTTTTGCGTTGTGAAAGCTGAAAGAACAGAAAAACTATAACATTGGGGGGTCCGGCATTTGTGACGCATTTTTTTAATCAAAAGTGAAAATATTTCGAAAGAATTTTTTGCGTTGCAAGCGTCTCCCAAATTGATATCAGTTGAGCTGGAAGAAGGGACGGGAACTTGCGTCACGTTTCCCTTTTAAAAAGGGTTTTTGTTATGATGTTGCATCAGAGCAAATTGAGAGCAAGGCTGCCACGCTATTGAAAAAAATAGCGTCGCTATCGCTATCGCTATTCAAAATTCAATAGCGATAGCGTCGCTATCGCTATAGCGAAATAGCGATAGCGATAGCGAAATTCGCGCTATTTCGCCATTGTATGTTGAGCCAAGGTACCTGAATAAAAATACTTCATTTTATTGACTTAGGACTCGATGTTACACTTTGTTAAGATGGATGTTTGGTTTAAATAATATAATAAGTTGAAATATAGAAATAAAAACAACGTGTCGAGGTTCGTATAAACCAACTACATATTTTAGAACAATTAAGCTTAACACCACCCAAGTAAGAAAAAAGTCTCAAATGAAACTAAAAAAAGACCTCGCATTGGTATCAAGTTTATGTATTTCTTGGTCTAAAAAACCCTTATTTTGATCCATTAAAAAATTAAGTTCAGTTAAAGTACACGTTGAGGACTTCTCATTTTAGATAATTTCGATGCATTGAAAGTGTTGAGACTTTTGAGGTCACCTCTTTTCTTCTCATATTTTTATATTTTAATTTAAAAAACTATTACTGAGACCGATGAGGACTGTTGAGTGGTCTCATTTCAAGTTCTTTGATGATTAAGTGTTCACTTAAAATAGAGAATGCTCACTGTGGAAATCAATTAATGAGACAGATGAGGACCTTCGAAAGGTCTCATTTCGATATAAGCAATATACCTTTGCAATATACCTGCGGTCTTCCGGGAATGTTTCCTAATGATTTTTCCATAGCAGAACGAAGAAATTTGTAATATTCAACATATGAAAAATAGCGATAGCGATAGCGTGAAACTAACGAAAAAGTCGCTATCGCTGTCGCTATTCGACAAATGGAAATTTCGCAATAGCGTGGCAGCCTTGATTGAGAGAAACATTTTTTTCAATGGAAGTATGTGTCCGAGGCATTTCCTTACAACCCTAGGTTGGTTCTAACGTCGGCCCTTGACAAAAAAAATTGTTTTTTGCTATGTTGTGGAGAAAAATGAGAGGAAAAGTTTCTGTCTATGGACAAGGGCCCTAGGTCATGGGCCAATTTTTGTGCTTTCGGGAGGGTTTTTTTACACCGTTGCTTCGGACGGGTTTTTCAATATTGCCCTATCGGCAATGTCCAATACAATTTAAGGCAATACGTTCGACTCTTTTCGTAATGTCAACTCTGATTGCCGCATCTATTCTGATACGTACGGGTCCCTTGCATATGTTTTTTTAATTGAGTCTTTTAATACAGAAAAGAATTAGCACCGCCATTAGCGCGCTAACTTTATTCAAGTTAGCGAAACCGATTCGCGATGCTTTTAATTTCAAATAAATATTAACGGCGTCTTTTAGAAATAGCAATTAACGCATTTTTGGCCCCTAACTTCCACGGAGTTCAGAACTGAAAAAAAGTTTTTAGGAATCAAAATTTGTTGGACAACCCCTTATGATGGCTGGTAAGTTATTGTTTCCGTCCCATGAACAAAGAACAATGTGCTATTCAGTTTCCGAAAAACGACCGTGACCGATGACACATTTTGTTTCATTACCTCTTGAAAATTCAAGCTGAGTGTTTGTGTTTTAAGTTAGTGTCTTGTTTAAGAATTTGTTTGCAACGCGTGTATTAAAAAATGGAAAACCAAGAAAATGCTGATATTTTGAAAGCCGAAATAAAGTCAATTTTAGCTTTTAAGGCACAAAATGGAGCGACGTTTAGCGAAGTAAAAGGTAAGGTTTTGAAATGATAAATGGGCAAAATTTCAATTGACTGAAACACGTGGTAACATTTTTTTCTCAGATGAATATGCCTATTTGATGGGCAAAGAGATGAACTTTAACTCATCAAGTGAATTTATACATTTTATGAGTAGTATGGAGGATGTTTATGCAGTTAAAGGAAGTGATGGACAATTACAATGGTTCAGCAACAGCGCGAAGTCACAGCATATAAATGTGTTTGTCAAAGAACAAAAAATTCAGCGAGAACCAAGGACCTATACAAGAAGCACGTGCTACTACAACGACAATTACATGTACAAATCCAAACTGAGGTAATTGCATGAAGCAATTGTTTATCGAAAAATTCTTTTATCTCGACGACCTTTCACTATCATTGGCTAGAGGTCGTTTCATAAAGCCCATTTGTATGTGTTTGTGTGTATAATGTGTATGGAAGCACATTGTGTATGCGGTAAGGCGCAGTGTTCGGGAAAGAGGTTTGGTGTCAAAGGGAAAGTTGTTGGGTTGGGTGTGTAGTGTATCGGGGTGACCGTTAAAATGGCGGAAAATAGGCGGGGACCCAAAAAAAAAACTTTTGATATGTTGTAGAGAAAGTTGAGAGGATCATTTTCGCCCATGGAAGTAGTAGCCGCCGCGCTTCGGTTTGGCGGATTCGGCGGCGGTGGCTCATAAAAAAACTTTTGATATGCTGTAGAAGAAGTTCAGGGGATCATTTTCGACCATGGGAGAAGTAGCCGCCGCGCTTCGGTTTGGTGGTTCCTACTTCCAACAAAAACTCTTTTACGGCTCTTTTCGGCTACACGTACTCCATACTTACATCGCGCAAAGCAAAATTTTTGGAGTGTAAATCTAAAAGCGCACAAAAATTTTTACGTTGGGAGGGTCCGGTATTTGTAACGCAACTTTTCAATCGAAAATATTTCAAAAGAATTTTTTGCGTTCTGAAGCTGTGAGTGTCACCCAAATTGATATCAGTTGTTTTGGAAGAAGGGACGAGGACTTGCGTCACATTTTGCTTTTAAAAAGTGTTTGTGTTGTGATATTTACGCCCTGTAGGGCAGCTCTGGGGGTCATTCTACTTTAGGATTTCATGATTTTTTCCGAGTTTTTTGATTATTTCTTAAATATTTTTTATATGAACCGACGGACGAACACATTTCATCAGTTCTTTGAAAATGTTTTGCAACTGATAAGAATATGATGTAAATATTAAAATATGTACATCCACAATATGCATACAACTCGTATGCGTAATACAATAATTCATGCAACATTTGTACTTTAGTGAATTGATAAAAAATTGATAAAATGTTTTACGGTGAATAAATCTCTCTACTACCAACAAATCATCGAAATAAATCCTAGCAAGATTATGCTGTCAAAGCACATTGGTGTTATTGGTTTGTATATGTTTTTACTTTTCAAAGTACACAAATAGCAGTACACAAAAAGTAGTACACAAAAAGTAGTAATAGCAAATAGTACTGCCCTACAACACATAAAAAACTTACAAACAGGTTCTAACAAAATAATCCTTTTGTTAAAACCGGTTTGTAAGTTATTTATGCGTTGTAGGGCAGAGTAGGACCCACTGTAGAACAAAAGTTCGTTTTTCGTGCTCTGAGTCACAAAAGCGCGAATTTTGGACCATGGAACAAGTGCTGATGAGTGGAGTCTAAAACAAGACCTTTAGAAATACCCCCCTCCCCCCTCCGTCGATCCTCAGCCGGCCTTAAAGCTTTCAATTCAGAGATAACTTTGGCGATTTACGGAGAGGCGATTGTTGTGCCGATTTCATTAACTTTGGGCTCAAATGAAAGGAGAAGATTCAAAGTTTTTATTGAGATATCAAAATTTTCCATTTTCCGGGCGGCTTTTCCTATTTATTTATAGTAAGTTATGGAACTGTGGGATAATTTTTTTATGTTCGAGGGGGAGGTTGCAATCCCGAGCTGAAAGTGAGCGATGTATTCCCCCGAAGCGATAGCGGAGGGCATGACGCAGGTCCCACACCCCAAAAGAGAAGTCCACAAACTCAAAAAACGCCATACAAAAACCTTTGGGTCAAAGAGCCATATATGCGCGAACTTTTGAGTTTCCCCCTCGCGTCTCTTCCCCTCTTAATTATTTAAAAAAAAAACCTTAGACGCAGCAGCTTTCCAACGAGCAATCAACGACTCATCAAAATCGGTTGGAAATTGGCTGAAATATCGAGGTTTGAAAATGACATTTTTCTATGGCCAGTGGATTTTTCTATTGTTCTCATCATTATGGAAACTTTTTTTCTGATCTGTCGGTTTCTATCTATCTATCTATCTATCTATCCATCTATCTATCTGTCTATCTATCTATCTTTCTATGTTCTATCTATTAATAATTTTCGATCTCGAGAACTAGTCAGCCGATCTTCCTGAAATTTTCAGAGAAAGTCAGTCTCGGCCTCAAATGAAAAATTTCATATGCCGCTTTTCCGGGAAAATTCTGGAAAAGCCGTGGCATGTGGAAAAGTGGTCAATTTTGAGGGTTACAGAATTTTTTAGCATTTTAAGAAAATGGCTGCCAACTGTCAAAGTGACGCCATCTTGGATTTTTTGCTAAATTCTGAATAAGAATACCCCGACAGTTATATGAATCAGTGAGAACAATTGGTGACACGAAGTGTTCCGAAGGTAGCCGAAGGTAGCCGAAGGTGACACGAAGGTTTCCGAAGGTAGCCGAAGGAGACACGAAGTGTTCCGGAGGCATGCGAAAGTTTCACAAAGTCTTCCGAAGGCAGCCGAAGGTGATACAAAGTTTTGCGACGGTAACCGAAGGTGTTGGAGAACAAAATTTTTTGGAGAAATTCTTTCTCTGAGAAATTTTTTTTTTGAGAAATTTTTTTTCGGAGAAATTTTTTTTTGGAGAAAAATTTTTGTTGGAGAAAATTTTTTATCGAAGGTGAATTTTTTTTCGGAGAAAGAAGTTTTTTTGGAGAAATTCGTTCGCCGAGAATTTTTTTTTGAAGAAAACTTTTTTCGGAGAAAATGTTTTTGAGGAATTTTTTTTTTTCGGAGAAATTTTTTTTATTGGAGAAAATTTTGTTGGAGAAATTTTTTTTTCGAATTGGTTGAGAACATTTTTTCTGATAAAATTTTTTTTTGGAGAAAGTCTTCTCACACCATGAGAAATTTTTTTTGAAAAAAAACTTTGTTTCGGAGAGAAATTGTTTTTGAAAATTTTTTTTCGGAGAAATTTTTTTTGGAGGAAAAATGTGTTGTTGGAGAAAATTTTTTTTGAGAAAACTTTTTATTGGAGAAAAAATTTTTGAGAAAATTGTTTTTTTCGAAGGTGTGTGGAGAACAATTTTTTTCGGAGAAAAGATTTTTTTTGGAGAAATTCGTTCTCTGAGGAAATTTTGTTTTGAAGAAAACTTTTTTGAGAAATTTTTTTTTCGGAGAAAATTTTTTTTTGGAGAAAACTTTTTGGTTGGAGAAAATTTTTGTCGAAGGTTGTTGGAGCAATATAGTTTTACGGAGAAAGCTTGTTTTGAGCAATTCTTCTCTGAGACAATTTTTTTTGAAGAAAGACTTTTGTCGGAGAAAATTTTGTTGAGAATTTTTTTTTTTTTTGGGCGAAAATTTTTTGGCGAACAAATTCTTTTTCGTGAAAAAAAATTTTTGGAGAAACTTTTTTTCGAGAGAAGTTTTTCGGAGAAATTTTTCCTTTCTGCGAAAGTTTTTTTTCGAAGAAAATTTTTTTTAAAAAATAGAAAATTTTTTTCAAGAAATAGAAAACTTTTCGCATGAATTTTAGTTATAACAACTAAAAACTTCCAAAACGGCTGATAACACAACAAAAACCTCTTAAAAGGTAGAGTATGACGCAGTCCGTAAGTCCGCTTCCAAAATTAATGATATCGCTTGAGGTGACGCTATCGCTGATAATACGCAGAAGTTTCTTTGATTGGAATCTTGTGTTCAAAGTTTTAATTTCCTGTAAAAATTACAGCGCTTTTTTTAAAACAAAATTACGTTGTGTTAAAAAAATTGCGTCACAAATTCGGCAAATTCGGCCCAACGACGAAATAATTTTTCAACACTTTCAGTTCACCAAAGTTTGACACCGACAATTGAAGTATAATTTAACTCCCTAGGGAAGTCTTGCGGTGAATAAGAAAAGTTAATTTTCTTTCTGACTTCAAACCCAAATAACTTTGAAATGGGACTTTTTTAGGAGAAAATTTTGTTTTCCAGCTCGATGACAAAATTAATTTTCAAGGAAAGTTACAACATAATGTGAAAGACTTCCAAGAACAAAGCTGTTTGCAATTGTCTGTAGTAGAAAAAAAAAGGTTTCCAGCTCATCAGCCAGAGGATCCACCTCAAAGAACATCGAGATTTAAACACTTTTCTTAAGACTTTGTAGGTTCTATCCTGGACTCAGACCAAAATTGGGATACTCCCGATCTAGTTCCTTAATTCGAAACTTCTCCTGAACATCCACCTTGTTCACATGTAAGGAACTCTGTAGCGGTATGCATTATCATTAAGATTTTTTATGTTGTTCTGGATTTGTGACGTACTTGAGATATTTACGAGTTAGTTCTTAAGAACTAAGGTGAGTAAGAATCGATTCCGTAATTTTTTGCTGAAGAACCATTGGGCTCAGGAAAAAAAAGTGTTTTTTATGAACACATCCCTTATGAATTTTCCAGCACTCCACATGTCACAGCCTCAACCAGAGCCTATTATTTGGGAACAAATTCCCAAAATTTCCCAAAAATTCCCAAAATTTCCCAAAAAATCCCAAAATTTCCCAAAAATTCCTAAAAATTCTCAAAATTTCTTAAAAATTCCCAAAATTTTCAAAAAAAAAAAATTTCCAAATAATAATTATAATAAATTTATGGTAAACTTGATGATGAAGGACATCTCTTTCCAGACAAGTTGAAAATTCGAAATTTTGGATTGTCTGCTCAGCAAATTTTTTGTTTTTAAATGTCAATCTTTATTAGGCTCCAATACCTTCATTTTGTCACTAATTTGTATTTTCTGCGAAGTGTGATGGCTGAGATATCCACTAGGGTTACCCTCGTAAAGGCCCTCCTAGCGCACAACAAGAAAGGGGTAGAACAAATGTTTTTCGTGTCGGATAATGTAACACAATGGCATTGTTTTCAACCGGTTATGAGCGTTGTGAGGGATTGAAATCAAAATTTCCCAAAAAAGTATAAAAAAATTCCCAAATAATAGGCTCTGGCCTCATATGTCAGCAAAGATGTAACAAACGAATTAAATCTACGTGTTTTGGACATCTTTTAACTGACTTCTCCTAATAAAAATATAACGCACTTTTTGTAGGGGAGGGTACACATGACGGGGAGTGCACATATGACGTCACACTTGGGATCATCCCTAAATTACGTAACGCTTTTTCAGTGTTGCCACACATTTTAAATCTGCGATATCTCGTAATAGACGCATTCCAGAAGGGTCAAATGTATGGCCGACCCCCTATTTACCCCCCCCCCCCTCCCTAAATGGGGGGGCACCCATATATTTGACCCTTCTGGAATGCGTCTAATTCGAGACATCACAGATTTAAAATGTGTGGCAACACTGAAAAAGCGTTACGTAATTTATGGATGACCCCCTTGCTATAAAAAATTAGTATCCATAAAAAGGTCATAACTCAGTCAGGACCGCAAATTTGTTTTATAGAACTCTGGCTACCCCCCCAATTGGGTGTGTGTTTGGGAGGGTAGCCGGAGTACTATAAGCAAAATCTTCGACCAGTTTGCAGCTATGGACTTTTTGGATTTTATAGCAAGTGTGGCAGTGGTTGTAACCTTTGAACACTTTAGCATCTGACATGCACGTTCTGCGTCCCGTCCGGTTATTTGCGCAATTTCTTTTGGCATTAAAGCTTTTACTACGGTGTCTAACTTATGTTTTCGCTTTCTTAGAAAATGTTTTTCTAACCAAAACAATTACGACTTGAATAAACCGAATCATGGCCAACAATCGAGTTTCTTCTACTACTATCAACTAGTCGGTGACGATTTCTTCCTGCAGCTGGCGAAATTGGATTGCAAGCTACCGTTTGAATACATTACTCCGAAAAATAGTCTGCAATGGAGTCGTCCGATCAAAAAATGTGGCCATTGTATTTCTGGTCTGACTATCAGAGGCTTAACAAAACTATTAAAATCCGGAAAGAAATTGAGCAAACACATCATTTTAAACGTTGGATCCGTTGATTTGCTTCAGGGACGTGATTTCCACGAAATGAGAGACGACTTCCTAGAATTGTATAGCGAATTGAGAATGGGTAGATACGACACATTTATAACGACCTTGGCACCGCTGGCTAATCTACGTTTTTCGATGGACGATCAAAACAGATGGTCGGAATTTAATTCGTTTTTGGTCGACAATTTTCCAAACGTTTTAGACATTGCGAGCTGTTTTCTTTCAGAATCCAATCGAGTGATATACGAATGTTACCAATTGTAAGTCTTTCGAAATACGAGAGGAAGACCACCTTGTGCTTCAAGACAAAATTTTTTGCAATTGTTTTTTTAGAAAGCCAAAGTACGTGAGTGGCTGCAACCAAGCCCATTTATTGTGGAATTACATTGGACGTCAACGTGTTGTAAAACATTTAAAAAACAGCCTGTTGAATGACCCCTATGGCGATTCTGATTTTTAAATTTCGAAATTTTAGTTGCAAACATTTTAGTTGTATACACAACACACAAATTTTTTGTCCTTTTTGTTTTAACATTTTTTTATAATTTTATTTTATCCCTAAGTTTTCTTTTACGGTTTTTCCTTGTTTCAATGGATTATAATTGACTCTGCTGTAATCCCTTCACACGAGGAAAAATCCGTTCGTATTTTCTGCGACGACATTCTATGAATCGCGACATAGAAACTTTTCGTAAAAAATACGAACCCATTCATGAATAACTTAAGCAAAGATTTAGTGTAAGATACACATTGTAGTTTATAAGAATATTGTGATGCAGGTAGTAAATCATAAACTCTTCTAACGAAACAGTTTCTCTTTTATTTGAATAAATTTTTCAAGCGAAAGAGTCGGAGAATCAACAAGGGGATGTCGTCAGCCTTCATCATATTCGTGCAAGAGGAAGCGTTTAATTTGAGCGTATGATCCACAATTCATGCTTATGCCATCTCCAGCCATAAAATGAGTTTGTTGGGAGCAAAACCAGGTCTATTCCATCTGTCAAACAAACGTCAACAAAAAACATAACCAAAGATCCGTACGTATCAGAATATATGTAACAAACAGAATAGATGTGGCAAATAGAACAAATCTATCAAAAAGACTCGAACGTATCTTATATAGTAATAAGCAAACAATCCAACGTTTTCTGTTCTTTTATAACTATAAGAATTTCAAAGATCCATAGAAATTACCCAAGGTAATGTCAAAGGCCCTACCGAGGTACATCTCAGACCATTCAAATCTAGAATTGGTTATATCCAAGGATTGGGCCATTTTCCCCTAAAACCCTGAGACACGTGTTCTCTAAAATTTTGTTCGATACATCTTTGCCTTTGGAAGCAATTTTGTACCTCTTATAGTTCTAGAGATATGGATAATCCCTACCAGTTCTAGAAGTGGTCATATCCCAGGATTGAGGCATTTTTACCCAAAACCCTGAGGCACGTATTCTCTAAACTTTTATTCTCTACAACTTTGCCTTTGGAAGCAACTTGCTAACTCTTATAGATCTAGAGATATGGATCATCCCTACCAGTTCTAGAAGTGGTCATATCCCAGGAAAGAGGCATTTTTACCCAAAATCCTGTGACACGCGTTCGCTAAAATTTCATTCTCCACAACTTTGCCTTTGACAGTGAATCTCCATATTGCATAGTTAAGGAAATAAACACGAAAAACTGTTTTCGTATATGGCCAAGAAACTCAATTTCGTCGATTCCATCGATCACGGTGCCCGACCCCTGACCCGATTCTCACGAAAAAAATTTTCCCAATTTTCTGATATCAAATCCTTTCATTTTACATCAACATGAGCAATTTCCGTGGTGTTCTTGCTGAGATATTTGCAAGAAAGCTTCACTGACCCTCGAAAAACCATGTTTTTGGTCACTTCCTCGACCATATCTCCGGAACCACTTGATCGATTTTGCTCATCTTCGAACTTGAATCATGGGAGGCATGTATCTTTCAGGAAAAAAAAGTTTAAGGTGATCGGTTGAGCCATTTGGAAAAAAAAGTGGAGACGGACGGACATTTGTTTTATTGTTGATTCGTATATTTAGATTTGTTTGACGTTTAAAACGTCACTTTGACAGTTGGAATAGACCAGGTTTTGCTCCCAACAAACTCAAATATGAGTTGTTTTCAGCACTTTTCCACCAATTGTTGAATGCAATTTTTGTGTTGTTCTTGCTATTAGACGACATGCGTAGACGCGTAAACCAGATTTTATCACTGAATGTAAAAATCAAGTGTGGTGAGTAATATTTAATATTTTGGAATCATCCTACTTCTTATGGCTCTACGATTTTTACCTTTCAATCCTTTCACTCAAAATTCGAATGGGTCGTCTAAGAACTACACATCTGCCTTGAAGGGGTAGTTTGCGTTTTGTTGAAAACTCGTAACAGAAGAAAATCAAATAATTCTTTAACAGAATGGCTTCTGACTCCTGGCCCGTAGCAAGAACGCATCGTAAGGGTGGGGTGGGGGGATGAAGGTCGCAAGAGGCGATCCCAGCAGAAGCATTTGGAGAGAATGTCACAGTTTGTTTTGACAGTGACGCGATGTGACGGAGCTGAATAGACCCTGAACCGGATGAGACTGAGAAATCAGGTAACGCTGCTCGGGGTTCCCGGGCACTCTGGCGTGGAAAGAAATAAGAGGGCAAGAGGGCAAACCCAATAGAAGGTGGGCTGGAGAATGGCTAGGCATGACTAGGTATTGTGGACTAAGGAAGCATCTGGCTAAAATGGGACTCTCAGACGATCCCAACTGCACATATGGATTCGGTGAGAAGACGGCTGTTCATATAATATGTGAGTGTCCGAAGTTTTCCCTACTGATGCTCAGGACTCTAGGAAGTCATATGGTCCACCCCAAGCAACAGTGCCTAGGATATGTTCTTGGTGGGGACTGGGAATCTCTAAAAAAATTTACTTGATGAACGGGCGACGAAACAAAGGATCAGTAGATCTGTCTTTCATGGTCCAGCAATGGACCGGCCCAAACTGATAAATCTAAAGGGGAGGAGCCACGCAGAGCCTATAGATAGCGAAACTCGTATGAATTCAGAGCCGCATAGAAAAGATAAAATCTAAAAGTTGGGGCTCTTTCTTTAAAAAATGGGGATGTTATCAGTATTTAAAGCTTTTAAAAAAACAGTTTTGAGAAAGGCTAAAGAAGCCTGGAAGAGATTCTACGCGGAAATGGATCACATGCCAGATTACGCAAGGATTCATAAATTTCCTGCCAAAGACTCAAGACTACTACCGACTACTCTGAGAATGCCTAATGGTAGTTTTACAGAGAGCGGGAAGGAGACGGAAGGAAACACCTTCTGGAGGCTCACTTTCCTGGCTGTGGAAACGAAAGAGCGAAAAAAAATCCCAGATATCCTCTTTCCTTCAGAAGAGGATTGGATACTGGTAAGGCGGGTCGTTACCATTGAAAGGCTAAGGTGGGCCATCGAAAAATTCAAGCCTTTTAAGTCACCGGGAGACGACGGGGTTTTTCCTGCCATGCTAAAAGAAAGCGGAGAGATCCTGTGGAGAAAGCAAGGAAGAGACTGAGTGAGATACAAAGGCTAGTGTGCATAAGCTATGAAGACCACGGCCACCGCGGCCTTGGAGACGCTGTTAGCGATACCGCCTCTGGACTTAGTAATTAAGGCAAGAACTTTCGCCACTGCGCATAGGATAGAGCAGTCAGGCTTATGGGCCCCGTACTTCCGTTTAGGGCATGGCAGAATAAGAGACGTTATTTCGGATCGGATTTTTGACATGCCAAGAGGCGTTTGGAAGCGATATTTCCGAGCAGGCAAGAATGGCTAGATGGGTGGCCACTGGCCAACCTGTTTACCTAGAAATGCGAGTGTTTTTTAATGATGGATCCAAGGCCGTAGAAAGAGCAGGGGCTGGAATATACGATCCAGACACTGCACATGGTAGTTGGTTCCATTTGGGCAAAACTTCCAGTGTCCTCCAGGCAGAGGTCTACGCAGCTCTCATGGGAGCTCAAGAATCGGGGACGCAGGAAAGAGAGATCTTTATCTGTTCGGACAGTAAAGAGATGATTAGGGCGCTCATGTCATCCACCTCGACCTCCAAGCTGATGAAAGAATGGTCAGATGAGCTTGCTAGGGTAGGCTCCGCTACCACAACAAGCGGAGTGGAGCCACGTCCACCAATACCCCGGGCATTATACAATGATGCATTGAGCAACTAGGTGCGACGGAGACATGCAGAACGCTGGGAAGCGTATGAAGGAGGCGCGCATACGAAGCGATTCTTTCTTGAACCTGATGAAAAATGGGCCAAGGACCTTATCAAAATGGACCGTGATCGTATCAGAAGGGGAGTAGGGGCGGCCACTGGGCACTGTGGGCTGAACTGACACCTGAATTAGATGCGGTTGTCGGAAACCCTAAGATGTTCTTGAAGAGGAAACGGGCATACACGTGATATGTGATTGCCCTAAATTCCTCCAAATGAGACGCAGGATTCCTGGGAATTTTACTGTGAGACCATCTGAGCCTATAAAATGTGGACCTGTCATTTTGCACAGGTTCTTGGAAGCGACAGGAAGGCTCACATAATTATTTATTATGATGAACGGGAAAAGGAACAATGGATCCCAGGATCTCTGTTTCAAGACCAACAATAGGTCGTCCCAAACTGATAAATCTAAATTTTAACGAATTGCCAGCCGAGCGAGTGGAGTTTTTCTATGGCATTTGTTACGCAATTTTTTTACCACATACTAACATTTAATTCAAACAAATCTCTGCGTATTATCAGCGATAGCGTCACCTCATACGATATCATTAATTTTGCAAGTGGACATTAGGGACTGCGTCACACTACCTTTTAAGAGATTTTTGTTGTGATATCAGTAGTTTTGGAAGTAGGGACGAAATTTGGCGCTACTGCACTTCACGCAGCTGCCATAACTAGCGGCGGCGACCCCAACTTTCGTGATAGGATAAAATCAATTAGTGTCAACACATTTTAGAAGAAAAAGGAAACAAATTTTGGAGAAAAAAATTTTCGGCAAAAAAAAAAAAATTCTGGCGAAAAAAAATTTTCCCCCGGAAAAAAAGTTTCCGCGAAAAATTTTCGACAAAAAAAATTTCGGGCAAGTGGAAAGAAAAATAGGTGTCAAACAAAATTTCTTTACGGCGAAAAAAAAATTTGTGACTAGTAAAAATTTCCGGCAAAAAAAATTTCCCGGCGAAAAAAAACTTCTGGCAAAAAAAATTTCCCGGCGAAAAAAAATTCTTGCGAAAAAAAATTTCCGGCGAAAAAATTTTGAACTAAAAAAAAATCGCCGTAAAGAAAAGAGGTTTCGAAAAAAAATTTTTTTACAGGCGAAAAAAAATTTGTGGCGGGGAAAATTTCCGGCCAAAAAAAAAATTTCCGGCGAAAAAAAAATTTACCGGCAAAAAAAAATTTCGCGGCGAAAAAAAGCCTTCTGGCAAAAAAAATTTCCAGCGAAAAAAAATTTTTCGCCTACGGGCGAAAAAAAAATTTCTGGCAAAAGAATTTTCCGCCAAGAAATTTCCGCCAAGAAAAATTTCCGCCGAAAAAATAGCTTCTTTACGGCAAAAAAAATTGCTGTCAAAAAAATTTCCGGCGAGTAAAAAATTTCCGGCGAAAAAAAATTTCTGGCAAAAAAAGTTTCGGCGAAAAAAAACTTCCGGCGAAAAAAAATTTCCAGCGAAAAAAATTTTACGGCGAAAAAGTTTCAGGATTCATGCTAAAGTTCAACTATACATCGTTCGTTGTCCCAAAGGTTTTTGTATGGCGTTTTTTGAGTTTGTGGACTTCTTTTTTGGGGTGTAAGGACTGCGTCACGCCCTCCGCTACCGCTGCAAGCATGATCTTTGAGTGAATGAGACAGATAAATTTTGCCTACAACGCGGCAATGCCAATCTTTGAGCGAATCAGACAGATAAATGTTTCAATTTAACTTTTTTCCTCTGCGTTTGGTGTTACACCTCGCTCCGCTCGCGTTTTCCGTCCAGGTAACACCATCTTCGAAATCGGGAAATTTGGTAAGCAAAATCGGGAGGTTTTTACTTTAGAAAACGCAAAATTCAGCCCGATTTTAGCGCATACCGGGAAATCGAATTTGTATACCAGGAAAAAAGCATAATTACATACACCTGCACGATTTCAACTTTTGATATTTCTTTTGTTCTCGGAGAGCTACATTTCAAAACGAAAGCGTTGGTGTTTAAAGATTTAATTGATTTGGTAAAATACTGAAAGCTTATGTCTGTAAGTACATTGGTAATAGCGAAAAGGCGACTTTCTATTTCTACCTTAAATTTGTCATCCACTCATTAGCGCAACCAGCAGCAGAATATTTTCCAATTGGTGAAACAACTTTTTCTCGATGTGGCATCGCCGCGATGCCACTCAGTTCCCGTAACTCCTTTCGAAATGAAGAAAATTTGCTGCACGACCATCATCGTCAAACAAATGGCCAGCATGATGCCATAAATCGATCCAACGAAGCACAACGCAACACTAAAAGCAAACAATTGTTCAATCGCAAATTGATTCATCCGCCGAGTCACCTACTCAAATTGATCAAACACTTCGCTACAATCGTCTGGCAAAAAAATTGGTATACCAAATATTCGTCCAACGGAAAATGGGTGGCAAATTGATGTTAGCGACAGATTCGTTCCTAGCGTCAATGCCATGATGCTTATGATGCATCCGAAAAAGAAGAAACGATGATTTGATTCACCAATGCATGCGTCCAGCCAAATGTTGTGATGGTCGCGTTTCACAATGCAAGCTTGACAAATCGTACAGTGGAATGTACGTGGCGGAGTGTATTTATGGCATTTCGAGCAAATGTTCGGATTAGCGTCACTTTCGTCCGATTCACCATCTTCGTTGATCAAAAGTGTTGTTTGCTCTTCCGTTATGTCTGGCAAATTATCCTCGTCACTAGTGCTTTGAACCACATGATTGAGGGGTGCTCTAAGCTTCACCTAAGAAATAGTTTTATCTCAGAATGTTTCAGACAACGAACGGAATGTTTTCACACTTTGTAGAAACAAAACATTGCCAATAAGATCATCAAAACGAGTGCAGCATTCTCTTCGGGTAGGAGTTCCATCAGTGGTACTGTCGCCTCGAATAGAATACACAAATAAGCCACTGACCAAAAAGACCACAAAAAGAAGAATTTCGTTCTGCAATGAGAGTAAGACGCATGACTGTAACAGACAATTGGACCGAGTCAATGAAATCATTACCTGGGAGATTTACTTTTCAGACGATAGTAACTGAAACCCAAACACAAGGGAATGGTCAGACATATCACAATGCAGCAATATAAATTTAAAGAAGCCACGAACAGTGACAGCGGCAGAATTATCATCGGAATTGTGGCTTCTAAGGATATCTGTTTGAGATCAAATCGGTTAAAAATCGGTTGTCCAATTAATCGAATTTATTTTACCTGTTTCGCTCCACCTCTCCATGGTATTCGAAGTCTGTCTTGAAAGGTAAGAAGCATATTTGTCTGAAGTTTCGATGACACAGATCTACAAGTTATCAGTCTGAAAGAGCAACGGAAAAGCGGGTCTCATTAGACTCTCAACCAACTTTTCTAAACAAATGGTTTTGTGATCATTTTTCCGAATTTCGTGTGATTATAGGTCGTTTAGGAAGGATTCCTATACACTTTCGTGGAACAGGAGGGAAGGGATCTCACAAACATCGATTTTGTGCGCATATTTCACAAATGGCTTCTTTCTGTGACGACTTTTAGAAAAAATTTAAAGACCTGGGACACAGAAAATGGTCTAAAAGTGTGATATTTACGTAACTAAGAGAGTAAACATTTTTCTGTGCTTTGGGATCTTAGTGACTAATTTTCTTCTCTCCTAGTTACGTTATGTACAAACGAACAAAATCAACGGAATCTTCGTTGTTTACATTGGACAATTCTTTGATGTAAAGAATCACATTCGCTCCTAGGACTTACATGAAGCATGTAAATGTTCTTTATGTTAAGTTTTGAATCAAGATATGTAGTCGATGACTACCTCCCTACTATTCACTTTTCACTTACTACACCGGATAAAAAGTCACTCAGTCTGTGTACCTTTCACATGCTAAGTCAAAATCAATGCAATTGCAACAGCACCCCAGTAAATGATTTCTTTCATTATCACGATCAAAGTATTCACAACAACATAATGGATCTAATCTTTCATCCTCATACATATCACACTGTGCGACTATTTAATTGAGAAAATAAATTTCAGTTGAAAAGTCTGCTCCGAAAATCATTCAATTTATGTTTGACAGATTTACATCTGACAGCTAGCTCGCTCTCTCTTTTTTTACTCTCCATGATTTTTACAGGAAGAGAGAAGGAAAGTGTTTTTCTGACTCACAGATGGAGCACATAACAAATAAATTCTAAGAATTTTATTTTTACGATCCGTATCAATCATTTCATTTCACAGCAGCAACTATGGTAGCATATAGCAACTCGGTGATTCCATTCGAATTGAAATTACGTTTAAAATATGTGCGATTCTCAACGAAACGTGCGACATCTATTATCCTCGTAACGTCGATATCATGAACTAAAGATAATCTGCTCCAAATGTCAAAATTCTCAAATAAGTTGTAGTCTGCTTCAAATGTCAAGTGTATAGAATGTGGTGCCATCTATTTTCGTTAAGAACTGCCTATAAGCAAAGGACCGTACGTATCAGAATAGATGTGGCAAACTCCAAAAAGAGTCGAACGTAGCTAAATATAGAAATCACAACAATATTGTGCGAGATTGGTGAAAAGTCCCAGGGCGGCAGCCCGTGGAATTTTCACCAATAGAGCACATATGAACGACATGTAGTACATGTATCTTTCGCACGAAAATCATACTCTACTTGAACATTTCATGAAGGAACCATTAAAAAACGTCAACTTATGAATGAAACTCGAACGTTTCGAACTGGACTAATATGATTTTAATAGTCGACTTCGAATTTTGACCAAAAAACGTCAAATTAAGTCTAGTTTTCAGTGCGAAAAATGGCACATTTTGGGCGAAAGATACATAAAAACCCTTTTAAAAGGGAAATGTGACGCAAGTCCTTGTCCCTTCTTCGGAAGAAGGGACGAGGACTTGCGTCACGTTTCCCTTTTAAAAAGGGTTTTTGTTGTGATATCAGTAGTTTTAGAAGCAATTGAAACCGATTAACCGAAAAATATCAATAAAACCTGATGGAAGTTGAAAAGTACTAGAAAAATCCACAAGAATCCCATAAACCTAGGAAGCCCCCCCCCACTCATGTCGAGAATAATCATGCTCGGAGCGGTAGCGGAGAGCGTGACGCAGTACCCACACCCCAAAAAAAACGTCCACAACCCCAAACAACTCCATACCAAAACCTTTGGGACAAGACAGGATGTATAGGCGAACTTTTGAGTTTTTCCCCCTGCCCCCCTCCACCTCCAATTTATTTAAAAAAAATACTTCCTATCCTGATTCCAACGCCCTTTGGATCATCAAAATCGGTTGAAAACGAGCCGAGATTAGACGTGTGCGCCGGTCTTTTGTCGGCGTAGTATTCAAAATTATGTATAGCCTTTACGCTACACTCTAGAGGGTTACAATGTTCTACAAAAATGTGCAGGATACGTGTATCTAGTCGGCGTGCTAAGACCATTTTATTCCAAAATTTCACTGTCAGTAGATATTCGAGGTACGCCGACGTTCTTTTGGTATTCGGCGGAAAATGAGCTGAAATGTCGGCGTACCTCGAATATCTATTGACAGTGACATTTTGGAATAAAATGGTCTTAGCACGCCGACTAGATACACGTATCTTGCACATTTTTGTAGAACATTGTAATCTTCTAGAGTGGAGCCCAAAGGCTATAGATAACCTTGAATACTACGCCGACAAAAGACCGGCGCACACGTCTAGCCGAGATATCGCCAATCAAAGATGACCAATTTCCATATAAAAATGGTAAAATTATCTTTGAAAGTAATCAGAATTTCATTCCTGTGTTGTGTGTCAACGATCTATCTGTTTTTTTTTTTTTTTTTTTTTTTTTCTCAAGGGTGAGGAAACCTTCAAAAGGCACCTGGTCCTCCTGGACCCAGGTAGTGTTGGATTTTTACCAACTAAAACCTCCTTCCTTGATCGCCACGCTCTCGTCTCCCCGGAACCGCCTCACAGCATTACTTCGGGGAGGGGCTGTGCTTTCGCACCTACTTTCTCAGATCAACTGCCAGTCTTCGTTGATCGTCTCTCCATGCACTTTGTAGCTTCACCATTATCTTCGCAATTGCGTTATCCGCTACTTTCCACACTTCTTCGTCGCGACACATTTCCGATATTATGTTGTCGGCGTTTACGTCTGGCCTGCTCGCGGCTATCAGCTCACATCGCTCCTGTTCAAAACGGGGACAGACAAACACAACGTGCTCTGCGGTTTCTTCCTCTTCAACGCATGTCACGCAGAAAGGTGATTCCGCGTGTCCAAACCTATGCAGGTACTTCCTGTAGCACCCATGACCCGACAGAAACTGCGTCAGGTGGAAGCTAACCTCTCCGTGTTCCCTATTTACCCATGTGGTTACGTCCGGGATAAGCCTATGAGTCCACCTTCCATTTTCCGCGGAGTCCCACTCTCGCTGCCATTGACTCAGTGATTCGACTCTTACTTGTGCCCTCACTGTTTTGGTGTTTTGGCCCCCCCTTTCCTTCAGTCTGTGGCATTCACTGTCTTCCCTCAGCATTATGCATATAGGCATCGTTCCGGCTATCACACATACCGCTTCCGAGGAAATCGTTCTGTATGCGCTTGCTACCCTTATGCTTGACAACCTCTGGGTTTTTATCAACCTCCTACGGTTCCTCTTTGTGTCTAACGCCCTTATCCACCCTGGTGCCCCGTAGCGCAGTATCGATAGGGTAACACTTGCTAGGAGCCTCCTTTTACTGCTGCGCGGTCCAAACCCATTCGGCATTATCATGGCCAGTGCTGCATTGGCTTTCATTGCCTTTTCGCACGTATAATCTACGTGGGCATTAAAGTTCCCACGATCGTCTAACATGACTCCAAGGTGTTTTAGCTGGCGAGTGGATGTGATCTCGATCTATCTATGTCTCTATGTATGTATGTATCTCTCTACTTTTTTTTCTCGAGAACCGCTCGAGCGATTTCCTTAAAATTTTCAGGGAACGTCAGTGTCGGCCCCAAATGAAAAATTTCATATGCCGCTTTTCCGGGAAAATTCTGGAAAAGCCGTGGCATGTGGAAAAGTGGTCAATTTTGAGGGTTTTTAGGTAATGCTCTGAGTTTTCGAATTTAAGCTCCAAAGTGACAATAGCTAGAGTTGGTTTCTTCGGAAAAGTTATAGAGTTTGGTAAGGAGAATTTTTTGGGATCATAAGAAAATGGCTGCCAGCTCACATAGCGGCACCATCTTGGACTTTCGATTATGCTTTTACGGTTTTCGAATTTTAGCTCCGGAATGACACTACTTAGAGAGATGGTTTCTTCTAGAAAGTTATAGGGTTTGGTCAGGAAAATTTTTTTGTATCTTAAGAAAATGGCTGCCAACTGTCAAAGTGAATAAGAATACCTAGATAGTTGGTTTCTTGAGGAACGTTATATAAATCACTGAGAAGAATTGGTTACACGAAGTGTTCCGAAGGCAGCCGAAGATGACACGAAGTGTTCCGAAGGTAGCCGAAGGTGACACAAAGTATTCGGAAGGTAGCGGAAGGTGATACGAAGTGTTCCGATGGTAGCCGAAGGTGTTGGAGAACAATTTTTTTCGGAAAGAAAA
>CM055403.1:176559705-176579061 GCA_029228625.1 Pseudolycoriella hygida | reverse complement strand
TGTAGAATAAAGTCCAAGGACCGAGGCAACCCCTGTGTTTTTTTTTCATACATCAGTACTGATCCGTATCAGTACTGATCCGTATCAGTACTGATCCGTATCAGTACTGATCCGTATCAGTACTGATCCGTATCAGTACTGATCCGTATCAGTACTGATCCGTATCAGTACTGATCCGTATCAGTACTGATCCGTATCAGTACTGATCCGTATCAGTACTGATCCGTATCAGTACTGATCCGTATCAGTACTGATCCGTATCAGTACTGATCCGTATCAGTACTGATCCGTATCAGTACTGATCCGTATCAGTACTGATCCATATTAGTACTGATCCGTATCAGTACTGATCCATATTAGTACTGATCCATATCAGTACTGATCCGTATCAGTACTGATTCGTATCAGTACTGATCCGTATCAGTACTGATCCATATCAGTATTTATCAGTTTCAAAACTGATACGGATTAGTGCTGATCAGTTTCAAAACTGATACGAATCGTTGTAGAAGAAAGTCCAGGGACCGGGGCACCCCTGTGTTTTTTTTTTCATACGCTTGCCTAATGTTTTTACGAAATGCTCAGTTTCCGGACCTATAGAGAAAAACGATTCAAAGGCTGAAGGAGTGAACACATATTGAGACTTCAAATCGATGTTTATAGCGTTCAGCTTTATCCGCCGCTTCCCATTGCTTGATCGATGTCCAATTTAAATATGCTGGAGTGACTGTGTCCACAACGGTGACTTCCCATATTAGGGTTTTTTCTTGGCTCCAAGGGTTTTTCCGTCGGGACGCTTGCCATTCTTACGCGAGCCCTAGATTTTGAAACTCCCGCTGAACTGAGAGCCATGGAAAATATTTTATTTATTTCAGCATGCCTGGAATATATACCCTTTGTTTTATTAAAAGCCAAGCCATGGTGTCCGTTCGGGTTTACTATTTCACCACACCGACAGTTGTGAGGTTCGCAAATCTTGTTTTCCAATGGCAATCCTACGGCTATTCTGACGGTGTCATTATCCCGAAGTAAACCTAATTGATGGGAAGGAACTGCTTGCAGCCACTTTGACGACGGTTTAGTAGATGACGCTAGCAGTTGTGCGATATCAAATGGACCAGTGGAAGATACTAGCAATCTAGAGTTAGGCAAAGGTCTTTAGATTCGACCGAATCAGATTTAGGGAAATTCAGTAGAGCTAGTCGCCTGGCCTGTCGGTGACGTCATCCGTTTATTTTCATAGCTGAATATAAAACTAAAGTACCATGTCGGTGGCGTCATCCATTTTTTCGTCAGTCAACGTCGTATCGCTGCTCAACGGGCCAATTAAAGGTGAGCGCGCCACCCGAAACCCGACCCAGACCCGAATCAATTTGTCGGGTCAGGTCGGGTTTTTGAATATATTTTTGGTCCGGTCGGGTTTTGATTTTCGTTTTTTTTGCGTGGGGTCGATCGGCTTTGAAAACTTCAACTAACAAAACCCGACCCGAAACAATAAATTCACTCGATTATTCTCTCAAAATTGAGTTCAAAAAACAATTCAAATGAAATCTTTTCAAAAACATAAGCTCAGCGGACCCGTATGAATCCCGTTGCAAGGTCAAATTTTTTCTTGAGGACTGTTAGGCCTTCTATTACCTCTGAAATAAAAAAAGAATCAAAAAAATCGGAAGGAATTCACTCGGTTTTTTAGTAAAAAGACATTTGGCCCTATCCGTTGGGCCTGCCTTAGTCCAATGGCCCGACCTCAAAAATTTTTTTGCACAAATTGTTGGGCTTTCAAAGACCTATCGAATAGAAATAGATTTATGAAAATCTGAAGAGATTTACTCGAGTTATGTACAAAAAATTTGTGGAGCTCTTGTAGAGACTCAGTTTTAGAGCCCTAACTAAGCCCAAGGACCCATAAATTGTTGGGCTTTCATAGACCTGTCGATCAAAAAAAACATTGATTGAAATCGGATAAGATTTACTCGAGTTATGTACGAAAGGCCAAAAACCACTTAAGCGAACTTAGCTCGGCGGCCCTTGGCCCAAAAGTACCCATCTGAGAACTAGACCTCACTTTTTCGATTGCCTTTCAGGGAAAAACAAATTTGAAAATCGGTCAAGTCTTACTCGAGATAACTTGGCGACGGACGGACAAGGTTTTTCTTGCATATTCCTTCTATTTATACCTCAAAACGAAAAACACGGGTCGAAATGCGACGTGATAAAAACGTCGTGGTAAACGCATAAGACCAGTACTTCGTACAGGTCTAAAAAGTTCGGCTTCGGGTAAGGGTTTCGGGTTGTTATTTTGGATCGGGCTCGGTTCAGCCCCATTTCGAAGACTTTTAAAATAAAATTACGCGAGATATCGGACGAGGGGGTAATGTGGGTCCAAAAACGAGCCAAAAGTGTCAGATGTCATTTATGAATGACCCCTTATAGCAAATGTATAGACATTAATTTAGATCGTCCGTAGCTCAAACGAATATTATCTGAAGAATTATTGTTGTAACGGAAAGATGAAGGAAGTCAAAGTGAAATTTTGAGTCTCTCTAGCAGAGCCTATTATTTGGGAACAAATTCCTAAAATTCACTAAACTTTCCAAAAATTTCCCAAAATTGCTCAAAATCTCCCAAAAATTCCCAAAATCTCCCAAAAATTCCCAAAATTTCCCCAAAAAATATAAAAAAGTTCCAAATAATAATTTAATAGTAAACTTGATGATGAAGGGCATCCGAGGGGTGACGCACTTCTGCGGTTTATGGAATAAATGGAAATAAATGGAATAAATGGGAATAAATGGAATAAATGATAATTTTTTCAAATTCGGCAAAGCCTCAAATAGACTTGATTTTGATGGCAACGCACACAACAGACCATACTAATGTGTCAAAAAGTGAAAAAACCCACTTTTGAAAACTTAAAAGAATTTTTGTTGAAAAAGGGAATAAATAAATTTATTCCATTTATTCCCAAAAAAAAAAAATTAATCTCAAGATGCTTTAAATGCTTTATAATTGGTGCAAACCTTTTTTTGAACTTATTTGTCTAATTTGTGATGTGTTTGGTTGAGGTATTTCGCAAAAACAACAAAAAAAATTTGGGAATAAATGGAATAAATGGAATAAAAGAATAAATGGAATAAATGGAATAAATGAAGTGCGTCACCCCTCGAGGGCATCTCTTTCCAGACAAGTTGAAAATTCGAAATTTCAGCAAAATTTTTATTTTTAAATATAAATCTTTATTAGGCTCCAATACTTTGATTTTGGCACCAATTTGTATTTTCTGCGAAGTGTGATGGCTGCGATATGCACTAGGGCTACCCTCGTAAAGGCACTCCTAGCGCTCAACAAGAAAGGGGTAGAACAAACGTTTTTCGTATCGGATAATGTAACACAATGGCATTGTTTTCAACCGGTTATGAGCGTTGTGAGGGATTGAAATCAAAATTTCCCAAAATCTCCCAAAAAAGTCTAAAAAAATTCCCAAATAATAGGCTCTGCTCTCAAATATTAGCACTGAAAAATTAACTATTTCCTACACTTCAATGGCAATAAGTTAATCATGACATTCGCTGTGCTACTACGTACACATTAACGTAAAAGGAAAACGAGGATTTCGACAGTTCTTCATGAAATTGTTTTATTTCAGTGCTAGGATTCAAATGAAAAGTTTCCTCAATTTGTTCTCGTGTTTTACATTTGAATTTTTGGACCCGTACGAAGTACAAAGGTCCTATACGTTTACTGCAAACAATTTTATTGTAACATGGGGTAGATCGAGGTGGGAAGGGGGCGATGCATCTGTTATCGTCTAGAGATGACGAATCAGCAATAAAAAAAATGTCCGTCCGTCTGTCGGTCTGTCCGTCCGTCTGTCTGTCTCCACTTTTTTTTTCCAATTTCCAATTTTGTGGGAATCGGTACAGGGGTCTGGGCACTGGCACCAATGGAATGGACGAAATTGAGATTCTTGGCCATATACGAAAACAGTTTTTTGTCTATATTTCCTTAACTATGCAATATGGAGATTTACTGTCAAAGGCAAAGTTGTAGAGAATTACATTTAAGCGAACACGTGTTTCAGGGTTTTGGGGAAATATAGCCCAATCCTGGTATATGGCCACTTCCATAATTGGGCAGGATGACCCGGATCTCCAGAACTGTGAGAGTTAGAAAGTTGGTTCCAAAGGCGAAGTTGTAGAGAACTAAATACAAGCGCACAAGTGTTTCAGGGTTTTGGGGAAATATGGCCCAATTCTGGCATATGGCCACTTCCATAATTGGGAAGGATGACCCGAATCTCCAGAACTATGAGAGATAGAAAGTTGCTTCCAAAGAAAAAGTTGTAGAGAATAAAATTTCAGAGAACACGTGTTTCAGGGTTTCAGGGGAAAATGACTTAGTCCTTGGATATAACCATTTCTAGATTTGAATGGTCTGAGACGTACTTCGGTAGGTCCTTCGACAATACCTTGGGTAATTTCTATGGATCTTTGAAATTCTTACAGTTATAAAAGAACATAAAACGTTGGATTGTTTGCTTATTTGTATATTTAGGTACGTTCGAGTCTCTTTGCCACATGTATTCTGTTTGCCACATCTATTCTGATACGTACGGGTTATGTTATGTTTAGTGATAGAAATGAAATGTTTGACCAAATGATCAGTAATTAATTTGTGTTTAGGTGAATATGAACGATCGATTTGGTGATGTTATGTTAAGTAATCTTCGATCACGAGGTTGTAGTTTAGCTGGCGTTGAAGCCTGTATTACGTTGGACACACAAGTTTTAAGGTAAGTTTTCACAGCATCGGACACACAAATATTTCTTTTGTCAATTTACTTCAGATTGATAAACTGTGGCTTCAGTGGTGCTAAAGCGTATGACATGGTTCAAGTGTACGAAAGCATACCGATTGCCGAACGAAATCGTATAGAAAGACTAGAAATGTTAGATGAAGGCGAACTGTTGACTCAACTTTTTCAACATTATTGCATTGCAATAGGTTGGGTGGGTGACCTATTTCAGGATGTTGAAATACCGTAAGAACGAAATTGTAATTGAAATTGGGGAACAGGTGAATTGGAAAAATGTTTTTGCTTTGCTTTCAGAGTTGAAAAACAAATGTCTTCTTTGAACATCGATTAGTCTACTGGAGTGGGATAAGTTACCTCACTTGGCAAAAAGTTACACTTAAAAGCATGTTCGTACTAAATATTTATGTGATGTAAAATTGTAGATGTTAATATCATTCATTGTTCATTGATTTCGTTTGTTTGACTAAAAAAACGTTTTATTTCGATTTTTAAATAAAACTCTTTCGTAGTTAGGGGATAAACAACTTACTATTAAATATAGTTTCACAGTCATAACTTAGCATAACTTCCTATAATTGTAAAGAGATGAGAATATTTTTCGATTTGAAATTAAACGCATTCAAAACTAGACTTATTATAATCCAACAAAAACAAAACACAATGTTTATGAAGTTATTCTGAATGAAACAATTTTGAAAATAGAAATGACTAAATTTTCTTCCTTCCCATTCGTGGGGCTTCCATCACCCTCAATTGTGACGTTATTAGCCTCCTTCACCGACATTTTTCTAAGTTAAGTAAGGGAAAAGGATGGCGCAGGCTGGTAAGTTTTGTTTAAAACTTTATTTTGAACCTTTCCCAACCGTTTGAGAGAAGTCTACCTGTACGGTGGCTACCTTCGGCAGCGTTCTTTTTCCTACCTTTTTCACCGACGATTTAATAATTTCTCTAAAAAGAGAAAGTTGGGAAAGGAATTTTTTGGACTGTAGCACTCTTGTGATCTCAGGCTAGATTTTATAAGAAACGTTGATTCCTCCGTCATGACGCGTCACAAAAGCAGTGATTTATGAGAACAACGGTAATTCATTCACATACAGTGACACAGCGACAGCTACTTTATTTTTTCACCCTTTCTGTCCGTCTGTGTACTACACTTCACTACAACTCTACCCACTTCAATACAGTACGCTACACTTCACGGTAGGACTTCACTACAGTTCGCTACACCTCACTACAGTTCGCTACACCTCACTACAGTTCGCTACACCTCACTACAGTTCGCTACACCTCACTACAGTTCGCCACACCTCACTATAGTTCGCTACAGTGTGCTACACTTCACTATAGTCCGCTACAGTGTGCTAAACTTCACTATAGTTCGCTACAGTTCTCTACATTTCACTACAGTTTGCTACACTTCGCTACACTTGACTACAGTTCGCTACACTTGACTACAGTTCGTTACTTGACTACAGTTTGCTACACTTGACTACAGTTCGCTACAATTGACTAAAGTCCGCTACGCTTCACTACAGTTCGCTACACTTCACTATAGTTTGCTATGCACGTTATTAAGTAGCGAGAGCTACTTTATGTTTTCACCATTTCTGTCCATCCGTCCATCTGTGCAATGTACCTAGCTGCACCTCAGTGCATCTAACCGAACCTCACTTCATCTTTTTTTATAAAGGTGAAATCTTCATTGCCACCCGGCCCTCCTGGACCAAGATATTGTTGGATTTCATTCTTCAATGACCTACCAACTAAAACCCCCTTCCTTACTCTTCATGATCTCTTCTCCCCGGAACCGCCTCACAGCATTACTTCACACTTACTCTGTCAGATCAACTGGCAGTCTTCTTTGATCATCTCTACATGCGCTTTGCCCCATTATTTTTCAACTACATTATCCGCTACTTTCCACACCTCCTCGTCGCGGCACATCTCCGATATTATATTTTCGGCATTTACTTCTGACCTACTCACCGTCATCAGCTCACCTCGCTCTTGTTCGAAGCGGGGACAGACAAATCACGCAGTCTCTTCTTCTCTCTCGCATGTCGTGCAGAAAGGTGACTCCGCGGATCCAAACCTGTGCAGGTATTTCCTGAAGCACCTATGGCCCGACAGGAATTGTGGCAGTTGGAAGTTAACCTCTAAATGTTTCCTCTGTACCCGTGTCGTTATGTTTGGTATGAGTCTATGGGTTCACCTTCCCTTGTCCGTGGAGTTGCACTCTTGCTGCCATTGTTTCAATGACTCGGCTCTTAATTGAGTCCTAATTGTTTTGGTAGTTTGACCCTCCCTTTTCTTCTTTTTGTGAAATTCGCTGTCTTCCGTCAGCGTTATGCATATGGGCAACGTCCCGGCTGTGACACAGACCGCTTCTAAACATATCTCTCGGTATGCGCTTGCTACTCCTACACTTGCCAACCTTTCGGCTCTATTAAGCCTCCTCCGATTCCTCTTCGTATCTAGCGCCTGTATCCACGCTGGTGCTCCGTAGCGTCATATCGGTAGGGTGACGCTTGCTAGGAGCCTCCTTTTGCTGCTGCGCGGCCCAAAGACGTTTCGCATTATTCTGGCCAGTGCTGCGGTGGTTTTCATTGCCTTTTCGCACATGTAGTCCATATGACTACTAAAATTTCTGCGGTCATCCAGCTCAAGGTATTTTAACTGGCGAGTGGATGTGATTTCTTCCCCGTCGATGTTCATTTCGATCCGCTCAGTCTTTTTGCAGTTACTCACTAGCATGACCTCGGTTTTCTGGTGGGCCAGCTTCAGTTTTGCCGTTGTCATCCAGTTTTCGACAATTTCTAGCGTCTCCATCGTAACTACCTCCACCTCCATCTTCGTCGTTCCCGACACCGTGAGGATCAAGTCGTCGGCAAAAGGGCAGCCGGACAAAAGACCCCTGGACAAAAAACCCCGGACAAAATAACCCCCAGAAAAAAAACCCCGGACAAAAAAACCCCCGGACAAATATCCAGATGACCAATAATCCGGATTATAACGAGCAAGGCGTCACGGCGCAGGCCTGAACTTTATGGGAAAAAAAGCGTGGTCAAGGGGTGGCAGCCCCCGCGATGGAGTCAAAATCAAAAAATCATAAACATCATAAAAACAACATTCTTTTTTAACATTTCATTACTTCTTGAAACCGGACAAAATAACCCCTGGGGGTTTATTTCGTCCGGGGTTTTTTGTCCGGCGTTTTTTGTCCGGGGTTTTTTGACCTAGAGCCCGGCAAAAGCAATCGTCCTAGCGCATCTTGGCAGTTTCAGCCTCAGCGTAGAGATGAGCGGGCCGACCTTTTCTCGAAACCCGACCCGGACCGAACCCAACCCGATCAAATTTTTCGAAACTCGAAACCCGCAATCCGTACTATTTCAAATACACACCCGGACTGAACCCAACCCGATCGGATTCGGGTTTGGGTCAGGTTTTTCGAAGTTTCGGGCAACGCGCTCATCTCTACCGCAGCGCTGTGTCATACATTACATTCCACAGCTTTGGCCCTGTAGTACTTCAACTGTGATGTCTACTGTCTTTTTCCCTTCAGTAGTATCGTACGTTTGTACTCGTCGTTCGAAATAGCTTTTCAGCATCCTGTAGAGGTAATCGAGGACTCTTTTTTATCAGATCGTATCTGATAGTGTAATTGCCTAAGTGCTAAGTGCGCATGCTAAAAACGCAGTTTTTTTTTAACCCCGTCCCCCTCATTAGCGTGCGCACTTTGTGAATGGTCCTGGTCCCTTACGTCTGGTTGTGATGTAAACGAGACAATAGCACAGAAAATGTTCAGGTCTGAATGGTCACAGGTCACAGCTTGGATCCGATCGCCTGCCGGGTATTCCACGTAAACAAAAATTAGGAATAACAAAAATTAGGAAAAAAAATTATTTACCAAAAATAACGAAATACAAAAATGAAGAAAAGCCAAAATTAGGAAAAGCAAATATTAGGAATTAATTAAATTAAGAAAAACCAAAATTAGGAATCAGGCAAAGGAAGAAACTAATTTTTGAGAGAATTCGTCGCAGGCCGTGATAAATTCTGGGGTCGAGGGGTGGAAGCCGCCGCGTGGGGTGTCAAGGGTCAAGGGGGGGGGGGGGTCTAAGGAGCAGAGCCCCTAGCGGGGTTTGGAGCAGAGCCCCATGCACGAAACGCAGCCTGCAGGGTGTTATTAGCTCGCCACAGGAGCTCGCCGCAGAGCCCCCTACATACCAAAAATAAGATTGCGACCTCCTTAGGAATTTCTGATTTTCGTTTTTAATAATTTTCGTTTTTCCTAATTTTGGTTTTTCCTAAATTTGGTAATTCCTGATTTTTGTTTTTCCTGATTTTTTATTTTCCTTATTTTAGGTTCCTGATTTTCTTTTCCTGATTTTCGTTTCCTGATTTTCATTTCCTGATTTTTGGTTCCTGATTTCTTGATTCCTGATTTTTGATTGGACATTCCGCCTGCCGATAGTTTTAAGGTAAAAACACCCAGCCAAAGTGTCCAGTCATAACTAGCCTGTAAAGATGTTCAGTCTAATTCCACTTACGTTAATTAAGTACGTTGCGGATACAATTTTTAGCTGGTCTACAACCGGTCGTTGTGTTCCAGTGGTTAGCTGTTTTACTTTCCATAAGGTGTAGGATTATTCGCTTGTTATGAGATGGTGAGATACGTAAGATCGGTTCCACTGAAACTGGATTCACAGGTTTTGCTACTTTGGATTATGGAAATAGCTTATGAGTTTGAAACGTCCAAAGTTGATGGACTGATCAAACAGGAGCAGGAGCAGAACCACTGGCAACAAAAACCAAATCTCTAAATACTCAATAGAGAGCACAAACCGGAGACAGTTGCAAGCATATAAAAGAAAGTAAACGATTAAGAAATCAATTCTTGAACTTGCGTCACACAGTTAATTCTCTTTGGATGGCCGACTATGTGAAGCTTTCGTGTTAATATATGACAGACATGTTAATATGAAAAAATGGAATAGAAATCCAACAGCACGGCATATGCACAAATTGTTATTCAAGGACTTGTAGATGCAAAAAGGTAACCGCATTCCCATGACGACAGTTTTGTTTGTTGTGTTATGCGTACAAAGAACCATCGTCAAATAACAGACAAAACTCATAAATTTTGCAATATTTCACAACTATGTACGAGAATTATTGTAAAAAAATTGTGAAAAGCAGTAGGAACAAAGAGACACGATGGGATCGCATTCGAAAAAAGCATATGAACTCAGTGAATGTGACGACGGAAAATGTGAAAAAGTTTTTCGGTATGAACTTTGTCAATGAAAATCAGTTGCGTATCTTGAACGGTGAATCGAAGAGGCGTTTCTATTTGAATCCAGCATTGGTGATGAACATCAGACATGAAATGGTTTGTATTTTGTCACTTTAAAAGTTGTGAACAGATGGAAGAATGGACAACTCTTTGTAGATCCGTCGCAATTCTAAGGAAATCAGCGATTTTCATTTCGATCCATTGAAAGCAATTCAAATGGAGAAAATTAAAAATCACAACAACTCGATTGAAGCGAAATACTTGGAACATGAACTGAAGAAATTTAAAGGGGAAATTTCATTGACTCGCCCACGACCACTAATCGTTCACGACAATCTCGAAAGAAGTTCATTGACCTACGAGCCGTTGGACAATACGAACTTGATTTCATCCTTCTCTCATGGTCACGAATGTGTACAAAACTTTTATAGGGAAAGTGAAAATGCAACGTTGGCGGAACAAGAAATTTTTAATCATTTGCTGCATCCAACTAACGACATGATTGACGAAGATATTGAATGCATAAATCGATTAATCGACACCAATGAAACGTCGAAGGCCGATGAACGAAATGTACACTTTGAAGATCAAATCGAAATTCTTAACTACGAAGAATCAGAAACAACTAACAGTGGAAAATGTAGCAATAGTCTGCTTGATGACGTAGAAGTTGAGCCAATACTAGAAGTAAAAGTCGTTCCGAAAGAACACACTTCATCCGCATCTACCCTTGAGTTAGTGGGCAAAACGATGAAGCACTTAGAAATAGCGATAACGAAACCTAAGGAAAACGTTGAAGAAAAAATTAAGAAAATTCACGAATGTTTCCATAGTTCCACTGAAGAGAAACATCCCGGCGATCAGAATCCATTCATTATAACAAGACTTGATGTTGCCAACCAACCACAAGCAATCAGTCAACCGACCATAGACCATGAATCTCTAATTCCTCCTGAGCAAAAGGCTATAGTCTCAGGACTTTTCGGTAGCCAGAGCGATCATTCGCAACGCTTAACTTTGCAAAAGTTTTTCCTTCGATGGATTCACTTTACTACAATCGAAAAATTGGCCAAGGAAAATATCTCATGCAATCAATCGCGCATTCAAAAGATAGAGGCGTTTCTCAATAACATTCGACTGGAGAAAAAGAAGCAAATACGAAGTGATGTGCGAAAAGTTGACGTTAAAAAGAAAACTGTGGAGACGGAAAATCCGGTCGTTCTGGCTAGAAAGTATCACCACAAGTAAATTGTATTATTTCCAGGCTTCCAAACGTGCTCGGTTTTCGGAAAATAAAAAAATGTTTCGAATAGGATTTTCAGGTGGAAAACGAGTTGTTCAAGAATCTCTTTTCTTTTCGGACCCGTGCAAAGTACAAAGCTCCTATACGTTTACTACAAGACATTTAATTGCAACATGGGGTAGATCGAGGTGGGAGTTGGGGGGATGCATTTTATATCGTCTTGAAATGACGAATCAGAGAAACAAAATATCCGTCTGTCCGCCTCTTCGTTTTTTTCTAAATGGCTGCAGCGATCACCCTGATTTTGCACTGGGAGATATAGTCGAAAAAGTGACCAAAAAAATGGATTTTCGAGGGTCGGTCGGTAAAACTTTTTCGCAAATATCTCATCATTTGATATCACAAAACTGTAAAAAAAATTTTGTGGAAATCGGGTCAGTGATCTGGGCACCAATGGAATGGACGAAATCGAGTTTCTTGGCCATATACTGGTTTTTCGTCTATATTTGCTCAACTATGCAATATGGAGATTTACTGACGAAGGCAAAGTTGTAGAGAACACGTGTCTGTCACAGGATTTCGGGGAAATATGGCCCAATCTTGGGATATGACCACTTCTAGAATTAGGAGGGATGACCCATATCTCTAGAACTATAAAAGGTAGAAAGTTGCTTTCAAAGGCAAAGTTGTAGAGAATAAAATTTTATACAACACGTGTCTCAGGGTTTTGAGTAAAAATGCCTCAATCCTGGGATATGACCACTTCTAGAACTGGGAGGGATGATCCATATCTCTAGAACTGTAAGAGGTAGAAAGTTGCTTCCAAAGGCAAAGTTGTAGAGATTACAATTCTAGACAGCACGTGTCTCAGGGCTTTGGGTAAAAATGCCTCAATCCTGGGATATGACCACTTCTAGAACTGGGAGGGATGATCCATATCTCTAGAACTATAAGAGGTAGAAAGTTGCTTCCAAAGGCAAGTTTGTAGAGAATAAAACATTAGAGAACACTTGTCTCAGCGTTTTGGGTAAAAATGCCCCAATCCTGGGATACGACCACTTCTAGAATTGGGAGGGATGATCCATATCTCTAGAACTATAAGAGGTAGAAAGTTGCTTCCAAAGACAAAGTTGTAGAGAATGAAATTTTAGGGTACACGTGTCTCAGGGTTTTGGGTAAAAATGCCTCAATCCTGGGATATGACCACTTTTAGAACTGAGAGGGATGATCCATATCTCTAGAACTATAAGAGGTAGAAAGTTGCTTCCAAAGGCAAATTTGTAGAGAATAAAATTTTAGAGAACACGTGTCTCAGGGTTTTGGGTAAAAATGTCTCAATCCTGGGATACGACCATTTCTAGAATTGGGAGTGATGATCCATATCTCTAGAACTATAAGAGGTAGAAAGTTGCTTCCAAAAGCAAAGTTGTAGAGAATAAAATTTTAGCGAACGCGTATCTCACGTTTTTGGATAAAAATGCTCTATTCCTGGGATACGACCACTTCTAGAATTGGGAGGGATGATCCATATCTCTAGAACTATAAGAGGTAGAAAGTTGCTTCGAAAGGTGAAGTTGTAGAGAATAAAATTTTAGATAACATGTGTTTTGGGAAAAAATGGCCCAATCCTGGGATATGACCACTTCTAGAATAGATAACTCATATCTCTGGAACTACAGCAGTTAGAAAGTTGCTTCCTAAGGCAAAGTTGTAGTGAATAAAATTTTATACAACGCGTGTTTCAGGGTTTTGAGGATAAATTACCCTATAATAGGATTTAGTCACCTCCAGAATAGCGATCACTCGTATCTCTAAAACTAAGGCAATTAGAAAGTTGCTTCCGAAGGGAAAGTTGTGAAGAGTACAATTTTAGAGCGCATTTGTTCAGGGTTTTGGGAATCAATGGCCCAATCCTGGGATATGACCACTTCTAGAATTGGGAGATATGACTCATAACTCTAGAACTGTGGCAGTTAGAAAGTTAGTTCCAAAGACAAAGTTGTAGAGAATAAAGTTTGAGAGAACATGACTATTTCTGGAATTGACTCAATCCTCTAAAATTGTGGCAGTTAGAAAGCTGCTTACAAAGGAAAAGTTATAGAGAATTAAATTTTAGAGAATGCGTGTTTCGATTTTTTAGTGAAAAATGACACATTCCTGGGATATATTTAGATACGTCTTACTTTTTGCCACATCTATTCTATTCTATTCTGCTAGTGAATACACTCAACTACTTGGGAAAAAGATACATTTGATTTTGTGTTTCGATTGCTCTTCCTTCTAAAGGAAGAGGTTTTAAGCACGGTTTGGATGCCTGTCGAATGAAAATTGTAGTTTGATCAAGAAGTCAATTTTTTTAGGTTAAAAATACAACAAGACATCATCGTGCTACAGAAACTGAAACTTGAGAGACAAGAACGAATGATAACTGAACTGAAAATGTCAAAAATTAGCGACGACGCGAAAGACGCCAAAGCCACTATTAAAGACGATTTGAAAAATGTTATTCGAAATGGTTGTGTGAATTCACGTGCCAAAGCTCGTTGTTTACAGGTTAGACAATGGCACTGACAAGCTTTAACAGAACTGACACAATTGCATTTCTCTTATAATTCACTAAATTCATTTTCTCAAACAGATTGTGGCTAATGTTAAAGATGAAGATGATGACGAGTACGCAAAACTTCAAGCTCGTGGCATTCCAAAGTTTTTGATAGAAATGGAGCAACGAGCGATCGAACGAAATCGTAAGCATAAGGAAGCGAAGGATAGACGTGAGCAGCTGGAGAAAGAAAAGGAAGAACTCCGGTTAGCCGCTGAAGAGGCGAAGGTAAGGAAATTTAGTCATTCTCCTCGATACCCACGAATCGGATCGAATTCCTTCTATTTTATAGCGTCTCCAGGATGAAGAAGCGAAACGCAAACGCATTGAAGAATTACGAGAGAAACGGCGACAAGAAAGACTGATGAAAATTCAAAAAGAGAACGAAAGACTCAAACAAATTGAAAATAACAAAAAGGCTAACGATTTTTATCGGCACATGTTGCTATCCCGTTTAGGGATGAACTGTTTTAAGATTTTAATCAAAATTAAAAAAAGGAATGAACGCAAGGCCGACATTTTCCATCGACACACGACTGTGAAAAATTGTTTTCATTTATGGAAATTGCACGTTCATAATGTGTGGAATTATCGTAAGAAAAAGGCGCAAGATCATTTTAATCATCAGTTGGTTAAGAAATGTATGAACGCATTGAAGAAAGTGAGCTTCCATTTGTCTTTATCTTCTTCCTTTTCCTACCGAACACTTTGTTTTAGTATCAACTTCTACAACACAGTAAAATGTTAGTGGCAATCGATTGGTGCGACATGAAATTAACCGAACGAATGTTTCATCTCTGGATAGGACACACAAAGATGGAAAAGATTCTAGACGAGATCAAAATGCGACAAGCCGAAGCTCACTACAACTGGTAATAAAGTTGCTTCATTTGTATTCATCGAACTAATCAATTTGCTTTTCTAAAAAGGCATTTAAAATGGCGAGTAATCGACCATTGGCAACGCTTACAAACGATACTGAAAATAGAGAAGGAAACAGAAGAACGACGACAACGTTGGAGAATGAAAATTTGGGAATTGTTGCCAGACTACACACCCAATCGAGATAACTAACAAAACTGCAGTTTCGTATCTGTAAATTAAACAAATGATTGATTACAAGTCCGTTACATTTTAGAAATAAAAGCTTAGCCTCAACATTTGGGCCTAGATGTTGTTTTGTTTTTGAAAAAAAGTTCTAATATGTGAAAATGGTGTAAACATAAAGACCTAAGGACCAGGGTTGTATTAGCGTCGCTAATCGTAAGCGTCGCTAATAGCGAAGCTAATTTCAAATACACTCGCTAATAGCGACAAGCGTTTCGCTAAACCCTGAATTAGCGAGGTCTTATTTTCGCTAGTCGCTAATCGCTAATTTTCTGATTCTAAAAGACTAATTCAATGGAAGATTTTCAAACTTATTGCTTTTTGCTGACCTACATTTTGCCAAATCAGTGAAGATTTATAAGTTCCCACCAGTTAGAAAAGTGGATGAAAAAGAAATCACTACAAATGTTTTTGAGAATTTTGAATAATTTTGGGAGTCAGATGACAAATATGATAAATAATAATATTTGTTGAATGATAACGCATGATTAATGTTAATTTGCATTGATAGGTTCTGTCGGTTTTATCAAAAACTTCTCCAGAACTTTTGATATTAGATGGACAAACTGGTTGATGATATTTTTTCCAATGAAATCTTGTAATCTCCTAAGGGCTTTAGTTGGTCTTAAGTTCGGCCTAATAGTAAAAAAAACTTTCAGTTAGTTTTGAAGACACAAAAACTAAACAAGAATCTATCTACTGCCTGATCTTTAAAATCTTGGCTCAAAGTTCCAACCATTTTAACAAACGTAAGCTTCATTTTTATGGATTTCCGTTACTGCCAAAACAAGAAATATAAGTCGAAAAAACCTTTCACCCCCTCAAAAGAGCATCAATACTACCGTCCAGTTAAATATCTTAACTTACATTTCAACCTTCAAAGTTAGCGACGGTTAGCGTTCGCTAATAGCGACCGCTATTAGCGCGCTAATTTTTTCCTGATTAGCGAAATACGTTAGCGGCGCTAGTATTTTTCTCAGTTAGCGTTAGCGTTAGCGTCGCTAAAAAAATTGGTTAGCGAATACAACCCTGCTAAAGACGCTATTCTCTAAAATTGTATTCTCTACAACTTTGCTTTTGGAAGCAGCTTCCTAGCTGCCATAGCTCCAGAGACATGAGCCATCCCTCTCAATTCTAGAAGTGATCATATCCCAGGATTGGGGCATTTTTCCTAAAACCACGAAACAGGTGTTCTCTGAAATTTTATTCTCTACAACTTTGTTTTTGACAGTAAGTCTCCATATTGCATAGTTGAGCAAATATTGACGAAAAACCATCTGCTTTCGTATAATGCCAAGAAACTCAATTTCGTCCATACCATTGGTCACAGTCCCAGTTTCTTTATTTCTATTTTAACTTATTTTCCTTTATTTTTCTTCTAACTTATTTTCTTCTTCTGGAAGCGAAGCGGTGGATAACTTGAGCTCTCTCGTTTTAGGAGACACTTTTTCTCTCTGGATTTACACCTGCCCCACTTGTTGACCCCGAACTCGATCTCATCATGTAAGTACTGACATTCATTTTCATTTCATCAGTGAATTACACTACTTCACCCACCTCCTCATTTTATCGGCCAGTTAAGCTATTATAAGTGCACGCAGTCACGTTTTTGTGTACTGGATATGGGACCCTCAGCACGATCTGTGAGGCCCAACAGTCGAGGGGCTAGCCCTAAAATTTGTATCCAGAACATTGTTCTTAAGTTAGCTTTTCCAAAAGGGCACTCTACACTTAACGTTACTCATATAAATGCAGACGGACTACGTCCAAAGATCGATGAAATGCGAAGCTTAGTGAAGGGTGTGAATTTACATTGCTTGGCTATTTCGGAGGCACATTTCAAGAGCTATGTTTCTGGTATTTCGGTGGGACTGGAAGGGACTGAGGAATGATAGACCTGGACGTAGGAAAGGTGGGGTAGCACTATACATCAGGAAAGACTTGAGCGTACGGGTTTCCGCCGAATCAGTGTACACGCTGGGGTGCTTGGAGTATCTTCTAGTTGAGCTTTGGTTAGCTTCAAAAAAGGTTCTGCTGGGCGTAATGTACAAACCGCCAAAGGTCGACCAGGTTGATGAATTGAACGACGTACTGCAGCGCTTTGCAGTGTCATGCGCAGATATTATAATTGCGGGGGACTTTAATGAAGACCTGGTGACACGTTCTGCTAAGACGAGACGATACGTGTCAGTAGTTTAGGGCATGTCTTTGAGATTTGTTTCTGAGGAGCCGACCCACTTCTCGTCGACAACGTCCACTGCCATCGACCATTTTATGACCAGCTAATTGGACAGGGTATCTCGGTTCTCTCAAATCAGTCTTTTAGGCGTCTCGAAACACGACCTCATCTTCCTTTCCATGAAATGTAATATGGGACACGTTAATAGGCCTCCAAGAATGGTGAGGCAACTGCACCGTCTGGATACAGAGAAGTTGGCAGCCGATGCAGCAGCGATAAACTGGATGAGAATGATTTACCTCAGTGGGCTGGTTAATATGTTTAACAAAGACATTCTGCAGCTCCTTGATACGCACGCTCCTTTGGTACCATGTATGTCGAAGCGCTCCGTGAATCCATGGTTCAGCTCAGAAGTGAGTAAGACGCTAATCGATCGTGACCTAGCATATGCTGAGTGGAAGAGAGATCGGACGAAGTTTTGTCTATTTAAAGTGCTGAGGAATCGTGCGACACAAGTAACCCTAATGGCTAAAAAGGGGTATTTTGGGAAGAGATTTGCTCTGTTGTACCAACATGGAACCTGTGGGGTGGTTTGCGTCAGCTGGGTTTTCTTTCTGAATCGTATTCAAATTCAACGTACATTTCGTACGTAGAGCTGAATACTCCAAGTTTCCGAGGGTATTGAACGGATCAGGAAATCCCACTCTAAGTGGTACAGTGAGGGAAGCCCCTGAATTCTCATTTCGTGGAGTGACTGTCTCAGATGTGCTCTCGTCGATTCGTAGCGTAAAGTTAAATTCCGTTGGCCTTGACCAAATCCCAATTTCATTTATCAAGCTACTCCTACCATTTATATTGCCAGTGATTACTCATCTATTTAACCTGGTGATCACGAAATCCGTGTGCCCAAAGTGCTGGAAAGTAGCGAAGGTCATTCCTCGTCATAAGAACACGCGCAGTAACTCGCTGAATGACTTTAGACCCATAAGTATGTTGCCATCGCTATCCAAAGCGCTTGATAGGATCTTGAAGTGGCAGATGATTGACTATATGAATGAACATGACATGATGTATAAATTCCAATCGGGTTTACGGACTGGTTACAGTACGACGTCCGCACTTTTGCAAGTTACAAATGACATAAGTATTAACACTAGTAAGAACGTTGCCACTGTTCTCCTGCTTCCTGATTTCTCAAAAGCATTTGACTCGGTGTCGCATAGTCTCCTCCTCGTGAAACTGGCGGATAAATTCGGTTTCACTTCGAGTGCCGCTGATCTCATGATGAGTTACCTTACACATCGCTCGCAGTCTGTGTTCATCAATGGGTTTAAGTCAGCTGAGTTGAGCGTTACGCGCGGGCTGCCGCAAGGTTCAGTGCTTGGCCCTGTTCTGTTTGCCTCGTTCATTAATGATCTCCCTCAAGAACTGAAGCATTCCAAAAGTCATCTCTTTGCGGACGACTTTCAGGTGTACCGATCCGTCAATCAGGATATCGTTTTTCTGGATATTAGTCTCCTGAAGTCGGATCTGTCAGTAGTTTCTTCATGGGCGACCACGCAACGACAGAGACATCGTAAACGATTCTTTCTATGCCAGAAGGGTGTCTAAGTACAATATGCTTCCGAAAATAGTAAAGAGTTAATTATTCGCTAACGGGCTTTAAAAGTGCGTGTAAGGACTATTTGGGCTTGATCTGACACTAGGTTCCTAACGGCTTTACTTTTCTTTCGACATCTTCCTATTTATTCGATTAAATTATTCATATTTCAGTGCTCGACTTTGATCGAGGTTGGCGTTAACATCTGGTAAGCAAGGCCAATTGTCACTTATCCACCGCCTCGGTCCAGTCTCAGTTTAATTGTACTTGCTAAATGAACATTCCTTTTCTCTTATATTAAGCAATGCAATCCTTTTTATTTTAACGTTTTATTTGTTAACGCGTAGCTTGATCGCGTCTTATTATGTGAATCAAAAGGTCCAAGATCTTATACATATTTTTTATTTTTTTTTTTTTTATTTATTGCAAATACAACATTAGAGGCTCTTGGCCTGTACATGTGAGGTACATTAATCAAAGTAAAAGATTTTAAATCGTACATTGTTTTTTTTT
>CM055403.1:176536317-176559205 GCA_029228625.1 Pseudolycoriella hygida | reverse complement strand
ATCTTAAATTAAACATTACCTTTTTACTTTCGACCGTCCTGAGAGACGGAAGTATCATTTTAAACTCTTAGTTTTGCTTTCGAATATCAAAGAAGATAAAAGTATTTTTATTAAATTAAATATCATCATCACGCTTATAGACGGAAAGCATAGAATCATTCAAGTTTAAATTGTTGTAAATAAAATCAAATCAATTGCAAGCTGTTAATACATTTACGATAAATAAATTCATCGATAAATCATAAGAAGAAGCGTCTGGCTTATTATTACAAATACATTCGAGTGGCGTTGATGTTTCCCATGTTCATATTGCTATCACTGGAAGTTTCCGTTTCGTCGCTTGGTACTCAATTTACACACGAATCATAAGAAGAAGATTAGTATTTTAAGGAGAAACCGTGAGTCTTTTATATTGAGAAATAGCCATTCAGATCATAAAAAGTGTATATAATTGTTGTGAAGTGTGGACAACGTCATAGATAATATTATCATTCCATTCTTCATATATTTTGTCACATATTTCTAAGGATTGTTATACCCATTCACTTGGATATCACAATTCATTGTCAACGCTCCCTCCTTTCTGTCGAGCCAGGAAAGGATCAAAAGGGAACGGTTGCAGTTTACACGCAGTAGAACAAGTCCAAGTTTCCTTGTTTTGGTTCGTTTTCAATTTTAGATGACACTTATTAATGCATTGTAAGTGGAAGAATTTTTTACACTTTACGCATTGAAGAGGCTTACATTTAGTATTAATATTTAGCTTACAGATTGGGCAGTTTTTTGTTACTATGGGGTTATTGTTCATTGTTGTCAGAATCCGTTTTCGAACAATGTCTACATAATCAAACGGACGCATAAATATTTATTTATTTACTCGATGCAGACTTATCTAATTGAAAGGCAACATTTTACTGTTATGTTTCGCATCCCAAATAAACAAACACTAAAGAGTTTTTCTCAAGTTCAGGACATTTGCACACTATCAGCAATAAGTGAATTTAATTTAATTTGCTGTTATTTTTAAAGATATAATTTATTAAATGGCTATCAGCTTTGTCTATTCAATATGTCACTCTGTTTAGCTTTTCTGAATTTAATTTAATTCAGTTTAGGTTTGAGTCTTCACTTTACTTCAATATGACCGAAAACTGAAAGCTTTTTTCCAAAGTGCGTAGGGAACACCTAAAGTTCAAGAGTCAAGAGTGGTGGGTTCTCTTTCACCACTCCATCCACCGTTGACGACTCACACACGAAACTTTCACAGTCCTATTGTTCATAGGTCACCTTGACAAAAATGTGGCTTGAGCACAATAATTTATGTTTGCAGTTTGGGTGTTTTGATTTCCTTTCTGCTTTGTAACAGAGAACTTGGCTAATAGATCAACGAATTACACTTCGTTACACCGTTTGTGCTATTCTATTTCAAGTTCAAGTAATGATGTTAACAAAACGAAACAAGCACTTGAAAACAACAACTTCTTTCCAAAGCCGATATCAATGTCAGTTGAAGGTTGTAAAATTATGAGGACTCCAATTTTACTTCGAGTTTGGTAGATTTAAATTTTATTCCAAATAAATTTTACTGCAGTGGGGAACAATTTAGATGCCGGGAAATGTGAGATGTTAACTAAATAAGATTAACAGGAGGTAAATTTTTCCTCTTTCCGTCTTTTGAACACAAAAATTGTAGACTAAATTTAACGAGGTAGACGAAACACGTCTTCTCCCTTCGACACTTCTACTACTACTGTCAATAAACCTATAGTCTCCAGACCACTGACTCGATTTCCACAAAAAAAAAAAAAAATTCATAGTTTTGTGAGATTAAGTGCTTTCATTTGACACCAAAATGAACAATTTCCGTGCTGTACTTTGCGAAAAGGTTTCACCGACCCTCGAAACATCATGTTTTGCTCACTTTTCCAACCATATCTCCGGAACCACTTGACCGATTTTGCTCTTCTTTGAACTAGAACCTAGAATCATGGGAAAGTGAGAAAAAAGTTTAGGGTGATCGGGGCAGCTGTTTAGAAAAAAGACAGGATGGACGAACAGAGGGAATTTTGTTTTTCGCTGATTCGTCATCTCTGCACGATATTTAATGCATCCCCCCCACTCCCCCCCACTCCCCCCCACTCCCGCCCGATCTACCCCATATTACAATAAATTGTCTTGTAGTAAACGTCTAGGATTTTTGTACTTCGTATAGGTCCAATAATGTGCAGAAATTCGAATCGTTTGTTTCATTTCTTGTTCATATATTTATTTTCAATAAAATTTTAAACTACAAACAAATTATATTTTATATACACTTTCAATAAAATAAAATGTTCTCCATTAATACTGTACAATAAATTTGTAATTAAAAAAGAAAATCTATAAATAGACGATCGAGCAATTTTGCATTTAGTTTATGAGCAATTAAGGATCTTTGCTGGTTGACAATCGTCTAGTATTTTGTAATTCTAGTTCAGTTATTCAGTCTGATTTCATATTTTACATCCATTTTGACATAACAATTAAATTACTCATGGATTAGTAGAGATTCAAAGTAAAAATGTCTTCAATTAATATTTTTTCTTCATTTTCTTTTGTTCAAATCAAATTTTGTCTTTGCTTTTTGAATATTTTGTTCATAAAAATTATTTACAATTGTCTATACCCTTTGTTTAGTTTTTGTCAATATAAAGTTTGATTTTTTTTATCTAATTTTTGATTATTTACACAGTTAGGTCATGATATTTTTGCTCTTTAAATTTCATCGTTTTATGTTCCAGGTAATACAAAAATTGTGCTAAACGATTGTTGAAATTAAAATGTTAGAAATAAAAGTTAACGGAAACCAATTCAAATTCTGTACAAATCACTGTAACGATCGCATGGGTAAAATATTTCTCAGGCAGGCGGTTTTCATTGATAAAAGCTCGTTATTTCACACGACAAGAAAATTATTCGATTGTCAGGTTCTAAAAAAACGGTTGACCACAAATGACGTCATTGGTAAATTGTGACACTTTTGACCCCCATAAATGTTACGTCACTTCGAAGACTCAGAAAATCCTTTGACTAAATTCCATATATAAATAACTGAAAATCCTCGTCCGAATCTTAGAAAATCCCATACAAAAGAGAAAATCCTTTGTCAACGAAACCTGTGATTATCTGCCCCTCGCTGTTAACTTACAGGCATGACAGAAACCTGCGTCCAAGTACAAAACTTATATTTATTTTGCTATGACCGGCGGAATAATTTTTCAACACTTTCAGTTTTCACATACAAAAATTTAAATTTACGCAAAACAATGTTACGCCCCCCCCCCTCTTCCCCCATTGAGGAGGTATGTGTGAAGCAGGGGTTAAATCAATGAAGTGTCATTGGGGGTCGTACACATATTACGTCATACTTTTTTCTCGATTTTTTGACTCCTGCTCCCTCCTCCATGTCACGTTGCATCACGTTTGACTTACAATCCCTAAAAAATGACGTCACATTTCCGACCCCCTCCCCTACCTGAAAACATATGTCCAGAAGCCGTTCGGCGAGGGTCATTTTAGTCATTTTGGGTTTCTTGTAAATAACTCGATCAAAATAATTCAGTAATTTAGTTTATGTTTTGAATGTCTAATAAAAATTTTTCCTTTTTATTGGAACAAAACGTGACGTCACGTTCCATACAGACACCCTCCCCCTCCCCCGTCCGATTCCGTCACGCTTTCAGTAACCCCCCCTCCCACTCTGAGTGTGACGTAATATGTGCACGACCCCTTCACACGAATGTATTAAGGATCGGTACACTACACACTTATCAAGAGTACGTCACCATGTTGGCGAATCATTCCAACATTCCCAGACGGAGAAGGGCAAAGTAGTAGTAAAAACCGCGAAGACATCATTAACATGATCAATTCACAAAATTAGTGTGTTACCGATCGAGAACGCCGTCGGTACAATAGACCATTAGTCGAAAACAATCACTCAAACGAACTTGAATTAAAAACAAGAGTAGCATGCACCCCTCGTCCAACTTTCAGACAAATTGAGCATTCAGGCTCAAGTCAACAATAACTTGAGGGAATTTCGACATTCTTCATTTTGCGGTTAGGAATAATGCTTTGGATTTAAGGCTTTGTGGCTGATCGTTCAAATCATGCACAAAGCAATATAACCAAATGTAAATAAACGAACAAATTACTGGCTCCGCTCTTTACACTTGCATGTTACATCATCAGAGGCGAGTGGAATGCGCCTAAAAACATTCCAAGAACGAGCGAAAATGCCATAGCCCACACAGTAGGAACAGTAGTCAGTTTGGTCGTTTGGTTTTTCTTCTTTTTTGGGACGGGACTGTTACGTCTCTGACGCAACGGCTCCAATGTCTCTGCAAGCGGTAAAGTGGAACAGGTGAAAAAGAACCAGCAGAGAGGAAGCACGAACATTGAAACGACAAATCAGTCGAATCAGTTTGCGAGCGGCACCCGTGAAGAACAGACGCACCGAGGAACATCACCTCCGCACATCGCACCACATATTTATAAAATATTTCTAATAAAATCTAGTGATTCAAACGTATAAAAAGACGGTGTCGTTATTTCGGAACGGGCAGCCACAACCTTATTCAACAATCTTTGCAAAAAGAAAGAAAAGTCAAATTTTTGCAGCTTAAAAACTGAAAGTACAGAAAAAATTATTTCGTCGTTGTGTTTGGCATTTGTGAAGCAATTTTTCGAACACAACGTAGTTTTGTTCCGAAAAAGTGATGCAATATTTTTTAAAGAATAAAAGTTTAACCACAAGATAAGATTCAACTCTAACAAATTTTTGCGTAGTACCAGCGGTAGTGTCACCTCAAACGATATCATTAATTTTGGAAGCGGACTTACGGACTGCGTCACACCCTAACTTTAAAGAGGCCTTTGTATGCGATATCAGTCGTTTTCTCCGAAAAAATGCTTTTCCGAAAAAATTTACCTCTAAAACAATTTATTCCGAAAAAAAAATTTCAGAAAAAAATTTATTCCGAAAAAAGTTTTTTCCAAAAAAAGTTTTCTACGAAAATGTTTTTTACTAACAATAAAAGTTGTCTATGAAAAAATGTTCTCCTCCGAAAAACATTTTTTCCGAAAAAATTGTCTCCTAAAAAATTTTTTCCAAAAACATTTTTTTCCTAAAAAAACTTTTCCTAAAAAATGTTTCTCCTAAAAAATTTTCCGCACCAATCAATCTCTATAACTTTCCCGAAGAAACCAACTTTTAATTCAGAAGATAGCATTTTTGAGTATTCACAAAATTCAAGATGACGCCGCTTCGACAGCTACATGAAAAAAAATTTTTTAGGAGGAGGAAAATTTTTTTCGAGGAAAAATTTTTTTCAAGACAACTTTCTTCGAAGAAAAATTTTCTACGAAAAATGTTTTTTCAGGAAAAAATTAACTCCGAAAAAAATTTTCTCCTAAAAAATTTTCTCCTAAAAAAATTTTCTCCTAAAAAAAACTTTCTCCTAAAAAAATTTTTCCTAACAAATGTTTCTTCTAAAAAAAATTTCCCGGAAAATTTTTTCGCATCAATCTCTATAGCTTTCCCGAAGAAACCAACGGTCTAGGTGATCTAATTCAGAAGACAGCATTTTTGAGTATTGGGCTTTGACAGCTACATGGAAACAATTTGTTTACAAGAAATTTTTTTTCGAGGAAAAATGTTTTTCGGAGACAATTTTTTTCGGAGACAATTTTTTTCGGAGAAAAATTTTTTTAAAAGAAAATTTTTTCGGAGACAATTTTTTTTCGTAGGCAATTTTTTTTTGAGAAAAAATTTTTTTTAGAAAAACTTTTTTTTCGAAAAAAATGGTTTTCATGTAGCTGTCAAAGCTGAATACCAAAAAAATTTTTTTGGAAACATTTTTTTCAAGAGAAAATTTTTTTTTGGAAAAAATTTTTTTCGGAGACAATTTTTTTTAGAAACAATTTTTTTAGGACAAAAATTGACTCCGAAAAAAAATTAAAAAACATTTCTCTTCGCAAAAAAATTTTTTTCCAAAAAATTTCCTCCGAAAAAAATTTTTTCCAAAAAAAAATTTCCTTCCGAAAAAATGTTTTCCCAAAAAATTTTTTTCAGGAAAAATTTTTTTCGAAGACAATTTTTTCGGAGAAAAATTTTTTTCTAAAAATTTTCTAAAAAAATTGCCTTCGAAAAAACTTTTCCTCGAAAAAATTTTCTTCGAAAAAAATTTTTCCTCGAAAAAAATTTTCTTCTGAAAAAAAGGTTTTCCAAAAAAAGTTTTTTTCAAAAAAAAAATTTCCGCACCAATCTCTATAGCTTTCTCGAAGAAACCAAACGTCTAGGTATTCTAATTCAGAAGATAGCACTTTTGAGTATTCACAAAATCCAAGATGGCGCCGCTTTGACAGCTGGACTACATTTTCTTAAGATCCCAAAAAATTCTCCTTAACAAACTCTATAGGCGTTTCGAAGAAACTAACTCTCGAAGTATTTTCATTCCGGAGCTAAAATTCGAAAACCCAAAGAAGCAAAATTTATTCCAAACGAAAATCCAAGATAACGAAAAAATTCTCTTGATCAAACTCTATAACTTTGTAGAAGAAGTATTGTCATTTCGAAGCTAAAATTCGAAAACAAAAGGGAACCTAATCTTTTGCTAAGGAAAATTCAAGATGGCGCCCTTCTTAAGATCTCAAAAAACTCTCCTGACCAAACTCTAAAACTTTTCCGAAGAAACCAACTTTCCAGGTATTGTCACTCCGGAGCTAAAATTCGAAAACTCCAAGCATTACCTGAGAAACCGTCAAAATTGAACAGCTTTTCACATGCTATGACTTTTCCAGGGTTTTCCTGGCCGATTCTAACGTTCAGTGAAAATTTCAGGAAGATCGGCTGGCTAGTTCTCGAGATCGAAAATTATTGATAGATACACAGTCCATAGAAAAATGTAATTTTCACACCTCGATATCTCAGTCTGGACGCGTTGGAAAACTACGTAGTTTTTTCTTAAATAATTGGTAGGGGGAGAGGGCATGGGACGGTATGCCGTTTTTTCGAGTTTGTGGACTTCTTTTTTGGGGCGCTACCGCTGCGAGCATAATAACTTAACTATTTTACTATCTTCAGTTCATGATATCGACGTTACGAGGATAATAGATGTCGCCACTTTCGTTGCGAATGGCCTATAACATCGTATGTCAAAATAAAAGCTTTCGAGTTTTCAATATTTTGCATTGAAATTGAAAGCTCTAAGCTTTCAACTTTCGATCTTTTAACAGGGCAGTACTACAAAAATGTGTGACACAAACAACGGGAAATTTACAGTTAGCGTAAGCCTCTCCACCTTGAGTTTGACGTCATTTGCGGTTGGCACGAAAATAAAATTTCGTTGTTTGAGTGTTTGAGTTCGCGAAATGATTGAAATTAACAAATTATGACTCAATAGAAGACATAGACACTTACTTCGACAGCTTTTAAAGCTTGCAACCAAATCTAGTTCCACAATGACAAAATTAATCCATTCAAGACCCCGCGAACCTCCGTGTAAGCTCTAAAAAATGTCCAACAGTCGGTGAATAAGACACTTACGGAATTGTCTCAAAAACGAAAAAAATTATTTCCATGTGAGTTATGAGTGTTCGAAATTGATGAAATATGGAGGAACGTAGGGGCATTTGCCTCTGATAAATAATGTTAATTTTTACTTCAATGATCTCTTTCACCCAATCCTCATGAAATTTTGTCGCGGTACTTAAAACTACCTCCTTGTAAACGTGTGATGTAAAATGTAGAAAATGTAACTTACTGGAAATATTTCCGGCGATCGTTGCGCTAAAAATGACTCGTTGATTAGGTCTCTCGGAATTGGTTTCCATTTCACAACCAAACGAATAGTTTGCAAGTAGAAAAAGAAATCTTTGTCACATTGCATCATCAACTGAAACTTTAACGAAATTATGAATAAATCAACAAACAGGCGGAAAAATGGTTTCATTTTTTCAATAAACAATTCCATGCACCGACCACGTTATTTAGGCTAACTAAACAATTCCTAGAACATAATTTGATATTTTGTTCTTAAAATAAATATTTTTCTTTTCTCACTACGTAACAACGATTATAAATTCCATAATATCAAGTGCGAACGATTAAACCTAGTTTTTTGAATGAACGATTTTTTCCGAGAGAAACTAAACTAAAAAACTAAATTTTCTAAAAACAAAAAATAACCAAAAATGAGATTGCAAAGCGTGCGCAAATCCGTCATTAGCAGATGAGTACAAAATTAACAAATTGACGTAATACAAACTCTAGACGGAGTTATCCAAAGAAAACGAAAATGATTAGCCCGTAAATAAGCTGCAAACATTAAAACAAAACTTAATTCATTGGCATGGCATTAGGTTGGTGCTGTTGTGAAGGAGGTACTTGTGGTATGGGCTGATGACTCGAACCTCGTCGTCTTAAAAATATACGAGAACTATTTGGTACTTGGCGTGACATAACGGTTAACGATGAACCAATGGCTAAAGATACGGGGGATTTGGATGAGCCTGGCAATCGGATAAAAACCGTTCCGACTGCGGCTGCACCATCAGCCGTTGTTTCAATGGCAATCGGTCGAATTTCTGGCATTGCTGGTGCTTTTGAGCGACCACGTTTTCGAATTTGTGTTGGCGAATTGGCACCCGGTCCGAGTAGAACGGTGATGGAAGCAAATGGCCGCTTTGCCATGTGCAGCATTTCGACAACGTGGCGTCGGCGTGCCCGGCGAATGTCGGCTGCTTGTTTTGTTTTCCATGCGACCACACAGACGGCCAAAAACAAAAAGAAACACGAAAAGAACACGGAGAAAAAGACAAACAAATCGATGTGCAACTGATCTTGACGGAAAAACACCAAACCGTAGCTGGCTACTCCATTTCTTGCGCGTAAAGCGATAAAGAATCTTGTTGCACTCAAGTTGTGAGCGGTTTGAGGCACCTGGAATATCAAATCGGAATTCAAACTCAGACTTCTCTTTGGCACTTTGCACTCACCGTCAAAACGAGTCGATTTTTGAGGCTGTAAACACGTAACAAAGTGTTGCAAGTGTTCAACGTCACATACGTACTCAAATCTTTAGCGTATTTGTCTTTGACAGAAAAGCCTTTAGTTGTTAATGGATGGCATCCCATTATATGAGGCAGCCACTGGGCGGCATCGTCTCGACTATCATCACTGGTGACATTATCATAATCAAAATGTGAAGGACTCGTTCCAATCGATTCAATCAATTCAGCTTGATTTTCCGGATACCAAACGTAGCGACTGTCCAAGTATATGTCTTGGTCTCCGTTCGTCTGATTCGGTAATACAACAAATGAATCATCCTGTGGACTCATAAACAAATCTAATTCGCCCTGGGTGACATCGACGATGATTCGAATGTCAACGTTCATGAAACGCGGTTGAATGACAAAGAACACAGTCTGACCGGGTCGTAGTGGCATGGGCTTCTTGCATTCATCAATTGTCTTAGCGTCGAAGCACATTTTCGACTCAACCGTTATCTGCTTGTAGCATTGATGCCCATCGATTGGATTTCCAGCATACGAATCCCGACACTTTGAACATTGCACCATCCAGCACTGTTGAGCAGAATTTTTACTCGATGATGCTGAGCACGTTGCGTCGCTCTCCGTATTGTTTCCACAGTTGCACTTCTCACCAGTTATCTGAATGATTGCGTTCAGTTATAAGTTGTCGTACAAATGTCGGCTAAGTAATTCTTACCGGATCACATGTATCGCCATGTCCATGACACTGGCACGGCCTACATGCAACTTTGAAATCTTCTGTTCCACGGAAATGTCCAAAGATACATCCTTCGCAGCGATCATCTGATGTTTGATTCGCACACCGTAAGCAAACAGCGTCTTCAGTTGGACCTTCTTCGAAATAAGTTTCGATTTCTTCTTTGCTTAAATTTCGCAACAACGAAACGTTGTCCCTTCCCACACACACTTCGCTGTGACCGTTACAATAGTCGAAACATCTGTGAAATTACGTCAAGGTTACTTTAAAGAAGTCCGTCATTCTTTCTGGGCAATTACTTCCGCTTTTACAAACGGAACGTACAAAAAGGATAGAAAGAAATACGAAAAGACACTACGAGGTGGCAAAATATCAGAATAGATGTTGCAAAAATGAGCAAGCAATTCAATGTTTTCTTAGAACTGCAAGAATTTAAAAGATCCGCACGGAAATTATCAGAAGTAATGTCAGAGGCCCTACCGAAGTATGTCTTATGACATCTGAAATCATTGATTTCGTTGGTCGAAATGTTCTCCCCTACACCATATCACGAGTACAATCAACGTAGTTTTCAGAAAAAATCCTGAAATAACTTTCTCTAAAATGTAATTCACACCAACTTTGCCTTTAAAAGCAACTTCCTAACTGTCATAGTTCCAGTGGTATTCGTCACCCTTCCTATCCCAGGATAGGGCAAGTTTCCCCTAAAACCCTGAAACACGTGTTCTCTAAAATTTGATTCTCTACAACTTTGCCTTTGGAAGCAACTTTCTATCCGTCATAGATCTCGAGATATGAGTCATACCTCTCAATTCTAGAAGTGGTCATATCTCAGGATGGGGCTATTTTTCCCTATAGCCCTGAAACACGTGTGCCCTAAAATTTTATTCTCTACAACTTTGCCTTTGGAAGCAACCTTCTAACTGCCATACTTTTAGAGATATGAGTCATCCCTCCCAATTCTAGAAGTGGTCATATCCCAGGATTGGGCTATTTTTGCCCAAAACCCTGAAACACGTGTCTCTAAAATTTTATTTTCTACAACTTTGCCTTTGAAAGCAACTTTCTATTTGCCATAGTTCTAGAGATATGAGTCATCCCTCCCAATTCAAGAAATGGTCGTATCTCAGGATTGGGCCATTATTCGATAAAATCCTAAAACAAGTTTTTTCTAAAATTGTATTCTCTACAACTTTGCCTTTGGAAGCAACTTTCTGACTCACATAATTCTAGAGATATGAGTCATTCCATTGAATTCTAGAAGTGGGCATATACCAGAATTGGGCAGTTTTTCCCTAGAACCTTGAAACACGTGTCCTCTAAAATTTGATTATCTACAATTTTGCCTTTGGAAGCAACTTTCTATCCGCAATAGATCTCGAGATATGAGTCATACCTTTCAATTCTAGAAGTGGTCATATCTCAGAATGTGGATATTTTTCCCTATAACCCTGAAACATGTGTTCTTCAAAATTTTATTCTCTACAACTTTGCCTTTGGAAGCAACTTTCTATTTGTTATAGTTCTGGAGATATGAGTTATTTCTCCCAATTAGTGAAATGGTCATATCCCAGGATTGGGCCATTTTTTCCCGAAACCCTGAAGAATGTGTTCTCTAAAATGTTATTCTCCACAACTTTGCCTTTGACAGTAAATCTCCATATTGCAGAGTTAAGCAAATATAGACGAAAAACCATCTGCTTTCATGTATGATCGAGAAACTCAATTTCGTTCATTCCATTGGTCTCAGTGTCAATGCCCAGTTAGATCAAGTGCTTTCATTCGACACCTAAATGAACAATTTCCGTGCTATGTTTGCTGAGATATTTGCGTCTTGTTATATGCTGACACCGAAGTCTGTGCATACACAGACCTGCTGGTGGAAGCAATTGACTACTCCAAAAGGAATAGAGTACCCATTATCCTAGGGTGCGACGCAAACTCGCATCACACGGTATGGTGTGGTACAGACATTAACCCGAGAGGTTCCTTGTTCCTTGTCCCGAAGTTAAGTCTGTCCGGAGAAAGGACGGAAAACTATGAAGTCATGAGTTAGAGAAGCTTAGAAGAGATTCCCGGAAGGCCTGGAATAAGGCCAGAAGGACAGCCCAGCAGACGGACTGGGATTTGTATAGAATCTCTCAAGGCATGTTCAGGAAGGCGGTTCGATGGAAAGCAAGAACGATAAGGAGGAGGCTCTGTGCTGAAGTAGAACAGATTCCGGATTATGCAAGGATTCACAAAGTCCTGCCGAAAGACTCGAGACTATTACCGGCCTCACTTAGGAGACCGGACAATAGCTTGACGAGCTGCGGGAAAGAGACCGCCATCCATCTACTTTAGATACATTTTCCTGGCTGTAGTGATACAAAGGTCAGAGACAACGTACCTGATCCTCCACCTCCGTCGGAAGAGGACTGGTCGTTGGCTAGCCGAATAGTTACTATAGACAAGTTAAAGTGGGCCGTTGGTAGATTCAAGCCGTTCAAATCGGCAAGGGAGGACGGGATATTCTCTGCGATGTTGAAAGAGAGTGGAGAGATCTTATTGGAACCACTTTGTGGAGTTCTTGAAAGTTCGCTAGTGTTTGGTCATGTCCCAAAGGCTTGGGAAAAAGTCAATGTGACGTTTATACCAAAGCCGGAAAAGCCCTCGAATTGCGAAGCCAAAGATTTCCGACCCATAAGTCTCACTTCCTTTATATTAAAGACTCTCGAGAAGCTCGTAGACTTCTACATCAGAGACGAAATCCTGTCGAGATACCCGCTGCAAGAGAAGCAACATGCATATCAGGTGGGTAAATCGACGGGCTCTGCTCTGCACACCCTTGTGGCCGGGGTAGAAAAGTCATTCGAATTCGGTGAGATTGCTCTTGGATGTTTTATGGACATTGAAGGAGCATTCGACAACACCGGCTTCGATGTCATTAAGCAAGCGCTAGAAGAAAGGGACGTAGCACCGGTAGTAAAGAGGTGGATTGGTAACATGCTCAGAAGCAGGACCGTGGAGTCCAACGTATGCGGCCACAAGTCCAGCTTCTGGGTATGGAAACGCTGTCCGCAAGGGGGGATACTCTCACCGTTGCTACGGTGCATGGTTGTGGACTCTCTGATCAAGAGGTTGAATGAGACAGGCGTTCATGTGCAGGGTTATTCGGACGACCTGACTATTCTAGTTAAAGGCAAGTTCGAAAGTACCCTGGGAAGTCGCTTGAGGAGTTCGCTGAGGTTTGTGGAGAAATGGTGCCTGGAGAGGGGCTTGAAGGTCAACCCCAACAAAACGGACATCGTGCTTTTTAGGAAAAGAAACACAGGACACAATTTAGTGGGGAACTTCAGGCTCTTCGGAAAGGTTGTTGATCCTAGCCCAAAAGTAAAGTATCTGGGGGTTACTCTCGACCAAAAACTCAACTGGATCGAGCATGTAAGACCCATGTTGAGCCATGGCTGCGTAGTTTGGTGGTCAAGGCTCAACGTGGAGTGCGCGAGGAAGGAGTTGAATGAAATTCAGAGGCTCGTGTACATTTGTGTCACGGGAGCTATGAAGACTACGGCCACAGCAGCCATGGAAGCGCTCATTGCGCTATCGCCCATCCAGACTATCGTTAAAGCAAGAGCCTTTGCCTCGGCGGACAGGCTAAAACAAAATGGTATCTGGATGAGGAATTTTGAATCTGGCTATGGAAGGATCCTGAAAGTGATCAACGACAGGATCTTTGATATGCCCAGAGATCGCATGATTCCACAGGTCGATTTTGTGAGGCGATACCAGATCGTTATACCGGACAGAGCGGATTGGCTAGGAAACTGGCCGACCTGCCTACCGGCGTGAGCTTTACGGATGGGTCGAAAACTGAGGAAGGAGCGGGAGCCGCGATCTATTCGTATGGGAGTGATGAATTTAGTTCCAGAAGGAATGACGGGTGGCAGAGCGACCATCTGCTCAGTCAGTCAGTCGATGATAAAGGCGCTCGCGTCGCCTGTGACAACGTCAAAACTGGTTAAAGAGCTGAAAGGGACCCTAAACCGATTGGGACTGAGAAATCAGATCACGATTGCCTGGGTTCCCTGGGCACACTGGTGTAGACGGTAATGAGAGAGCAGACGAGATAGCCAGACAGGGTTCAGCATCTGCGATCGAGGGCACAGAGCCCCACATCCCGATCCCACACTCTCTGTGTGAAAGGGCGGTGGAACACTGGGTGCGGGCTGAGTCCGCAAAGAGTTGGTGCGCGTACGGCGGAGGAAAGCACACGAAGTTTTTCTTCCCGGCGCCTGACGAGAAGTGGGCCAAGGAGTTTCTCAGAATGGACCGTAGTGGCATTAGGAGAGTAGTGGGAGCCATTACGGGTCACTGTGGATTGAACAAGCACTTGGCCAAAATGACCAGTTTGGCTGATCCAAGATGTGACTGCGGCTTGGAGGAGGAAACGGGCGTCCACATAATATGCGAATGCCTGAAGTTCCACCTGCTAAGGTGCATGACATTGGGTGGTTATGTGATTCGACCCTCCGATATCTTAGACCTAGGAGCTATCGTCCTAGATAGGTTCTTGGTGAGAACCGGAAGGTTTTAAATGATTTACATGATGAACGGGAAGAAAACAAAGGATCAATAGATCTGTGTTCTAGGAGCCAGAAATGGCCCATCCCACCCTGATAAATCTAAGTTCAAAAAGTCAATGAGCACATTGCTAAAGTGTGTCACAATCACTGGAACTAGAAAGACAAAGTGAAGGACTAACAAAACATAGAATTTACCTTTTACATTCGCCGTTGTTACGAGGATCACCAACAAACAAAGATTTGCATTTCTCGCATTTTGCTCCAATTGTGTTATTGTGGCATTGAATACATTCGTCTAACTTATCCGGTCCTCGACAATCGGAATGTCCGTTACATTCACATTGAATACTGCAATTGGCACCAACGTATCCGAAATTACACTGACACACATTCGGTTCAACGCATTTTCCACGCACGCAACCTTGTTCGCACACTGGTATACAATTATCACCGTCGGATTTGTATCCGTCACCGCATTCGCATTCATATCCAATCGGCCTGTCCACGCACCGCTCCGATTTCACATCACAACTATGATGATCGTTGATACACTCATTCTCCGGTGGACATCTAACGTAATTCCACATGAAGCCACCCAAATCGTCGACCTCCGAATCGGAAATATTGTTGAAACTGGAGTAGATGATATCACAAGTTGACGCCGCTGGAGCGTAAAGGGATCCTTCCGTACAAATGCCGTCGCCCTCGTTTCCGTTTCGTGAACACCAACCGCAAGGACCATGCAGACATGTAGAACATTGAGTAAACGAATTGCACGGTTCTGGACAACGGTCGATGTCGTCTGGGGTTAGAACTAAACCACACACACCGCCTGCACAATAAATTGGTTGATAACTGGGAAAAATGCATTCACTGAGCTGAGTCGACCATCGACAATCAATAAATCCACCATCTACGCTAGTCGCATTCAAACATGAGGAACAATTTTGGTATTCATTGCATCGCTGCTCACATTTGGAAATGGTCAATGCGGTCGATGGCAAATCCGATTCGCGTGCACAACTCCATTCCTTGTCGTTAATCTCTGACCATTCGCATCCCGCATTTCTCTTCAAACAATCTTGGCAATCGTTTGCGAAACAAATTTTGCTGTGACAATTGTTGACAACAGACACGGTAGTCAAATGTTCCGTCGGACAATATTTTCCCCACGACTTGCATTCATCGTCCACTGAAATGCATCTACCCGTTTCACATTCGACACACCATTGACACACTGGTTTCGATTCCGGATGCATAGGCCACGTTGCCAAGCAACTCGTGCATGAGTCAAACGCCGAACAATTTCGCTTCAACATCCAAGCATCATCGCATGCAACGCCTTGATTGTACACGAGGGTTCCGTTGTGACTACTGCAAACGTCGGTTCGATTGTACGAGTAACAATGACTGGCGCTGTCGTACGATGGTTTCACCGTACAATAACTGCATCCCATGAAGTGACGACACAGAAACTTCCCACTGCTCCATAATTCACACAAATCTTTCGGTAAATTTATTCGCGTCACTCGACTTTGACTGCTCCCATCCCAACCACCCACAATGTAAATGGAATCAGTTTCCTGATCGAATGTCATTGCTTGCGCGTACGTGGGTGACGGCAATTGGCCAATAATTTCAACATCTTCCGTTAAACGAACCCATTGATTGCATTTGTACACATAGGCAACGAGAACATCGCTCGAATTTACAGGCTGAGTTCGACCACCAAACACCACCATGTAATTGTCTGTAGCAACGGCGGAATCTGTAAAACAAAACTGAATGTCACATCCAAATCGAAGAGAAAATCAGAAAAAAACGTACGCAAAAAACGCTTTCGTGGAAGAAATTCCTCCGGACGATTCAGTTCCTCGAAAATGGGAAGTTCAGACCACAATTTCTTCGAATAGTCGAAGGCATACAAACGTTTCGATATTGAAGTGTGTTTATCGTTCACTGCGTATTCATAACCACCGACGACATAAACGAATTGTGACTGGATGTGATAAATGGAACTGTGGCCAAAGATTCCGGTCGGTCCGTGACCAGTCGTACTGAGCACCTCCCAAGTGCCTGTCGTTATGTTAAATTCATAAAAGTTTGGATTGAGGCCATTTTCTGGTGAAAAACCTCCGATTAACATGAGACCTTCATGGTAGCTGTCCTTAATCAAGGTCATTGTATGGCCAGCTAATGCCGGCGGTTGATTGTCCACAAGTACTTCGTCCCATCGTTGATTGACTAAACTAAACATCCAAAAATCGCCTAGAACCTTATTCCTGTAGCCTTTGCCTTTTCCAGTTAGACCTCCATAGATGTAAATGATTTGTTTCGAATGTAAAATATCGGCAGCATGGAAGTATCGCCCTTCAGGCATTTTGGCTTCGGTGGTTGAGTCTACTGTCACTTGCATCCACGAATTGTCCTTCGTGTCAAATTGTCGGATGTCGTTCAACGGTCCATGCGACAACGAATATCCACCAAACATCCACAATGAGCCCCGTTTGTCGGACACCAATGAATGCCCAAAACGAGGTAAAGTTTTTCGTAGATGTTCCACACTCTCGCTAAGTAACTGTGAGTTAAACAATTCGGTGATGATGAGATTTTGTGGTCGAATTCGTTGGGAACAATCCACATTTCCATATCCCGGCGAGCAAATGCAACGTCCATATGCTTTGTCGCAATGACCTTGGCCTCTGTCCGAGCTACAATTGTTGGAACATTGTTGCACTTCACAGTTTGGTCCAGTGTATCCGTCCGGGCAAACGCATTGATTTTTATCGTTGCAAATGTGAGGTGGAAGGCAGGTTCCGAAGCTACACGAACGAACATTGTACATGGCATTGAAGCCTTGTTCATATCGCCCCTTTTTGTAGTGTACAGTCATATGACCCGATCTGGCTTCGACGGTGAACGGCTTTGTGTCTTCACTGCAAAACACAGCAAGCAATTGACGTTGTTGTGTATTCCCAATCAGATCGGGCAGTCCATCATAGACATACACGGCATTCTCTCCACATGGAACATTTAGGTCTAAACCTTCAATCTCCAATTGAATCAAGGAATCATTCAGAACTACGCCGCCAGGGGTATGAGGACTGACGATCCAAAGACATTCACTGGTTTCTTCCGCATTAAAGTTTTTCAGCGACTGGTACGAACCAATTCCTTGTTTCCCCAAATCTTTGAGCATTCCACGCGCTTCACATTGAAAGTAACACTGACCGCCATCTTTCGGCTCACCATAAAAGTTTTTATTGCACATTTCACACTTCAATCCCTCTGTGTTATCTTGACAAAAGCATTCACCTGTCCTGACATCACAGATTCCAAGCGCCTGATTTCCGTGACCGTTACACTCGCACGGCTTACAACCTTCCGGTGATGTTGCATTGCCATAACTACCTGGTCGACATTGTTCGCAAAATTCACCTTCCGTCCAGTTTTGGCATTCGTCACATTTACCCACTTCCGATTCACACGTTGAGTGATTATTGCAACCGCAATTCAACGAACAGTCAGCACCGGTCCATCCCAGATCGCATTTGCATACATAATCCGGACTGCCAGAACAGTGTCCATTCGCACATTGCTCAAAACATGTGCGCACACAAGACGTTCGTCCATCACCGACAAATCCCCTTCTGCAATGGCAACTATAAGAGCCATGAGTGTTTGTACATTTCGCTTCTTTGTGACAATCGTGCAATTTCAGGCCACACTCGTCCACATCCGGGCATTGTGCATACGCCCATTCGGCTTCGTCATCTCGTGAATTTAAAGCAGCCCCACAATCGTGTGTCGAGTGATTGAAATTTCCTTGCATGCAAACACCTTCGATGGGATTGTCTCGATCGAAACACCACCCACAACCAAGACTTTGTAGGCATGTGGAACAATTGGAATGAGTGGAACATGTTTTACATTGTTGTATGGGCGCCTGATGTTGATCGATATGTTCATGCGTATAAGAAAATGGCATCGTCTGATCCAACCACTCACGACATATTCCGAATTGATATTCGGAAGTGTAAACGGAAAAACTGAAACACTGCAACGTCGACTCACACCAAACGCAACGACCACGTTCTTCCAGACACGCCGAACAATTGGGACGTGAGTAACACGGAACGGGACATTGATCCGGTTCTCGGACAGCTGTCGGTGATCGACCGATACGTGCACAACGTGCATCTTCCGCCCACCATTCACACGTTCCCGCTTCAACGCATTGATCACAAGAAATGTAATTCGAACAATTGGCACATTTTGACGGTTGAATCGTCAAATATCTCCAATCACCGTTCATCGAACAACTTTCTTGCTCATTTTCCGATCGAGATATGCATTGGTCGTTTAGCTCACACCATCCGCATGACGAATCCGAAAGACACTGATGGCAATTCGAATATTCGCCACAATTGCCGCTTGAAAATGGCTCCAAATACTCGAATGTAAATGCACGAGCATTTTCGTGTGTGCCATTATGTTGCAAGCCCATTTTGCTGTGTTGATAATGACTACCGCCACCGTTTTCCGATGTTCGTTTTGCCTGAAAGTCTACCACGAGACGAGTATCCAAATTCGGCCATGAAGCTAAAACGCACTGATTTTGATCGAACGATATGTTTGCAGCTACTTTTAGTTCGTCACTGTTTTGACCGAGCTTTAAGACTGCGTGAGAATAACTAGCACAGACGTGAAGGATTTCAGCCGCAGAGCTCCATATTTTCGGCGGTCGTATAAAGCCCAGTAGTCGAGCAACGATTTCACCATTCAATCCTTGTTCCGTGTGCGTGGTACTTGACGGAATCATAAAATCCACCATAGTCGCATTGACAAGCCGCACGTCATCAGGCATTGTCCAATTCACCGGAGCTAAATATTTCAAGAATGTCAATCCCGGGCGACGGTCTAATTCCGTACACTGACTCGAACTAACGACTTCAGTTCCTTTCGAACCCCACCATCCAGGTACTTGACTCGGTGTTTCTTCACCACACACGCCATAATTATCATCCTTGTGATGGCAACGAGCATTTTGCACACACCATGTGCACTGATTCAAACCGAACTTATTCGAAATGGAATGAGACGTTTGCCGATCGTTACCAGAGCCATGGATCAAACATGAATGACAGTCACCTAATGCTGGACAAATTCCAGGGCATCGTGTTGTTTGTAAATTCGTTGTACAATTTGCACCGATTGTGCGTCCATAACACACATTATCCGCTGAACACCATCCACATTCCGGATCGGACAAACACTCCGAGACACTAGTGTGTTTGGGACACACAGCTTCTGGATCGAACGTTGACTCATCGCCAACCAAAAACATAGCCGGCAATGTGTACGCCAACATATCAGCGTTGACATTCCCGTGATATCCACCCACAATAAATAAACTGTTACCATTCCGAACGGTTGCGGCATGCGCGAAAACACCTTGTTGCTTTGGATAAGTGGATCGATTACCAGTTCCTAAAACGTCCTGATTTATCCACGTATGACAACCCAAATGGTACAAATACATCTGATTGTCGTAGCATATTTCCTCTTTATTGTGTTTGTGTGTGTAGCCACCAAAAATGATCATGTAATTACCGACTACAGTCGCTGTGTGAAATGCCCGTTCTCTGGGAATGTACGCATCACGTAATGGTGTCCGTGGATATTGAAGTTCCGTCCAATGACGTTCGTCTATATGAAAAGCAAACATACGATCCGAAAGCTTTGAAAATCTTGCAACGCCTGCAACCACTCCACCGTAAACGATTAATGAATTGCTGGACTTGTGATAAATTGTGGAATGTGCCACGACTCGAACATCTAAGGCTTTACCTCCACGTGGTAACACTTCTTCCCATTGTTCGCTAGACGGATCAGCTTTTACTTGAATTTTGAAGAGTCTCGACGAGAATTCGCCATTTAGAACACTGCCACCGAAGACGTACAAATAAGTCTCATCGCCTGACATTACTTTAGTTAACGTGTGTCTGGTAAGCGGAGGCGGATAGATCGTTGAATTGGTGGCCCGCTCCTCCCACTGTCCTCCATTATTTGTGACATTAAAAAACCACAATTCATTTGACAGAGAGCCGTCACCAAGTTTTCCACCAAAGATCACAAATCCTCCATCAACCAAACTGCTAGCATGGCCATATCGATCCTTCGGACGGGGTTTGTCGGTGTATTCCTCCAAGAAATTTGTCAAATCGTGAGTTTCATTTCTACCCAGCGAACGTTGCTTTGGGGGATTGAAATTTTGATTCGAAATCGTTAACAAAATGTTCCGGAAGAATGAGGCGTCATTTTTTAGGCCCCACAAACGGGCCTCGTCTTCTCCTTCGTGCAGAACGGCTTTGATCAATTCGTTGTCGATTTCTTTGGGAAAGTGACGACTTCTCAGATTGATTCCCCACTCATCTTCCCACGTACTTTTGTTGAAACGATAAATTTGTAACGATCCCAGCACGTTGTTCAAGTCATAACCGCCGAAGACGTACTGACAACAAAAAATTACATTTTTAGATCAAATCATTCGGAAATTGTTTGCAATTTTAATTACAAGTGAATCCGTTTCGTTAACATATACGGCAGTGTGAGCAGCTCTTGGCCACAATCCACCTTGAAACGTTGACATCCAATGCCATTCATTGGTCGCTGGATGTTGATTATGTAGTGTACACGCCTTGCCCGAATAACCCTGACAGAAATGTAAATTTTCAAGTTGTAAAAACAAAAGAAAAAATTCTTGTCATACGTTTATGCAACGACAATGTTCTTTCGAACAAACGCCATGATTTTGTGACACACCACAGCTCTCTGGACACGCATGCAAACTGCAATCCTTTCCAATCCAATCGCCCTGACACACGCACTGGTGATTGATACACTTCCCCCGATTGCTACAGTTATTCGGACAATTGCTCACATAAAATTCAGCCTTAAATCCATCAAGCACGTAGTTTGTATCGCTGTACAGCAATATTAACATCTGCAAACATAAGACAAAAGTGAAGATCGAAGTAGCAAGAATTAACTGGAGGATTTCTCAAAACGTACGCTGCCTGATGTTGCAATAACTTTTTGCGGATCCGTTCGGCCGCTGAAGCTACCCAGCAAAGGTGACTTGAAAGAATTTCCGTCGTAAACGAATATGTAGTCGTACGAGCACTCGGTGCCCATACTATGGAATGTTAAAGTAATAAATTGACTGTCATTTTTCGCCATTATCAACCATTCGCAGTGTGAGTCCTGTGGAATAGTACAAGACAAGATTTGTTACCAACTTTGAAACTTCTGATGACAAATTTACTTCAAATACTTGTTTTTCAAAACTAACCGCAAACGAAAAATCTAAATAAGAACCTTCGGGCCTTAGGGGCCAGATTAATACATTGCATCCATCATATCGTTTTCGTACCGTGAGACATCCGAAAATAGTTGAAAACTTTGAATAGCATATCATATCTTCATACTGTGACAATTCTCGAAAATTTTTAATTCTAATGAAAGGCCCTAGAAACCACTTCTAAGTTTTGGATAGGGTCCCCTTACATTTCGTAAGAAAATTATATCCAGATTTTGAAAAGTTGTTGATATCTCAAGAAAAACCAATTTCTGTTTATTTCTGTAAATCACAACAAAAACCTCTTACAAGGTAGAGTGTGACGCAGTCCGTATTTTCAGCGTAAGCGTCACCTCAAGCGATATCATTAATTTTGGAAGTGGACTTACGGACTGCGCCACACTCTACCTTGTAAGACGTTTTTGTTGTGATATCAGTCGTTTTGAAAGTTTTCAGTTGTTATAACTAAAATTCATGTGACAAATTTTCTATTTTTTGAAAAAAATTTTCTCAGAAAAGAAAATTTTCTTAGAAAAAAAACTTCTCCGAAAAAATTCTTCTCAGAAAAAAAATTTTCTTCGAAAAAAAATTTCATCCCACACACTTTCCACATCATCCCACACACTTCTCACATCATCCCACAACATCACACACACTTTCCACATCATTCCACACACTTCCCACATTATTCCACACACTTCCCACATCATTCCACACACTTCCCACATAATTCCACACACTTCTCACATCATCTCACACACTTTTCACATCATCCCACCACTTTCCACATCATTCCATACACTTTCCACATCATCCCACACACTTTACACATCATCCCACACACTTTCCACATCATCCCACACACTTCCCACATCATCCCACACACTTCCCACATCATCTTACACACTTCCCACATCATTCCACACACTTTACGCATAATCAGACACACTTCCTACTTCATTCTACAGATTTTCCGCTTCATTCCACACACTTCCCACATCATTCCACACACTTCCCACATCATCCCTCACACTTCCCACATCATTCCTCACACTTCCCACATCATTCCACACACTTCCCACATCATCCCACACACTTCTCACATTACTCCACACACTTTCCACATAATCCCACACACTTTTCACATCATCCCACACACTTCCCACA
>CM055403.1:176512370-176525421 GCA_029228625.1 Pseudolycoriella hygida | reverse complement strand
ATAATTTTTCTATTGTTCTCATCATTATGGAAACTTTTTTTCTGATCTGTCGGTTTCTATCTATCTATCTATCTATCTATCTATCTATCTATCTATCTATCTATGTTCTATCTATGTTCTATCTATGTTCTATCTATTAATAATTTTCGATCTCGAGAACTAGACAGCCGATCTTCCTGAAATTTTCCGGGAACATCAGTCTCTACCCCAAATGAAAAATTTCATATGCCGCTTTTCCGGGAAAATTCTGGAAAAGCCGTGGCATGTGGAAAAGTGGTCAATTTTGAGGGCTTTTTAGGTAAGGTCCGGGTTTTTGAATTTTAGCTTCGGAGTGACAATAGCTAGAAAGTTGGTTTCTTCGGGAAAGTTATAGAGTTTCATCAGGAGCATTTTTTGGTATCATTAGAAAATGACTGCCAGCTGTCATAGCGGTGCCATCTTGGATTTTTTGCTAAATTCTGTATAAGAATACCTAGACAGTTAGTTTCTTCAGGAAAGTTATATGAATCAGTGGTAAGAATTGGTGACACGAAGTGTTCCGAAGGTAGCCGAAGGTGCCATGAAGTGTTCCGACGGTAGCCGAAGCTGACACGAAGTGTTTCGAAGGTAGGCGAAAGTGACACGAAGTACTCCGAAGGCAGCCGAAGGTGACACGATGTGTTCCGAAGGCAGCCTAAGGTGACACGAAGTGTTCCGAAGGCAGGCGAAAGTGCTACAAAATATTTCGAAGGTAGCCGAAGGTGATACGAAGTGTTCCGATGGTAGCCTAAGTTTCGGAGAAATTTTTTGTTCTTAGAAAATTTTCTTTTCTGAAAATAGAAATTTCGGAAAGAAAATTTTTTTCGGAGAAATTTTTTTTTCTTAGAAAATTTTCTTTTCTGAAAATAGAAATAAGAAATAGAAATAGAGAATAGAAATAGAAAATTTTTCACATGAAGTTTAGTTATAACAACTGAAAACTTCCAAAACTACTGATATCGCATACAAAAACCTCTTAAAAGGTAGAGTGTGACGCAGTCCGTATGTCCGCTTCCAAAATTAATGATATCGCTTGAGGCGACGCTATCGCTGATAATACGCAGAGTTTGTTTGAAGGGAACCTTGTGTTCAAAGTTTTAATTTCCTGAAGAAATTACAGCTCTTTTTTTTAAAACAAAATTGCGTTGTGTTAAAAAAATTGCGTCACAAATGCCGGACGCAACGACGAAATAATTTTTCTGTACTTTCAGTTTTTGCGCTGCAAAAATTTGACTTTTGTTTCCTATTGCGTAGATTGTTTAAGGTAAAAGGTAAAAATTATTCCGCCCGGCATATGTGACGCAATTTTTTTAACAAAACGTAATTTTGTTTCAAAGAAAGCGCTGTAATTTTTTCAGGAAATTAAAACTTTGAACACAAGGTTCCCTTCAAACAAACTCTGCGTATTATCAGCGATAGCGTCACCTCAAGCGATATCATTAATTTTGGCAGCGGACTTACGGACTGCGTCACACTCTACCTTTTAAGAGGTTTTTGTATGCGATTATGAGAATTGAGGCCAAGGGTTGTAATTTGAGGATTGTCTTCTTCAGAGAAATGCGAAGTTGGCACCACTGTGCCTGTTGCTAATTTTTGAGAAAATTTGTGAAATGTTAAGAAAATTTTCCCAAATTTTCTCCAATTTGCTTAAAATATCTAAACATTTTACTGAAAATTTATGAAAATTTTGAAGCATAATTGATGTTTTTTACTCAAAAGATTGTTCAAACGAACTATCTTAGGTATTTTAGGGCATCCTAGAATTATTAGCATAAGTACGAAGGGCTGACTTTTCAGCCACCCGTTCATGCTTGGTTTCTTGTTGTTTTTTTTCATCTGCACGACCTCTTATATGGTTCAGAATACACTTTACGTCGATTCTTATTAATTCTACACTCATTTTAACTTGTTTGAACGTATTTTTCATTAAAATAAAATTCTAGAAAATTCTACAAAATTTGAGAAAATTTGAAAAAATTTTCTCAAAAATAGGTCCTGCGTGGAACCAACATGTCAAATTACATGTATTATGGAGAGAATTCTTTCAAATGAAAAATGTATCTGTCGACATAATCGTGACAATAATTTTAGCGACGCTATGTTATCGACATTATTCATTCGCTAGAGCGCGTACAGAAATCTGGTGAAGTTTACTGGTGAATATTTTGACAGATGTATCCATATAATTCACATAGGCAATTCTTATCGAAAGTAGATGGCAGCACATTCAATGCACGTGACAATTGACGCAGAATAACTTATCTGAGAATTTTGACATTTGGAGCAGACTATCTTCAGTTCATGATGTCGACGTTACGAGGATAATAGATGTTGCACTTTTCGTTAAGAATGGCCTATAGGTAGACCTGTCAAAGTTAACTTAACGAATACTTGCTGTACGCACCGCCGCGGAGAGCGGAATTTCAGTTTTACCGAACGTAATATTTAGCGACGTGTCATTGAAACACTACTTGGAATTTACCTTCGTTAATTATGTCACATTATGGAGGCAACATGTAGACATGTGAATACTTAGTTTGGAAATATCCATTCTCTCACTCTCATTTTTCAAAAAATTTTTGAACACAACGTAATTTTGTTTTAAAAAAAGTGGTGCAATGTTCTTTAAAGAATAAAAGTTTAACCACAGGCTAACATTCAATTCTTCAAATAAATTTTTGCGTATTATTAGCGGTAGCGTCACCTCAAACGATATCATTAATTTTGGAAGCGGACTTGCTGACTGCGTCACACTTTACCTTTTAAGAGGTTTTTGTATGCGATATCAGCCGTTTTGGAAGTTTGCGGTTGTTATAACTAAATTTCACGTAAAAAATTCTCTGTTTTTGGAAAAAAATTTTCCGAAAAACCTTTTTCTCTGAAAAAAATTTTTCTCCAAAAAAGTTTTTCTCCACAAAAAATTTTCTTCGAAAAAATTTTTTCTCCAAAAAAAATTTTTCTTCTATGTATTTATTAATAATTTTTGATCTTGAGAACTAGCCAGCCGATTTTCCTGAAATTTTCAGGGAACGTCAGAAACACTATCTTCTGAGTTAGAATAGCTAGACAGTTGGTTTCTTTGTGAAAAATTTTTTTCGGAGAAAAAATAAAAATTTTTTGGAGAAAAAATTTTTTTCGAAGAAAAATTTTTTTAGAGAAACATTTTTTTCGAAGAGCCTTTCTTTTCGGGAACAAATATTTTTCGAACGAAAATTTGTTTTTAGAAATTTTTTTTGGAAAAAAAGATTTTTCGATGAAAAATTTTTTTCGGAGAGAAATATTTTTTTCTGGAGAAATTTTTTCGGAAAAATTTTCCCCAAAAAAAAATTTTTCAGAAAAAAAAATTTCATTGACAAAAATGTTAACAACTTTTACTCAAAAAAAAACTTTCTCCGCAAAAAAAATTTTTTTCTCCAAAAATTTTTTTCTCCAAAAATTTTTTTTTCTCCAAAAAAACATTTTTCTTCGATAAAAATTTTTTCTCCGAAAAAAGTTTTTCGCGCCAATAACTTTCCCGAAGAACCCAACTGTCTACCTATTCTAATTCAGAAGATAGCATTTTTGACGTTCCCTGAAAATGTCGAGATCGAAAATTATTAATAGATGCATAGATGAATATAAACTGACAGATCAGAAAAAAGTTTATACAATTTGTTCAACTTGACGGCGAAACACGTGGATCCATCCCTACCCTCAAAAGAGTTTCGGAAATACGTAGAAAGTTTGGGTGACTCTACATTTGATGAATTCGGAACGTGTTAGTGCTTTCTTTGGTGCTTTCTTTCCACTACGAACGAGAATGGCACAATGCTGGTAATTAATTTGACAATTGTTTCATTGGAAAAATTCAGTTTGTTCTTTTTATTCACTCTTTTATAGTATAGCATAGTATAGTCGACAATAAAAGTATAAATCATCATCATAAATAATAAGAACAAAAGAAAAATCGACGGTCCAGAGAAAAATGTCATCTTCAAACCACGATATCTCAGCCAATTTTGATGAGGCTGGGCTCGTTGGAAAGATACGTTTTTTGAGTTTGTGGACTTCTTTTTTGGGGTGTGGGGACTGCGTCATGCCCTCCGCTACCGCTACAGTGACCAAAATGTTTATGGCTAATTCCATCGGTAACCAATACTTTGGCGCTACCATGTCACCTGGGGAACGAATGTGTTTTGTCTCATGTTTCTATAAATCACATTGAAAGAGTGAAAGAGATGAAATTCGTTACCCAGGTGACGGTACCGATGGAACTAGCCTTATTGACAGTTGTTACCGTAGTTGACTTTCACTGACTGTATGAACTAATGAGCCTCATCTTCGATGTCTTTTTAATTAACAAGAAGAAGTGTTGTGATTGCGACTTTCTGCGAAACATTCGATGCAAAAGTCGTTTTTAGCGATTCAATTTTAAAAATTTCTGTTGATCTAAAGTCTTTCAACAGACGGAACAACGGTGTTTTGAAACAAAAATTAACCAAAGTATGGCGAACAAAGTCGATTTGCAAAGATCGTTGCAAAGATATGATGAAGCACTAGCTACAAAATCGGACAGGCTTCCCGAGTTAGATAAATGGTATCGTAACGAGTTACGATCAGCTGTACAATCAAGAAAATCGGACGAAGATGGAGCGTACTTGACAACTGCGGAATTGGAGAAACTAGTGAAATGGAAGTTAACTGTAAGAAATTAACTGCATAACAATGCCTTACCTTATAATTCCATATTCATCAACAGAGAGGAAAATTTCGTCCTCGTCTTGAAAAACTTGCTGGAAGCAACCCGGACGAGATAGTCAAGAATACAACTAAAGAAGCATTTTCTTTGCTGATTGAATCTACCAGCCTGGCCAAAGTGAAAGAAAGTTTGCTTAAGTTGAACACATTGAAGGGAATTGGTCCCGCAACGTCCTCGGCTATTCTTTCTCTCTTCAGTCCGGACTCGTTACCTTTCATGTCGGACGAGGCACTAAAATTCGGTGCAGGTCTCAATGAAAAGCCAAAGTATACTGTTTCGGAATGGGAATGGTTTATTGGCAAAATGAGAAATCGAGTGGAAAAGGAAGGATGGAATGGTACGGATGAGCTGGAAAAGGCAGCATGGTCATTCGGGACGTTAAAGCCATCAATCACATCAACTACTGAGAAAAGACCAGCAACAAGTGAAAATAGCTCACAGTCCAAACGGAAGCGGACGTGACCGGCTCTTGCTTTGTTGTGTAAGTGCCTTCCTTTTTCCATAATTTTATAATTTGTTATTGAAATTTGAAATAAAGTAAATGACTTCACTATTCATTTGAAAATTACATATTTTAACTTCTGGGTCGGAGCCTGAATATTGTGTAATGTTTTGCGACTGCGGCGGCCTTTTCACGCACATGGGGTTCTGCCTATTAGACTCCCCATTGCGTGGGCTGCCATTATCGACCCACTTTTATGTGAGAAATATTTCAAGGCCTTCGGCGTAATGTTATTGCATAACCAAATATACGTACGTACCAGAATAGATGTGGCAAAGAGGTTAGATGTTGCAAAAAGGCTCGTACGTATGTGAATATAGAAATGAGCAAACAATTCAATGTTTTGTACTCTTATAACTATAAGAATCTCAAAGATTCATAGGGATTACCCATGGTAGACCCTACCGAAGTACGTCTCAGACCATTGATTTTAATGGCCTAAATGTTCTCCCCTCCACCATATCAAAAAGACGACCAACGTAGTTTCTTCAACAAATCCTGAAACTATTTTCTCTAAAATGTTATTCTCATCAACTTTGCCTTAATAAGCAAACTTAAAACTGCCGTAACTTTACAGATATGTGTCATAACTGCCAATTCTAGAAGTTGCTTTATTCTTGGATTTGATCATTTTTCCCTAAAATCCTGAAACACGTGTTCTCTACAATTGTATTCTCTACAACTTTGCCTTTGAAAGCAACTTTCCAACTCCCATAGTTCTACAGATATGGGTCATCCCGTCCAATTCTAGAAGTAGTAATATTCCAGGATTGGGCCATTTTCTCTAAAGACCTGAAGTGCGTGTTCTCTAAAAATGTATTCTCTACAAATTTGCCTCTGGAAACAACTTTCTAACTCTCACAGTTCTAGAAATATGGGTCATCCCTCCCAATCCGGGATATCCCCGGATTGGATCGTGTTTCCGAAAAACACTGAGACATGTGTTCCTTAAACTTTAATTCTCCAAAACTTTGTCTTTGAAAGTAAACCTCTATATTTCATACTACTAACGAAATGTTGACGAAAACCCATCTTTTGTCGTATTAGGCCTAGAAACTGAATTTCGCCCATTTCATTAGTCGTAGTGCCCAGACCACACTAATTTTTCTGTACTTCCAGTTTTTGAGCTGCACAAATTTGATTTTATTTCTTATTGCGTAGATGGTTTGGGGTAATTTAGATTTTTGCGTGTAAAAACTGAAAGTGTTGAAAAATTATTTTGCTGGTGGGTGCGAGATTTGTGACGCATTTTTTGGACTCAACGTAATTTTGTATTAAAAAACGCGCTGTAATTTTTCTAGAAAATAAAATTTTGAACACAAGATTTCATTCAAACAAATTTTTGCGTATTATCAGCGATAGTGTCACCTCAAGCGATATGATTAATTTTGGAAGCGGACTGCGTCACTTTTTATCTTTTAAGAAGTTTTTGTATGCGATATCACACGTTTTGGAAGTTTGCAGTTGTTAAAAAAAATTTTTCTTAGAAAAAAAATTTTTCTCAGAAAAAAAATTTTTCCCAAAAAAAATTTTCTCCGAAAATTTTTTTATTTTTGTCTGAAAAAATTCTTTCTCTGAAAAAATTTTTCGTTTCTCTGACAAATTTCTCCAAAAAAAATTTCTCCGAAAAAACTTTTTCTCCAAAAAAAATTTTCTTCGAAAAAAATTTTTCTTCAAAAAAAACCTTTTCTCCCCAAAAAATTTTCTTGAAAAAAATTTTTTTTCTGAAAAAATTCTCTCCGAAAAAAAATTTCTCCAAAAATTTTTTTTTTCGGAAAAAAAATTTTCTTCGAAGAAAAATTGTCTCTGGAAAAAATTTTTTTTGCACCAATCTCTATAAATTTCCCAAAGAAACCAACTGTCTAGCTATTCTAATTCAGATGGCGTCACTTTGGCAGCTGGCAGACACTTTCTGAACATCCCAAAAAAATTTCCTGACGAAACTATATAACTTTGTAGAAGACACTAACTCTCTAAGTATTGTCATTCCGAAGAAAAACTCTCAAAATTGACCAGTTTTTCCCATGCCACGACTTTTCCAGAATTTTCCTGGAAAAGCGGCCTATGAAATTTTTCATTTGGGGCCGAGACTGACGTTTAGTGAAAATCGGGAACTTTGAAATGCCATATCTCAGCCAATTTCCAACCGATTTTTTTAAAAATAACTTTAAGGGGGTAGGGGGAAATTTTCAAAAGTTTGCCTTTATATGGTTCCTGGTCCCCAAAGGTTTTGTATTGGTTTTTTGGGTTTGCGGACTTCTTTCTCGGGGTGGAGGGATTGCGTCACGCCCTCGACTGAGTTATGAACTATGCAAAATTCCTCTGGCACGGCTGGACTTGCTCAGGAAGCCATGAAGTATACAGCGCGTCTTAATCAGAAAAAGACATGAGAGCGCCGGCCAACAGAGCTTTTAGATGCTCATCGGAAATATTACACTGCAAGTAATTAAATTTCAAGTGGTTTCTTAGTGTTAGGTTACCCGTGGGGGGCGTCGTGTCGCCACCTACGAATTTGCCCGTGGGAGGAGTCGCCCCCTACAAATTTGTCCGTGAAGGGCGGCCGCGCCTGCTGCTCTTGGAAGTCGGCGTGTATGTTAGGACGGGTTTTTCAATATTACTCTTTCGGCAATTTCCAATACAATTTAATGTCGACATAATTTCATATACTCAAAAGGCAAGGCAATATTTATTTAGATTTAGTTTGAGGCTTGGTGTAACATCTGTTCTCTTTGCCACATCTATTCTGATCCGTACGGGTCCCTTGCATATGTTTTGTACAGGCATCCGCCGCCATTTTGAAGATGACTCTCATGTCTGATCAAAACTAGATACAAAGAGGACGCATACCGGAAGTTTGGTAGGTCTAAATTTTACATTAAAAAGGCAGTTAGGTGATTACCAACATGCGTTTAGTTTTTTTGTCACCGCTTTGTTAAGTTTCTGTACGACAGACTAAAATGTTTTATTTCAGCAAAGTTATTTATAAGTAGAAAAATTAACTTAATGTCTGTAGTCCATAAATTAAAATCCATAAGTCATCTGAATAAATAACGTCTCGAGCCGAAAATAGTTAAAAAAAATGTTAATCGAGGCTCGTATAAATTTACTAAAAACGTAACAACAAATTGCACAGAAGGAGAGAATGTCTCATTTTCCATGTTGGAGGAAACTGATTCAAAACTTACGTCGTATTTGAATGAAAACTTGAATGAGAAGAAAATCAAGAATTTAATTAAATCTTTTATAAAACTACATAATCTCAATATTTAATGTGCAACGTACAAACGAATTTTCTTATTTTTCGAAGTGGATTAACTTTGATTCCTTCAATTATTTCGTCACGTCGCCACCAGAAATGACAGCCGAGCTATTTTCTCAAATCGGCTAAAGGCTCTGCTTGGGGTGAAGATGACGTTGTTGAGCTTTAGTGTCTTCAGCAACCCATTATATGATTAGATGAATCATTTTGTGAAGGTGTTAGCGTCCGGCTGCATACAAAATAAAAAGTTATACAGCGGCTAAAGCTATAACTTTTTATTTTGTGTGCAGCCGGACGCTAACACCTTCACATCACAGTCGATCCTTGGCACCCCTAAAATGTGTTTCTCTCAACACTGAGGAAAATATCTACAAGCGACGTAGGAATTGTGTCTATAATATACGCCGCCGACGTATTTTATCCACCGTGCACGTATTACGAACGCCGTGCAAGTATTATGTGAGCTCATACGTATGGCATACTACACAATACTCAAATAAGGTTGATAATACATTCACCTCGTATATAATACGTCGTCGGCGTATATTATAAACACAATTCCTACGACGCTTGTAAATATTTTTCACGCTTACGCTAAAAATACGCAAAAAATGACGATGCAAAAAAAACTTTTTAAAGAAAATTCAATTGTTTGAAATTGCGTCACAAATGCCAGAGCCATCAACGTAATAATTTTTCCACTTTTTCAGTTTCCACATGCAAAATTTTCTCAAAAACAAAGTAATAAAGTAACTTGGGTACCTTTTAGAAGAATTTGAAAAATTGATTTTGAATTCAGTAAAAAAAATTCTTCTTAAAGGCATCAATAAGGTCAGCTGCATAAAAACTGAAAGTACAGAAAAATTGTTTCGTCGTTGGCTCAAACATTTGAATTTTCTTTAAAAATTTTTTTTTGCATCGCCCTTTTTTGCATATTTTTAGCGTAAGCGTTACCTAAAGCGATATCATTAATTTTGGAAGTGGACTTACGGACTGCGTCACACTCTACCTTTTAAGAGGTTTTTGTTGTTATATCAGTCGTTTCGAAAGTTTTAAGTTGTTTTAACAAAAATTCATGTAAAAAATTTTCTATTTTTTGAAAAAAACTTTCTCCGAAAAAATTCTACTCAGAAAAAAATTTTCTTCGAAAAAAATTTGTAGAAAATTTTTTTTCAGAGAAAATTTTTTTTAGGGAAAAATTTTTTTGGAGTAAAATTTTTTGGGAGAAAGAATTTTTTTTGGAGAAAAATTTTTTTTTAAAAAACTTTTTTTGAGAAAAACTCTTTTTTATAGAAAAAGTTTTATTGCAGAAAATTTTGTTTTGGAGAGAGATCTTTTGAGAAATTTTTTTTTATTTCGGGCGAAAAATGGTTGCAGAGAACTTTTTTATTAAAAACTTTTTTTTTTTTTTTTTTGAGAAAAACGTTTTTTTTTTTTGAGAAAAAAAAAAATTGTCTCCGAAAAAATTTTTTTCTAAAAAAAAGTATTTTTTCTCCAAAAAAAAACGTGTTTTCTCAAAAAAAAGTTTTATTAAAAAAATTTTTTCTCTGAAAAACTTTTCGAAGAAAAAAAATTCTCGCAAAAAGTCCTTTTTTCCAAAAATTTTTTTTTGTCAAAAACTATTTCTAAAAAAAATTTTTGCTCCAAAAAAACGTCGTTCTCAAAAAAAAGGTTGTCAAAAAAAAATTGTTCTTTTCTCAGAAAAAAAATCTGTCTCCCAAAAAAGTTTTTCTTCAAAAAAATTTTCTACAAAAAAATTTTTCCCTAAAAAAAATTTTCTCTGAAAAAAATTTTTCTACAAACCTTGGGAACTTTTCGTGTCACCTTCGGCAGATCAGAAAAACCGTTTTCATAATGATGAGAAGAATAGAAAAATTGATTCTCCATACAAAAATGTCATTTTCAAATCTCGATATCTCAGCCAATTTTCAACCGATTTTAATGAGTCTGGGCTTGTTAAAAAGCCGCCGCGACGTGGTTTTTTTTTAAATAATTTGGAGGGGGAGAGAGCGAGGGGAAAAAACTCAAAAGTTCGCGTATATATGGCTCCTTGTCCCAAAGGTTTTTGTATGGCGTTTTTTGGGTTTGTGGACTTCTTTTTTGGGGTGTGGGGACTGCGTCACGCCCTCTGCTACCCCTCCGGGCACGAGATAATAGTTAACCAAATGCGGTAAAGCTCTACAAAGTCATCTACACTTCTAGCCGAGTTGAAAAAAATTCATGTCTGGTCGCTACAGTCTGCATCAACTCTATGTTTTTTTTGGTGTAAATTATGTGTGGCCTTCATTACAAATATAGGTTACGGAAATCATTTCGACATGAACGACTTATCTGTTGTTTACACTCGGTCATCAAGGCAATACTTTCAGATTGCGAAATCGATAGAAATTTGATAAAATTAGCCTTAATTGCTGGACTGTTAATTAAATCGTGAAAATTATATAAACGAAAATGTTGGTTATTCTGTTCACTATCGTTGAAGTTGTTCTTCAGAAAAAGCATCCCATTCAGTAAAAGGTTGTTTGTGATTGGAAATGAATCAAGTTTTATTGATCGGGTTGTTCCTTACGGAGTTAATAATCCGCATTAAGTGTGGTAAGCGTCAGTAGATGTTTCTGTGCTTTGTTTTCATGAATAAATTCAAGGAACCAGCGCTGATACTCCATGTGAAGGAGATGATTGGTTTGCTTTCGAACATGAAAAGTGTTTCAAATTGGTACAAAAAACTGCCACTCGATATGAGGCCGAAAGGATATGCAACGCTGATCGTGTCCTTTCCGATGATATTTCGTTGTTCGCGACCTTAGCTACAATAAAATCTTCTGCCGAACAAACATTCTTGTCGGAATTAATTTCACAAAAATCAGTACGTGAAAACGATGTTTGGATTGGTGCTGAAAGAATGAAAAGCGATGAGCGTGTCGTGTGGAACGATGGTTCCTCACTCGAATTTACGAATTGGGCTGATGGCAATCCAACTAAACAAATGGGAAATGATTGTGTGGCAATGAGTTCTTCCGGTAATACATCGCACAATCTGCATAAATGGGTGGACGCTCCATGTGAACAGAAGAATTATTTCGTTTGTCAAAAATTGCAGTCATGGCTATGTTCATGCTCAGAGATAAGACAAGACGTCCATCGTATAAGAAATGATCTAAAGAATTTTCGTAAAGATTCTCAGCTGATTTTACAAGGCCTTCGAAGTGAATTGGAAGATCTACAAAAGAATCCAGGTGCGTAGTGTTGAGTTGGGCAAAAGAGAGTGCATTTCACTTTGTATCCTTTCACAGTACCAATAGGTTTCATTTACGTTCAACTACCCGACCAACCGGAACCGTTTAGCCTCTGGCCAAGAACACAATGGGAAAATATCAGTTCGACATACGCTGGACTGTTCTTCCGTGTATTGGGAGGCAATTCTGCAGCATTTGGAGAGACGCAAAGTGAAAACTCTCCAAGGTTAACCGAATTGAGAAATATTGTTGCTGGTGGCGGACATAACGTGGCCGTTCCTTCTAACGGTGATTGGACTTCTCCATTATGGACTGGAAGTGATCTTTCTTGCATTACGAGTGGTAATCCTTGTTATTGGTCCACACAATTTAGACAATCTTCGGGAGAAGTACGACCTCGTAATCAAGCTGTTCAAATTTGGAAAAGAATCAAATAAAGCATTTACGTAAGTCGAGAGGCGTTTTCACATATTTCTTCTTTGATTCCTTTCTTCATCTTAGTGTGAAAATTCCATGAGAATTTAAAAGATCCATAGAAATTATCCAAGGTAATGTCAAAGGTAATGTCAAAGGCCCTACCAAAGTACGTCTTTTGACATCTGAGACCTTTATTTTCCACCAACTTTTAACTGACATAGTTCTAGAGATATGAATCATCCCTATAATTCAAGAAGTGGCCATATCCCAAGGATTGGGGAACATTTCCCCAAAACCCTGAGACATGTGTTCGCTAAAATTCGATTCTCTACAACTTTGCCTTTGGATGCAAGAGATATGGCTCATCCTTCCATTTCCAGTTAGTGGGTTAGTTGGTTCTAGAGCCATTTGTATGAAAACCGACTTTTTTGGCTCGTGCTCGAAAACGGCTCGATAACTTTTCTTGAAATTTTGCTGGGACCTTCTACGCCATATGAGTTTTTGAAAAAAAAAGGGGGGGGGGGGGGTACCGGCCTCGTTTGGGCGCCATATAAAGCCCATATAAAAGAACGTTTTGTATATGTGTTTGTAACAGTATTCAAATATGAGCAAAATTTTTGGACTGTGTTAAAGGAAAAGTTGATGGGTTGGGTGTGTAGTGTGTCAGGGTGACCAACAAAATGTCCGACGGTGCTATAGGATGGATTTAGGGGAAAAATTGATTTTTTTTTGTCGAAGATAGATGTTTCGTGCCAAAGGAAATTTTTTTCGTCGGAAATTTTTTTTCGCTGAAAATTTTTTTCACCGAAATTTTTTTTCGCTGCAAATTTTTATTTTCGTTGCAAATTTTTTTTCGCCGAAATTTTTTTTCGCTGAAAATT
>CM055403.1:176457262-176511870 GCA_029228625.1 Pseudolycoriella hygida | reverse complement strand
TAATCTGAATTAGAGCTATTGTCATCATTCCGTAGATAATAAAATATTTAGCCAGGCCTTAATTCTGTGCATAAATGTCATCCTCATAATATTTATTACAGGATTTAGACAGTACACGCCAAAAAGTTGCAGCTGGATGACAATAATCTGAATTAGAGCTGTTGTCATCATCCCGTAGGTAATAAAATATTTTAGCCAAGCCATTAATCTGAATTTGGACTATTGTTATTATTATAGGGTATTAGACAGTACACGCCAAAAAGTTGCAGCTGGCTGGCAATAATTAGACCCATTGTCATCATCCCATTAATCTGAATTTGGGCTATTGTACCGTACTGAAGAAAAGTGCTCAAAACCCATTAATTCCACCCCTCCATTGTTGTCACCCCTCCTCTAGGCAATAAATCAATTAGTCACACCCCATTAATTTTAAACAATACTCGTGAAAAGTGGGTACTTCTCTTCTTCAGACAACGAGAAACCATTTTGCTGAATTAATAATTAATTTAAAACGAATTTGTTTAATAAAAACATCGAATATTTTGCATATAAATTTTGGTCTCGTTGACATTTTTCACCGTGCAAGGAAATTTTCGATATTCCAGGAAAATTTTTCTATGAAGTGGAAAGTTATAACATACTTACTGCTTAGGAAGTGTCCAAATAGGAATAGTCCAAAGATGTTTTTAAGTCACTAACATCAAAAATTTAGAGATACCTATTTTGGGAATGGCGGTTCAAAGTCAAAACAAGTTTTCACAGAGGTCAAATTTTACATGAAATTTTGACTTTGAAAATTCATATTTCGGGTAAAAAACAACCAAAATTTTATTTTGATACATCGTTGAAAACGTTGGGATGTGTGGAATAAGGGAAAAATACATTTTTGTGAAAAAAGTGAAAAAATCAAAATTTCGTTGAACAACGAAAAAAACGTAACACTTGACCTCATTTTTTTCGGATTTTTCCGATTTTCTCGAGTCACTCGCAAAATATCCGGGGGGACTTTTTGGACGTCATTCAGGTACCTAAGGCCTACCGAATCCCGCTTAGTTTGCTTTTTTCCTAATTTTTGCAAGCTCTTCCATAAATTGTTTTAATTTCCCTAAACTATATGGAACGCAGCCATTTTATGCGACGGAGGACAGTATGAGTTCTTGGTGATATATCTCATTGTTTTTTAGTTTTAAGTCTAAGAAGGTTATTTCATTTCCTTCTTCAACTTAGGGAGAAAATTTTATTGTTTTGTAATTTGTACCGTTCAGAGTCGAAATGAGGTTTTCAAGGTCACTCTTTTTCACTATGACAAAAACATCATCTACGAACCTCCAGTAAACCCTCGGTAGTAGGTTCGCATTTTTTAGCTCCATTTCGAAACGACACATGAAAATGTTAGCAATGAAGCACGACAACGGATTCCCCATATTTGTTCCTTGTGACAACTTGAAAAAATTGTTATGGTACACAAATTCATTTTTATTCATACACATGTATGATGTATAGATCTAGATAACCAGTCTTAAAAGTAATCGCGACTGATGATGACCGAGTTGTGGTTGAAATATATTTTGCGGTAAGTTTTAGTGAAAACTTGAATAATTTTCGTTAAAAATATTTAAATTGTGCTTTCTAAAAACGGAAGAGAATTAATATGTTAATAATTCTATAATTGCTCAAAATTACAGCTAAGTTCTCGTAAGTACATTAGCCATACGCGATAACTGGAGGTTTTGGTCGGACCAAAATCTCACTCGGCAAATACAGCTAAGTTCTCGTAAATACATTAGCCAAACGCGATAACTGGAGGTTTTAGTTGGACCAAAAGCTCACTCGACAAATACAGCTAAGTTCTCGTAAATACATTAGCCATTCGCGATAACTAGAGGTTTTGGTCGGACCAAAATCTCACTCGACCTCGACACGTACAGCTAACTTAAACATGATCAGAAATCGGCTCTTTGTTTGAAAGCGAAGGATTGAACGGCTGGTTACAGAAATTGAAAGTACAGAAAATAATTGTGCCTGTAATTGTGAAGTTGGAATTATCGTCATCGTCAGATTTTGATGCTACTAGGTTTGTTTGCTTATCTGAGGATGTTGCTAACAAATTTATGAATGGGAAGGAGTTGAATGTTCCCCGTCGAGTCAAGTTACTTGAAATAGCATCGAGCTTTACTGACATTGCATGGTGTATATTAAATTCAGCAGAACTCGATACACGACAAGAGCTTATAAATGATGTTGTGCATGGTAACACTCCAATGGAATCAGTTCCCTTTCAACCTATTGAGAATCTGATGAATAACATCGCTCTTCAGCAAAACATAAATACAGAGGAAGCGTCTTTTCCTCAAGTTGCAGTTGTCAATTCTGATGAAAACAGTCCACTGGCAGATGTTACACTTCAAGTTGATGATAATCAATCATGCAAAACAATTATAAGTCGTCAACTTTCTTCTCGTTTGAAAAAACCAAGCCTGAAGTATTCGTTACGTGAATATTTCGTAGAATAATTTCAATAAATGTCAATAAATCGAATAATTTCATTCAGTTTTTAACCCTCTCGTTCCAAACCTACTTCTTCGGCATGTATTTAAACTGATCTGCAGGGAAAGTAGAAATGATCGCTGAAAAATAATATTTTGTAAAAGGAAAAATAGAACTTATTGCGGAAAAAATAAAAAATGATTGCGGTAAAAATAAAATTTGATCGCGCGCGGTCAAGTCTCATTTTTCCCTCGACCATTTTTAATTTTTTCCGCGGTAATTTCTTTTTTGAAAGCGGTGTTTTAGCATTATCAGAAATAATTGTTTCCGATTTCTTCTGATTAACGTGCCACTTTTAAAATATAAAACATGTCATTTAAACAAGAGTCGTCGATCGCGGCTACGTAACCTCGATTTCACCAGGAAATTATAAAATTCATACCGAAACTAAAATCGAAACGATTTGTTATTTGGAATGGAAAGTCGGATTTCTGAACTTCCCTTTCTGAACCCTCCGATGCGTTACGTAATTTATGAACGACCTCTAATTTGATTTTTTTTAGTGTCATTGTGCGATAATCAATAGAGGTTTTCACATTTCTGCTCTTGGGGCGTCAAACGTACAACAACACATCAAAACAACACAACACAATACACAAAAACAACACAACGAAAAAATGTGACTCGGTGGCATAGCAAATCATAAATACACTCGAGGCATTCGAATAGTTCCTTTTGGTCCGTTCAACAGTTGATTGACAGTTGTTTAAATAATTCGACGCGAGATGACACTGTAAAAACCTGCTGCATTTGTGCAAATAAATTTCACGAACAAACCGTACATAAAATAGCGAGACTAAGAAGCACAAGTTGTATACTTTAGTGCTAAGTTGTTTACTAAGTGAATTTTTCTCTAGTCAAAACTCGATTATTTTAATAAAAACGATACAAAAATGCATCACCCTAATGTATAGAATGACCACAAATCGTAGTTTCTTATGAACCACATCAGTTTGATGTCGGATTTATTGCAGTTACAAAATTATGCCATATTTTCATCCAAAAGTAGACACATTGTATTCCACTCAATAAATTTTTTTAGCACTAATATTGCATAGTAGGGGTGTGCGATGGTCCGGGGATCGGATCGGAAGGGGTCCTCAAAACATTCTTTTCCCCCTAGATACCAAAACCAGCAATGAAAAGTTTTTTCTGTAGTAAATTTCATACACGTAAAATCGTGGAAGTGGAAAAATGGACTTTTCCAGTTTTCACCCTTCTGAGACTTACAAAAAAATGTGCACTAATTTTTGACGCTTACATTTTCCCAAACTTATTACAATTTTTTTCATTTGGGATGAATTTTGTCGAAAAAATATTTTTTCTTTATCGTCAAAGTTCAATCATGTAAAAATTGGTCTTTCTAAAACTTTGTAAAGCTAAAATCGATTTGATAAATAGATATTTTGCATTTTGAACACTTCCTAAAGTTAATGTAATGAAGTAAGAATTACAGGCGTGAAATGATTTTGGAAACAGATTTTAAAAAAAATTCCGCGTACAACGCTTCCAGTGTTGAAAAATATAGAAATATTGGCTGCTTCTTGAGTAGCTACAAAAATATTGCTATCTAAAATATCTGTAGTTTACATTTGTTTACTGGAAAAGTACTATTTGTGAGTAAATTTATGGGGAATAAAGATTTACTGCTCTTAAACTTCGTATCGAAATTTTGTAAGTGAAATAACAAAAAAACGAAATCACTTTTGCTCAGAAGAATTAATTTCTAAATAATTAGCTGTCGACATAAATCATTTTAAAAATAATTCTTCTAAACAGAAGTGGGTTCAATTTTAGACACGTACGAAGAACGAAGTTCTTCGAAAAGGGGTCTTATGCGTTTACCACGACGTTTGTAACCAGTTGAATTTCGACCCGGGATTAGGGGGGGAGGAGCACAGATAATGGTTCTTAGATGACGAATCAACAATAAAAACATATGAAGGGACCCGTACGTATCAGAATAGATGCGGCAAACAGAGTTGATGTTACGAAGACACTCGAACGTATTTAAGTAAATATTGCCTTAACTCTTAAGTGTATGAAATTGCTGATAGGGCAATATTGAAAAACCGGCCCGAAGAAACGGTGTAAGGAAGGATTTTCTCCGGACAGGTTTTTAAATATTGCCCTCTCGGCAATTTCCAATACAATTTAATGTGGACGTAATTTTATGCACTTAAGAGTTAAGGCAATATTTACTTAAATACGTTCGAGTCTTTTCGTAACATCAACTCTGTTTGCCACATCTATTCTGATACGTACGGGTCCCTTCATATGTTTGATGCATGTATATATCTTTGGTTGTGCTATAAGCTTCTTTACATGCGAATTTAAATACATTTTAGAATTTATGAATTCCTGGTTCAAATTTGATAATTTTAACTGAAGGCGTTCTCTATAATTTGTATGATGCTTTTCGAACTATAAAAATTATTATAGAACAAGAAATATGAAAAATATAAATTTACTCGTTGTCCCATCGAAAACTTGTCATTACATGTTTATGTGTACCCCACGGAAATTATTCATTACATGTCATTCATTACATGCTATTCATTAAATGAATCCCCCACCGGAAACTTCTCATTACATGTATATGTATATCTGCATGTAATGACGCGTTTTCGGTTGGGGCATCGAGTAAAACAGCATGCAGTGGGGGATGCCTAATAAGTCATCCATTCTAGATAATTTCGTGACACTCGCAAACTCATTCGTGTATTTTTAAGCAACTCGCTTTAAGAACTGTTTTTTGACGAGTGTAGAGTTTGTATCCCGAACCGAAGAGGAGGTATACAACTACAAGAGGTTTTTGCTTAAAAACACCCTCTTGAGTTTGGCTCATTTCACAAAATTAATCCCTTATGTAATGACTTATTGCGCATTCCCCACTGTAATCTACTCTATTTATTAAAAGCCAATGAGTTTAAGAAACTCTCTGGTTTACATTTTGTTATAAACTTATTCGCACCTGTTCCAAATGCCGAAATATTTTGAAAGACAATTATGGTTGGTGCAAAATGTGTCGAATATAAAAATGCAGAAGAAAGTTGCTATTTAATTTGCGGCCATAGTAGTATGAAATTGTTTAAATTCGTGTTAAATCAATTTAATTGATTTCACAAAACTAAATTCGAATAAAAGTTTATACAATAGATAGATAAGGCGGTTTTGGGGGGTCCGATTTCTCAGACAGGCACCTGGATCAATGATCCTTTGTACCAGACCCCCGTATCCTTCGTTTATTTAAACAAAGAAAAGTACAAAATCAAAACATAAAAGTTGCAGAAATACAAAATTACAAGAATACGTTAACACAAGGTCATTTAAATCCAAAAATGAATTGAAAATGTTGTCGTCAGTTGTGTGATCTTGGTCTGCGTCGTACATGTATTTCCATCGTCCATTTGAGAAACTTTCACTTCGCACATCAAACTCATGGAAACCGTCTGGTTTTTTTCAGAAAAACAGCCAGATTGTTAATGACCATAGAGTTAAGAGTTAGATCGGTGCTATTTAGCTCTGGTTTGCCTATGATATTTCTCCTGAGGAGTCTATATCTGGGACAGACACTAATAACGTGATAGCCAGTTTCGTCACCTAGACCACAAAGACATTTGGGGCTATCAGAACAGCCGATGTTGTAAAGATGCTTGTTAAGACCACAGTGGTTGGTGATGGCTTCGATAACTCTTTTGATATCTGGCCTGCTGAGTTTCAACAGTGTTTTGCTGACTTCCATCGATGGAGTTTTGCAAAAAAGTTTAATATGTATAGCGCCCTTATACTCATTACAACTTCTAAGGTGCTCTTGTCGAAGCCATTCTTTGACTATGGCCTTCCTCATCGAGATGGAAATGCCAAACATGGGTTCCGGACCAATAAAACCATTTTTGGTTCCTTGGCGAGCAAGTTCGTCCGCTCTTTCGTTACCTAAAATGCCACAATGACTAGGAACCCAGAGGACCGTAACGGAATTAGATTTACCAAGTTCATTTAGGCTCACTTTGCAGTCAAGAACTGTTCTAGACCTGATACAGGGAGAACTAACCGCTTGAATAGCGGATTGACTGTCTGTGCAAACGTAGATTTTATTCCCAGAGACCTTGTCAATCAGCTCATCACACATTTTCGATATTGCGAAAAGCTCAGTCTGATTAACAGACGCCAAAGAACCGGTCGGAAGGCTGCCTTCCACGTTCAAAGTTTCGCAGAAATAACCTGCTCCGGAGAAGTCATCATTCTTGGAACCATCTGTGAAGCAAACAATGCCGTCGGTCGGAGGAAATATATTTCTCTCCCCGATCCAATCTTCTGCTTCAGGAATGATCCAGTCGAAGCCCTCATCGCATACGTATTCCGCTTTGATTTGATCGCTAGGCATACACAACCGTTCATCTTTGACAACATTAATAATTTCTGAGTGACCTTTCTCAAAAACGGGAGACCACCAACCATTGTATCGGATATTGACAGAGGTGTTGAAAGCAACAGATTTTATAAAGAGGTCTAGAGGCGGAACATCTAGAAGCGCTTCCAGGGCCGCAGTGGCGGTTGTTGCCTTTACGCCTGTAATGCAGAGACATGCCAGACGCTGAAGCATATCAAGCCTTTTCTTGGCGGTGCCGATTTCCACTCTAGGCCACCAGACTAAATACGTGACAAAGAATTGGTCTGACCACCGCTGTGAAAATCCACCACAAAGCCTGAGGAGACAACCCCCATGTCGTACCAAAAGCATTTCTACACAGCCAGAAGATACCAATGCATTTGTTAAGTTTTTCCTCTAGGTGCACGATCCATGTCAGTTTATGATCAAAGATCACTCCGAGGTACTTAACACTCGCTTTCAGAATAACTTCCGTTCCGAACAGCGTAAAACTGCCCAAGTCTGAAGCGGTTTCGGCTTTTCTTCTGCTAAAGAAGATGATATTGGTTTTGACTGGGTTTACCATTAACTTATTTTCCAGACACCAAACTTCGACTACCCTAGTAGCGGTTCTCATCAAATCTCCAATAGTGGCGACGAATTCTCCACAGATTAGGGTAGACACGTCATCCGAATAGCCTTGAGCGTAAATGCCTGAGTTATTTAGCTTTACCAAGAGCGAGTCAATCACCATACACCAGAGTATAGGAGAGAGAATACCACCTTGTGGGCAACCCCTAGTGACTCCGAGCTTGATGTTGGTGCCGCAAATGGTGGCCTCAACAGTTCTACCGCTCAGCATTCTGACTATCCATCTGATGGCTACATCGTTTACTTCCCTTTTAGCCGCTGCTCTAGTAATCACCTCGAAATCCGTATTATCAAAGGCACCCTCTATGTCCATAAAACAACCGAGTGCAACCTTGCCATTCTTAAGCATATGCTCAATCTTTTGGGTCAACTGGTGCAATGCGGTGTCAGTCGACTTACCTATCTGATAAGCGTGCTGATTCGCATGTAGAGGGAATTTCTTGAGTACTTCGCCGCGGATATAGAAGTCTAAGAGCCTCTCTAAAGCTTTGAGCAAAAACGACGTAAGACTAATCGGACGGAAGTCTTTGGCCTTACAGTGCGACGTTTTGCCAGGCTTTGGGATGAAAGCGACTCTTACCTTTTCCCAATACTTGGGTATATATCCTAAGGCTATTGAGCTCTTAAAAATGCATCTTAGTCTATCGAGGAGCAAGTCAATACCTTCTTTGAGCAAAGCAGGGAAAACCTTATCCAGCCCGGCAGATTTGAACGAATGGAATTTGAAGAGAGCCCATTTAGTTTTTCCTCTTTTCGTAAGCTTTCCAGCAAACAACCAATCCTTACGAGAAGGTGGGAGGTATGGGTTCAGTGATTCCATCTGTTCTACCATTGGAGGTTGGACACTGCCTGGAAAGTGTGTTTGCAACAAGTGCTCCGCTGTTTCTCTACTATCAGATGTGAAAGAGCCATCCTGCTTAAGAAGTGATCCCACTTGAGCGGTGACATCTTTTGCCAATAGCTTGTGAATTCGAGCGTAAGACGGAATGGTATTTGCTTCCTCGAAAAACTTTCTTTTACTTTTTTCCTTAAGGTCTAACTGGGCCTGGTTGTACTCTTTGAGAAGAGCTCTATATCGATCCCTGTTGGCATTTTGCTGTTCACTTACCTTACCAGCTCTATTCCAGGCTTTCCTTAACTCTTTCCTTTTCCTATCAAGTTCATTACTCCAGATGGAGTTCTTGTATAGGGGCTTAGGATTGAGAAGGGGGCAGGCTGATTCGTAAGATTGAACAATCGCGGCTGTAATGTCAACATTTGCACTTTCTAAATCCTCTCTCGTGAGATACCTTTCAACTGCTTCTATTCAAGCTTTTCTTTCAGAAAGCGTCTATACTCGTCCCAGTTCGTCTTTTTGGGGTTACGGTAAGGTTTCCTTTGCGGGAAGCAACCTTTAAGGTTAAATTTGATCAGCTTGTGATCCGAAAAGGTTTCCTCATTTGTAACTCTCCAAGACTCAACAAGTTGCGACAGTCCGCTGGAAGCCAGTGTGACATCTAAACATTCTTGTCTCGCTTTGTTAGCAAAAGTCGGTCTACCCCCTTTGTTCAAAACCACAAGGTCTGTGGAGACCAAATACTGAACGAGCTCTTCACCCCTACAGTTGATATTCGAACTTCCCCAAATCGTATGATGGGAGTTTGAATCTATACCAATTAAAGCGGGGATCCGCTCCTTTTCACAGAAATCAACGACTTTAGCCAGGGATGAACCTGGAGGAGGCTGGGAAGAGTCATACGGTAGGTAGGCTGAGACTACTATTAGGTCACCGCCTTCCATTTGACTTCTACAAACCCTAACCGCTACTACGTCATCGTCTGTGAATTGATTCAGCACGAGTGCATCCACGTCAGGGGAAACATGAACGGCCGCTCTCGGTCTATTTCCCTGTCTGTTGTAAAATAGTCGGTTGTGAAGTTGACCAAAGCCATGAACCTTGGAGCCCCTTATCCAAGGCTCTTGTACTAACGAAATGTCAGTATGGTTCGCTTTGAGGTCACAACAAAAATTAAAAGTAGCTTTCTTGCAGTGGAGCAGGTTGATTTTTGCAAACTTAAGGGCAGTCCTGATTGAACCAGACTGAGTACCTTGTGATGCAAAATCATCGCCGCTAGGTGCCACATGCATTTTTGTGCGTAAGATCGTGTGAAAAACTGCTGCAAAAAAGAAGAAATAGAAGAAATCTGACGGTGTGTACAGACAATTTTTAGCTTATTTCGGTAGTTACGGTACGACATACAAGTTAAAAATACCGCCGTACAAAATTTTCCGTCAGTTCTTGGAGGAAAGGTTTTAAAACAATTTCTATCAACATTAAAAAGCCGCTGTATTAAGATTTACGTACGTCGGTTTAAAAATTGGAATAAAATAAACCCTCCGTGTCGCTTTTTAACGAGTGCAAAACATTTACGCATGCTAAGCATTCGTTCAAATCTCTTTAAAATGGAGAACCGCAGTATAAAAATATTTTCCGTCGGTTATTTATAAAGAGAGCGAATGTGCGATGCATACGCGTATGAGATTACCTTCGTGTCTACACGTGCTTTTTCGTTTACCATTCGTCGGTACGAAGTTGTTCGACCCAATTTACGCGCGCAAACTAAGGGATACAAAGAGCAATGGATTGCGTTTGTTTTGAATTTAAAAACAGAGACAACAGCAAAATATATCGTCCGAAATTGCCAAATTATTTCCAGAAATTAATCAATTATGAACACAAACGACACTATGAACATCACTCCAGATAAAAATGAAAACAAATTCCGAATTTATAGCTTTCAAACAACAAATACCCGAACACACGGACACTGTAGTTTAGTAGGGCATTCTCACAGCGTTTATTTTGCACTAACCACTAATTTTCTTCAAATATGTTTTCCTCAATTTGGCCGATATGTTTAGCCTCACTATTTAATAAAATAATAATTTTGGTCGGGGAAGTGTCAGAGTAGAATACATAGCAAGTGCAATGCTGAATACGGGGAACTTGAAATACGGGGAACGTTGAATACGGGGTAAGTGGAACACGGGGGAAGTGGAATACGGGGAACTTGGAATACGGTAAACGTTGCATACGGTGAACGTTGCATACGGTAAACGTTGCATACGGTAAACGTTGCATACGGTAAACGTTGCATACGGTGAACGTTGCATACGGGGAAAGTTGAATACGGTGAACGTGGAACAGGGGGGAAGTGGAATACGGGGGAAGCGGAATACGGGGGAAGTAGAATACTGGGGGAAGTGGAATACGAAGAAATAAAATTCGGGGAAAGTTGAATACGGCGAACTTGGAATGCGGTGAACGTTGAATACGGGGTAAGTGGAATACGGGGAACTTGAAATACGGGGAAGTGGAATACGGGGGAAGTGGAATACGGGTAACGTTGCATACGTTCCACGGAGGAAGTGGAGTACGGGGGAAGTTGGAACATTACGCATCATTATTTAAAACGAAAAAAAATATGGCTCTCTGAATAGACAACACGCGAAAATGATAAAGCCTGCGTAGCCCCTAGGGGCGGGGGTTTCGACTACGTAACCTACCCTTTAATGTTAAAGCGAAAATGATAAAGCCTGCGTAGCCCCTAGGGGCGGGGGTATTTACTAGTTTACTGTATATATTCCTTTTTTCCACTTTGATGGCTTGGTCTTGATCGATGTCGTTCGATTCGTAGCGGATTGTCGGATCGATTATAAACGCGTTCTTAGATTTCGGTTGAAAACCTACTATAACACTGAATCCCGAACTACCATCAGTATCGACTGCGTACACTTCCTTGAAGCAAGTAAATCCCTTTGAGCGAAGCAATTGGGTTATCTTGTGCTTGATGTTATGGTGCCTTGAAGTTATCAACAATTTGTTCGATGAGCAGCTTCCAGCAACATGTGGGATGGTTTCACTCTCTCTGCCGCATTTGCGACAGAGGTTGGAAGAGCTTGTAACACCTGGAACTCCGTTGAGGTTGGCATAATTTGTGCTTAGCTTGATTGCTGCGACCCATTCGGACGACGAAAGCGAGTTTTTGTTGAAGATGAAATCATTGCTGGGGCTGTGGTTTTTGAAGTGAACAGCGCCGCAGCCTTGGTATTTTAATTTGCACCAATTCTCGAATGATTCGTTACGTAGAGCAGTACGCAGTGATCTTGAAGTGTCGCCATCAACATTGAGGGCTCGAATGCATTGTATCATTTCTTCGCGACAGTCACACTGTGGAAAAGGCGATCGTTCATTTTCGAAAGTTTGTTCGCTAAACTGAAGTGTTGCAGATGGACTTCCCATGCGGCTCTGAACAGACCATGGCCGCGCAGCTTCCTTGGGGTATAGAAGAAGTTGTCGTTCGTACGGGTTGGCAAACCGATGATCTCCTTGACTGTTCGGCGGATCATGACGTCTAAACCGTTCGTGATATTCGATGGGATTCGATTGACTGGAGCTGCTTGCAATGGATAAACAAGGATCGGGAATACATATTGGTTGACAACATTTAGCTTTTGGTCGGGTTTTAGCAGTGAGGACGCGGATAATTGGCTTAGGTTCTTGTTCAGCTTAGTTATGCATGTATCGTGAAAAACCAATTCCGATTCGAAAGTACATCCGAGATATTTTATTCTTTCGTTCTGATGAATGCCAGCAATTTCAGTTCCGTCAGCGAGCTGCAACTTGCCAGGTTCCAGCTTACCATTTCTGATGATGATCGCTTGACTTTTTGATGCATTTAGCTCGAGACCAATCTTCAAGAAAAGTGATTTAACCAGATTAATTGTACGGCACGCTGCATTCTCGGAGTCAGCTGATACAGCCTGGTCATCTGCAAAACCAGATAGGCATAAGGGATCATATTCGTCAAACAGTTTATACCCGTTGTTGCATGCGTATTGTGAGTCGCAGATTTCTTCATATATAAAATCGATGGCAATGTTAAAGAGAATTGGTGATAAGGGACCTCCTTGGAAAACACCACATTTGATATAAATTGGACGTGACAAGTCCTTTCCCAGAGCGATCAAACAATTCAATCAAACAAATGTCAATCAAACAGTTTTGATCATTTTCAATTAAAATAATTATAATAGTAATTTAGCAGTCAGAATATAGAGCTGGGATAGACGTAATATATGAAATGAACGGCACGAAAAAAAACATTTGTTTTCGTGACCTGATCGACTTTCCGCCTAAAGAACGATACACCACTGGTCTTGCCCCCCTTCCATGAGAAAAATATGAATCGACGCGACTGCGTTAACAACTAACTGCTTTAATTTGGAATAAATTTATTTTACTTTAATTTGGAACAATTACAACATTTTACAATTTATTTGGAATTATAACAGTGGCAATAGCATTTGAGTTTCTATATGTGAGATTATTAGTTAATTGAAAATCGATTTTATTGTTTCCTGGCTATTTGCAAAATTTGCTGTCCTGTTGTGACAAACTTTATTCTACTAACTTAACAATAGATTTCTTGAAACGAATCAATCCCACGATAAATTAGTAGATGGTTGGTAACAACAGACCAACAAGTTATGGAAATAGCCATAAAATAATAAAATCGATTTTTCCCTAAATTAAAAAAAAATCATTTTAAATAAATGTACAAGAAAAACAACAACATAAGAGAGCTATGTTTCACAAAGCAAATTCGGTTTCATAAATTCTATTAGATTCTGGTATGTGCTTTCGATGCGAAACTCGAGTTTAGTGACTTTCTGATGCAAGTCCATGGATTTGAAGATCATAGTTTCGATGCAACTGCGGTTGGATGTCGTAAACCATATTCAATAATTCTTCAATCAATTTGGGCCGATTGGTCGACAATGTTTTTCTCATTTCTTCGATTTTCAATCGAGTGTCTTCATCAATTTTCGCAGCAACACCTTCTTTTGATCCCATATGCTGGTGTCACATGATGTGAAAAAATGTTAATTATTATTTTATGCAAATTACAATCGAATATTACGTGAGATTTCAATCACAAACCTTGGCTTCAAACTCTTTAAACTGACGTTCACGTTCAGCCCTGTACTTCTCAATTTCATCTTGAGCCTCCTCTTTCGCTTGCTTTAATCTACGTTGCTTCCCTAATAAATAACAACGAAAATAAAATCCATTACATCGCAATTTAAAACAACAAGAATCTATCAATTGATTGATGGCCTCGAAGGCTAAAATATTTGAGTGTACTTTGACCACTATTCATTAAATTAATGTCAACTCACGTTTTCTGGCTTCTTGAACTTTTTCGGCAGCTCTTTTTTCAGCTGCTAACAATTGTTGAATACCCTGAGTCTGGCTAGCCATTTTTAAACAATATTACGTGTCAATGACGAGCGGATATCTGCTTCTAAGTAAATTGATTTACTAAATTTTCCTTCACTTTACTGAAACTTCAACCTTATCGATTTTTTACACACAATTTGTGTCAGTGGTACCAACAACTATAATGCAAAGTATGAAGGTTAAGAAATCTACTGCCAGGGGTCCCAGTTTCCTAAAATGTATCTGATCTCACTGCAGCTGAGGTAATATTTTCAATAATTGACATACATGATGAGGGGAAATGTTGAAAAAATACGCCTAGAAATAACTTAGGAATGAGAATTAGGAATTATAACTTCGATTTTACAGTTTGAATCCATTAAAATCAAAGAGGCCCCCTACAAAGTTTTCTCAGAGACATTTTTGTTGTCTATTTATTTCATTAAGAGAAATTCAAATGTCAAAAATAATGACATGTTAAGTATGACACAAATCGAAGCAAACAAACATGCAATGCGAAATGTTTGGTGGGTTTAGTTGAATTACGTAAAATTTAGGTGAAAGCGTGCAGGGGGAGGGGGGTCAAAAATCCGACTTTTTGTGCGTGCGTACTTTGTGAATGGCCCCCTAGCGGAAAACACACTACACAAAGTTTCACTTACACACAATAACTATTATGTCGAACGTCCCGCAAATGTCATATCGTATTTACTGTTTTAATACAATACACACATTTATCATTTGCTTACGTATTTTTAAGAACTGTACGAAATTCTTCGAAAAGGGGTCTAATGCATTTACCACGACGTCGACGTCGGATTTCAACCCGGGAGTTGGCTGCTTATTTGTTTTTGGGTCTAAATAAGAAAAAAAGCAAAAAAAAAAAAAAAAATTTGTCCGTCTGTTCGTTACCGCGATAACTCGAGTAAAACTTGACCGATTTTCAAAATCTTTTTTTACCTGAAAGGTAATCGAAAAATCTTTTTCGGGATTGAGCATTGTCGGGCCAAGACCCGCCGAGCTAGGGCTGTTTAAGCGGTTTTTGGTCTTTTGTACATAACTCGAGTAAATCTATTCCGATTTTCCAAAAAATTTTTTTTGTTTTAAAGGTCTGGGTATGCTTGACAATTTATAGAACAAATTGTTTTTATTTGGACTCAGACGGGGTCGTAAAACCAAGTCTCTACTAGTGCCCAACGTGTTTTTCTACATAAATCGGGTAAATCTTTTATCCGATATTCAAAAAAATGCCGGACTCGCCAATGTAATAATTTTTCTTACTGTACAAAAATACGCCATACGCCCCATAAAGTCAAATTTTTGCATTGTGAAAGCTGAAAGAACAGAAAAACTATAACACTGGGGGGTCCGGTATTTGTGACGCATTTGTTTAATCAAAAGTGAAAATATTTCAAAAGAATTTTGTGCGTTCCGAAGCTGCAAGCGTCACCCAAATTGATAATTTTGGAAGAAGGGACGAGGACTTGCGTCACGTTTTCCTTTTAAAAAGGGTTTTTGTTGTGATATCAGTTGTTTTGGAAGAAGGGACGAGGACGTGCGTCAAAAAATTGTTTTGGTTCTGATTGTAATGTTTTGCATTTTGTTGAGCCGCCGCTGCCGCCGAACCGAAGCGCGGCGGCTACTACTTCCATGGGCGAAAATGATCCCCTCAACTTTCTCTACAACATATCAAAAGTTTTTTTTTAGCCGCCGCCGTCGCCGAATCGAAGCGCGGCGGCTACTACTTCCATGGGCGAAAATGATACCCTTAACTGCCTCTACAACATGTTGAGTTATATTTCTTGGACTATAGCGGCGTAGGATAAATAAACCAAATATTGTTTCTTCTATGCTATATTTCGAGTCATTTTGGACTCTTCATCAGGCTATTTTGATCACAAAATTTCAAAAAGTTAATTAAATTGATTATACAGATTATTTCAACTATTTAAAAAATTACCTTCATATCAAATAATAAACTTAAAAATATAAAAAAATATAAAAAGCAATGAAAATAAATTAATAAACGAATGAATTTTTTGCACATAAACATATCACAGACAGATGATGACGAAGCAATAATTTGTTGTCATTTTTACTTTTTAATTTCACATTAATCGGTTAATTAATTTCGATCATATGGGCAGTCATTGAGATCATTTCTTTTTAAATTATGATTTTCTTTCAAAGCGTGTAATGTTAGACCGGTCGTTTCAGTCGTCTTTTTTATTTTAATATCACTTCTATGTTTACTCGTTCTGTTCTTGATTCTTTGTTTTGTTTGGCCCGGATATTTTCCAGGGCAGTCTAAACAGTTGATTTTATAAATGACCTTGGACTTCATGTCATTTGGCATGTGGTATTTGGTTCTGGAAAATAAGTTCCCTATGTTATTTTCCGATTTGCACCCTAGTGCCATGTCATATTCACGCATTGTTTTGTTGATTCTCTCAGATAAACCTGGTACATACTGTGTTGCAATATATTCAACAACATATCAAAAGTTTTTTTTGAGCCGCCGCCGTCGCCGAACCGAAGCGCGGCGGTTACTGCTTCCATTGACGAAAATGATTCCCTCAACTGCCTGTACAACATATCAAAAGTTTTTTTTGAGCCGCCGCTGCCACCGAACCGAAGCGCGGCGGCTACTACTTCCATGGGCGAAAATGATCCCCTCAACTTTCTCTACAACATATCAAAAGTTTTTTTTTTGAGTCCCTGATACACTACACACCCAACCCAACAACTTTCCCTTTGACACCAAACCTCTATCTCGAACACACAACCATTGCCTCATACAAAATGTGCTATCATACACACTACACACACAAACAAATACATATGGGCTTTATATGGCGCCTTCTAAGAGCCCTGGCGCCCAAACGAGGCCGGTACCCCCCTTTTTTAAAATCTCATATGGTGTAGAATACCCGCCTGATGGTCCCTGCAAAATTTCAAGAAAAGTTTCAAGAAATGTTTTCGAAAGGTTTTCCAGCACGAGCCAAAAAAGTCGGTTTTCATACAAATGGCTCTGGAACTAACTAACGTAGGATGTTTCCATTAACTTGGGCTTATATGAAGCAGCACCTTCGGAATGACACTAGCTGGAGAGATGGTTTCTTCTAGAAAGTTATAGACTTTCATCAGGAGAATTTTTTGGTATCATTAGAAAATGGTTGCCAACTGTCATAGCGGCGTCATCTAGGATTTTCGTTTATGCTTCTACGATTTTCGAATTTTAGCTCCGGAATGACACTACTTAGAGAGATGGTTTCTTCTAGAAAGTTATAGAGTTTCATTAGGAGAATTTTTTAGTATCATAAGAAAATTTCTGCCATCTGTTATAGCGGCGCCATCTTCGATTTTTTTCTAAATTCTGTATAATAATACCTAGACAGTTGGTTTCTTCAGGAAAGTTATATGAATCAGTGGGAAGAATTCGTGACACGAAGTGTTCCGAAGGTAGCCGAAGGTGACTCGAAGTGTTCCGAAGGTAGCCGAAGCTGACAGGCAGTGTTCCGAACGTAGCCGAAGGTGACACGAAGTGTTTCGAAGGTAGCCGAAAGTGACACGAAGTACTCCGAAGGCAGCCGAAGGTGGCACGATGTGTTCCGAAGGCAGCCTAGGGTGACACGAAGTGTTCCGAAGGCAGGCGAAAGTGCTACAAAATATTCCGAAGGTGGCCGAAGGTGATACGAAGTGTTCCGATGGTAGCCTAAAGTGTAGGAGAACAATTTTTTTCGGAAAGAAAATTTTTTTCGGAAAAATTGTTTTTTCTTAGAAAATTTTCTTTTCTGAGAATAGAAATTTCGGAAAGAAATTTTTTTTTTCTTAGAAAATTTTCTTTTCTGAAAATAGAAATAAGAAAATAGAATGGAGAATAGAAATAGAAAATTTTTCACATGAAGTTTGGTTATAACAACTGAAAACTTCCACAACTACTGATATCGCATACAAAAACCTCTGAAAAGGTAGAGTGTGACACAGTCCGTAAGTCCGCTTCCAAAATTAATGATATCGCTTGAGGTGACGCTATCGCTGATAATACGCAGAGTTTGTTTGAAGGGAACCTTGTGTTCAAAGTTTTAATTTCCTGAGAAATTAGAGCGCTTTCTTTCAAACAAAATTACGTTGTGTTAAAAAATTGTGTCATAAATGCCGGACCCACCAGCGGAATAATTTTTCAACACTTTCAGTTTTCACACGCAAAAATTTAAATTTACCTTAACTGAAAGTACGAAAAAATTATTTCGTCGCTGCGTCAGGCATTTATGACGCAATTTTTTAACACAACGTAATTTTGTTTTAAAAAAAAGAGCTGTAATTTTTTCAGGAAATTAAAACTTTGAACACAAGGTTCCCTTCAAACAAACACTGCGTATTATCAGCGATAGCGTCACCTCAAGCGAAATCTTTAATTTTGGAAGCAGGCTCACGAACCACGTCACACTCTACCTTTTAAGAGGTTTTTGTATGCTAAGTTATTACGGGAAAAAATATTGAAAGAAAAGAACTGATGAAACGCAGTTTTTGAAATCCAGAAAATCAGTCGAGGGACCTGACCCTCCCAAAAGGTGGGACCTATTTTATACATTGAGGAGAAAAGAATTATCTTTTGTTTTGATCAAATACTTTCAGTCAAAAACTAATTATTTCTTGTTTACATTTTGGAGTAACCCAAATTCCATAAAAATATCGCCATATTTGACGTTTCTTTCGTTATAATAATGAAAAATGTTCACAGACGCATTCTAGCCAGCAGGGCCGGCGCGTGAGCTGCCGTATCATTTCTCTGTTGGACCGTGTAAACTCGTCTTAATACAAAATAAAATGTCGCCTGGGATGTTTTAGACTTTTCTGTTCCGTATTTTCGTTAAGGAAGAAGAGAGAAAACGTGTAGTAGAAAAATCGCGGAAAAAATGCCACTCAGTGTGTCTCAATAAAAGTAAATACTTTTTTAGTAAAAGTAGCATTTATTTTCAATTTGTACATGAAACGTTCATTTCGAGCTACATGTCGGTGTGGTATAGAAAGAAATTTATTGAAAGTGACTCGCGAATATACAAGAAACAGTGAAAAATATTTTGGTGTATACGAAGAAAAAATTCCGATTCTCTTTATTGAACATGGCGTTCATGGCGTTGTCAAACTGTGTTTAATATTTTTTTCATATTTTAAAACTTGATTTATTTTTTTTAACATTTTTTTCACCAAAATACTGCACGCATCATGTCTTGTTCAACTTTTAAAGAATTTCCAGAGTCGAATGACAATCATCTTGTGGTTGTTATCAACAAAAATGGAAATGTTTCTGTAGATCAGTCGGATTTGCATGACTTTTTAGGTATTTCTTATCAATTTGATGTAACAATAGTAAACACACTCATCTTTACCGCATAAATACAATTTCAGTGAATGATTCGGGCAAAGCAAACACGACAGTAAGCGTTGTACGACTGGCTTCACCAACACCTAGCATAGAAGCAGAATTGAATGAGCAGGAAGAACTAGAAAAAGAAATGGCAAAAGCTTTGAACTTATCCGGTGAGGAATCAGACGGTGATGCTAAAAAAGAAGAGATGCCGAAAATTCCAAACGTCAACGTTATAGTGGAGAAATACTATAATGCCGATGAGGCTAAGATATTGGCATCAGAAATTCTGAGTATGTTCATCTCTACTGTAGATTTTTTCTCGTAAGATTTTATTTTGAAAATGTATTTGCGATCTGTTGACAACATAACGAATAGTCCACCAAAGTGAATCAATCCGCCGATTCACTGAATTTCACTTTACTGATCAACTTTTCGCATTTTGATTCCCGTACGAAGTGCTTCGAAAAAGGATCTAATTATTGCGCTTACCACGGTGTTCGTCGAATTTCGACCCGGAACTAGGGGGGAGCATCTTAGATGACGAATCAACAATAAAAACATATGAAGGGACCCATACGTATCAGAATAGATGTGACAAACAGAGTTGATGATACCAAAAGATTCGAACGTATTTCAGTAAATATTGACTTAACTCTTACTTAACCGACCCTACAACCCATTAAGGGTCTTGGCCTTCTCCAACATGCTTCTCCAACCGGACCTATCCTCAGCTAACGTCTTCCAGCTGGTTACTCCCGCAGTTCTCAGGTTGGCAAAAGCTGCATCGCACCATCTGGATTTTGGTCTGCCTGCACTTCTCTTGCCTTGCGGTTTGGTGATAAAAAGTTTCTTCGGGATACGATTGTCGTCCATACGCTGCACATGACCAAGCCATCGTAGTCTGTTAATTTTTGTTGTTCTAACTATGTCCGGCTCTCCATAAAGCTGCATAAGCTCATGATTAAATCGTCTGCGCCATCTGTTCATATTTTCATCATATACTGGTCCGAAAATTGTCCGCAGTACCTTTCTTTCGAACGTGAGCAGCGATTGTTCGTCTTTCTGAGTCATGCACCACGACTCCGACCCATACGTAACTATTGGTCTTATCACAGATTTGTACAGTGCGCATTTAGAGTTTCTGCTTACTGATTTGGACTTTAAAATTTTTATCAGGCTGTACTAACTCCGGTTGCCAAGAGTTATCCGTCTTTTGATTTCGTCCATGATTACGTTGTCAGAATTAAGCAGAGATCCAAGATATACGAACTTGTCTACCACCTTAAATGTGTGTGTGTCAATTGTTACGCTTTGGTCGTGTTGTCGATTCGATTGGGAGACAATCATGTATTCGGTCTTTGTGTCATTAACCTTCAACCCGAGGTCGGTACCTTTTCTGTCCAAAGCCGTGAACTTTTCCTTAACAGCTTCCATGTTTCGGCCCAAGATATCCAAGTCATCAGCGAAGCCCAGCAATTGACTGGATTTGGTGAAAATGGTGCTGCTGGTGTCGATGTCCATGGTTCTCACTGCTGCTTCAAGGGTCAATTAAAAAGCAGCGTCGCGAGCGGATCACCTTGACGTAGTCCTTCCTCAATGTCGAAAGCGTCTGACAATTTGCTTCGGATTCTTACTCGGCTGTTAGCTCCATCCATTGTCAACTTTGTTAGCGAGATTAGTTTTTTGGGAACCCCTAATTCCTCCATCACTCTCCATAACTTCCTCCTGTTGACACTGTCGTATGCTGCTTTGAAGTCTACGAACAAATGGTGTATTTCCACGTTGTACTCCTTACAAGTTGTACTCCAAGATCTGTCTAATGCTAAACAGCTGGTCCGTTGTTGAACGACCTACACGAACAGTAGATTCCATGTATGGAAGAAGGCGTTTGTATAGAATATTCGCAAATATCTTGTAGGCGATATTCAAAAGCGAAATTCCGCGATAGTTGCCACACTCCAATTTGTCGCCTTTCTTGTACAAAGGGCAGATGATGCTAGTCTTCCACTCTCCCGGCAACTCCTCGACATTCCAGATGCGCTTGATGAGCTCGTGCATCTCCATACATAATGCGTTACCACCGTGCTTGAAAAGTTCTCCAGGTATGTTGTCGGTTCCTGGTGCTTTGAAATTTTTGAGCTTTAAAATTTCATGCTCCACTTCCTGTAGCGTTGGTTCTGCAATATGTGGCTGCGCGGTCTGAAATGGTAAGTTGTTGTTGGTGTCGTTTCGGTTCGGTGGTCTGTTCGGGTTCAGCAGTTCCTTAAAGTACTCCGCCCATCGTCTGATGCACCTTTCCTCATCTGCTAAGACCAACCCATCTTGTCCTTGCACAATAAAGGTTGTTGACTGTAACCTTTCCTCGATTCGTTTACTTTCCGGTAAAAATTCCGCGTCTCTTTTCGATTACCAAACCTTTCAATTTCGATTAAAACTTCCTTGTCATGTTGTCGCTTTTTTCTTCGGAATAGTTTTTTCTCGAAATTTCTCTTCGAACGGTACTCTGCCATGCCAGCTCGAGTGCATCTATTTAGATATCTCGCTCGAGCCGCATTTTTGTCATCGAATCGAACCAGTCACTTCTTTGCTTTCCCGTTCTCGTTCCTATCGTCTCTGCTGCGGCTTGCTCTACGTTTCGTCTAATTTGATTCCATGCATCGTCTACGTTTCGTTGTTCGCTTTCCATTCCGTCAATAATTTTCTTCTCCACTATCCACTAGCACTATCCACATATTGTCGTTTAATATTTTCGTCCTGCAGTTTCTCGACGTTCCACTTTTCCAATGCCGGCTGTCGATTGTGTGAAATCGAAACTCGAGCCCTAACAACCACCTTTACCAAGTAGTGATCTGAATCGATGTTCGGTCCCCTACGCCCATCTATGAACACGTGGTCAATCTGGTTTTTGGTTCGTCCATCAGGTGATACCCATGTCGCTTTGTGGATATAGGTACTGCAGACAACCATGTTCCTTGACGCTGCGAAATCAATTGCCAACGTTCCATTTTCGCTTGTCTTTTCGTGGAGGCTATATTTACCAATAGTGGGACGGTAGTAGACTTCGCGACCTATCTTGGCATTCAAATCCCCAAGTATGATTTTGATGTCTCGATTCGGTGCTCCATCATACACTTTCACCAGTTTCTCGTAAAATAGCTCCTTCGCTTCATTATCTTTTTCCTCCGTTGGAGCGTAGACGTTAATAAGAGTATAATTGAAAAATTTTCCTCTTATCCGTAGAGTGCATATTCGTTCGTTGACAGGAGTGAAATCAATCACCGCGTTTCTGGCTCTACCGAAGACCATGAAGCCTGTTCCGTATCCTCTTGGGCTGTCGTTGCTCTTGCCGCTGTAATAAAACGTAAAGTCTCTACTGATCATAGAATCCTTCCCAGGCCATATAGTTTCCTGTACTGCTGTAATGTCAAGTTTAGTCGCCCTTAGCGCACTAGTGAGTGATCTCAACCCTCCTGGCCGTAACAGAGATCTAACATTCCATGTTCCTAATTGTAAATCGTTGTCCTTTTTCCGTTGCCTAAGTCGTTGCCGTTTATCCTGTCCAATCCGAGGCTCTGTTGTTGAATTCATAACCATATTGCTTTTTTTGAGTGTGGTATGGTGGCTAGCCACACGCACAACCCACTAATTCGATTCCCCTCTGACCCGTCGGCAAGTCATCAGGTAGCACTCTTAAGTTTAGCACAAAACTCCGAAGAGAATTGAGGTCCCGGGGACTACGACGTGGACGTAAAAAGAGCACTTGATAGTTAGACAGTTGCACGCCTGGCACATGACACGGACTACCACACTCCGCTCATATGCAATCAGGCGCTACCCTATCTAACTACCCAATCCCCAATAAATTCTTTGCATAAGCGATAAATTTTGTTGTAATTTTTTCGAAAGCTGTAGGAAAATAACGAAAAGATAAGTGACCCAAATGTGTGTTAGAGATTTGGTCGGCGAAGGGGTTTCCTCACTTTGTTGTTAGGGAACTTTTGCTGCTGGACAAAATAGAGATAATTTTTGAGTGCCAATCGTAAGTGAAGGCTTGGGGCAACAAAATTGCTGAACAATGTTGGGTGAAAAAGTTTCCCACTCCCGAGATCAGCAATTTTGTCCAGAACTTGAGCACTTATTCTGGTATATCTCGACCGGTATTTGCCGAAATGAGGCCAGTGAGGTGTCAAACGAAAGGATTCGGTCCTGAGAAGCCAGTGAAATCCCGTTTAAGAAAATCGGTCGAGTGCTTCGGTGTCCAGGGTCGATCAAAGGAGACAAAAAAGGACAAAAATTTGCTCCGCTGCTCGAAAATTACTGAAAAATTAATTTTTGATATGTCGTCGGGGATGGTCCAAAACGTCGAGAATATATGTTTCGGGATGGAATATTGTTCTGAAATAAGTGAGTTATGGGTAAACAACGGTCAAAATTGAAAATCGGACAAAAGCCAGTCAAGATGTCGTCTTAGAGATTTGGTAGGGGAAGTGTCAGAGTAGAATACGTAGCAAGTGCAACGCTGAATACGGGGAACGTTGAATACGGGGGAAGTGGAATACGGGGAAAGTGGAGTTATACGAAAACTTATTTGCTCTCTGACAACAAGCGAAAATGATAAAGTTTGCGTAGCCCCTATGGTTGCACCATACACTAATAGAATTCATTAATTTTTGTATTATTTTCGATTTTCATTTTTCAACCACCAACTCTGAGTTCCATGAGTCACAGTGTTTAAACATTTGTTGTAAAAGAATATTGTTGTGAGCATCAATCATACATTAAAATCTTAAAAGCATGTTGCATGTTGAATGATAGCGATAGATATGGAAATAATGAATGGAAATTATGTAATTTTATTGTCTATTCGGATTTAGTTGTAGCAAAACCGCATCGGAGACTATATGATGCGCTTGATAATTTTTATCAAAATCGCGCTGCTTATCAGTGAAACGCTTAGCGCCAAGGGATTTCACGAAATGTCATTCAGTACAACCATTTCCAATGCAATTAGGCAAATTGTGAATGACTTCTATATGCACAAGTCATCAACGTTGATAATAACCAACTCGGTGTTTTTCTCAAGCAATTACAACAAACAGATGGGCATTATCAACGAAATACTTTATTATACCAACTCTAAGATCGTTGTTGTGGTTGAAAACTGTTCGTTTCTCTCACCAACGGTACATCGATCATACGCCCTCATATTCGTCGACTGTTACGAAGCCTTTGCGTAAGCTCTTGAATTAAGCGTCTAAAAGCGTGCACAGTACTCACCATTCATTTTTACAGTAAAATTTTTCGTAAGATGCAAAACGATGAATTGTTCGATTACACTGGATATTACACGGTCGTTTTGACGGAAGTATACAGAGACCAATACAACATCATCAGCAAAATACTAAATGACTGCTGGTCTATTTATGTGACAAACGTTATAATTGTGACATCATTGGGAAGTGAATTTAACTCCAGATCGGCAATCTACACTTACTTCCCATATACCGTCTATCATTGCGAAATGGTTGCTCCAGTAATTTTAAATTACTTCATGGACAACACTTTCCTTTATGACATCGACCATTTTCCGGACAAAATACGAAACATGTACAATTGTCCGTTAACTATTGTCACACAAAATGTGACGCCATTCATGATTTTGTATAAAAACGAGAATGGCGGCAATTATCGAACAGATGGAATCGATGGAAAAACTCTACGGGCCTTGTCGCAGAAATTAAATTTTAAGCCAATCGTGAAAATACCGCGTCACATTAACGGATCGAACGTTTTCATGGAAATGGTATGCTAGCGGCAAAAACATTTTTACTCGTTGACCCACCGAAAACTTGTCATTACATGTATATGTGCACCCCACGGAAATTATTCATTACATGTCATTCATTACATGCTATTCATTACATGTAGCCCCCACCGGAAGCTTCTCATTACATGTATATCTGCATGTAATGACACGTTTTCGGTTGGGACACCGAGTAAAACAGCATACATTGGGGGGTGCTTAGTAAGTCATCCATTCTGGATAATTTCGTGACACTCGCAAACTCATTCGTGTATTTTCAAGCAACTCGCTTTAAAAACTGTTTTTTGACTCTTGTAGTTGTATACCTCGCCTTCGGCTCGGGATACAAACTCTAGACACGTCAAAAAACAGTTTTCCAAGCTTTTTGCTTAAAAACACCCTTTTGAGTTTGGCTCATTTCACAAAATTAATCCCTCATGTAATGACTTATTTCCGCATCCTCCACTGTAATCTACTATCATGTCTTTTTTGTGATAGATTCTGTCCAGATATCCGTTCCTCTGTCTGTATTTAAAATGAACGTAAGGTAATAGGATGGATGACACTACAAACTGGTTTTCTCCAAATTCGTTCTTGCATGACAGCTGGCTTTATCTTACAAAATATTGGCTCTGATTTGATAAATTATTATTTTTTGAATGATGGACTTTTTGAAATCATTTTTATATCGTTAAATAGTCACACTTCATTATTCTGTAATTTACAAGCGGTTTAGACAAGTCGATTCCAACTAATTTCATGAATACAGGCCTCACCACCAGGCAATATAAGATATCTGTTATTTGATAACCGATAGCTCATAGTTAATATTGCGATGCCAGTTCATTGGTTCAGAGTTAGGGTAATGGATTTGTTTTCGTAAGTTTTCTTTAATTGAGTAAATTTTACTACCCGTCCCATGCGAGAGGCTGGATCATTTTATTTTAATAGCTCCGCATAGAGATGACCGGGTTGCCCGAAACTTCGAAAAACCCGACCCAAACCCGAACCCGAATTGTTTTTTTCGGGTTCATGGGTTTCGGGTTTCGAAAATTTTAATCGGGTCGGGTTCGGTCCGGGCCAGGTTTGGAAACAGTTCGGGTTTCGGGTTTCGGGTTTCGAAAATTTTAATCGGGTCGGGTTCGGTCCGGGTCGGGTTTTGAAACAGTTCGGGTTTCGGGTTTCGAAGAATGGTCGACCCGCTCATCTCTAGTTCCGCAAGTTTTTTGTGAGCTTTCTGGCTCACATGGAATCTTCTTACAGATCCTTTCGTTACCGAAGTTTTTACTGTGTCAGTGGTAAATTGCGCACCAACATAGTGCCATCTATGATGTACTAGACACAGAAACTTGAGTTGAATTCCGAACCACGCCTATCGGTAGCTTGCATTTTAGGATTTCTTCTGGTGCTAATCATGGCCCCACGGTAGTAAAGGGCCGTTACGCAAGTCTTACACGCCAAAAAATTCACAAGAAATTTTTTCGTAGACTAAGGAACATATATACAGGAACGTTTTGACTTCCCTTCCGAGCGACGTACCCCCCGGAAAATATTTTTCCCGGATTCTACGGAAAATTCTAGGCCGAAATGTCTTTTTACTCATTAAAATCGGTTCTGTAGATCCGGACATATGAATTAAGGTCAGTAACCAGTAACGAAGTCCGGGAAGACAGGCTGGTGTCAAAAAAGGATGTATCAGCAATTCGAATCTAGTAGCCGGTACTTTAGGGCGCAATACTTTTCAATTTGACACCAGACTGCCCTCTATGTGACCTTGAGCCATGAAAAAGACGGCAGCCGGGTGTCAAAAATGGAAGCATATCACGGTGACGGCAACTACGAATGCTTTACAACGCACTAAATTTCAACTTGACACCAGGCTGCCGCTGACATCTACATTTAAACAAACATAGCTCAAGAGCGATACCTGGTGCCAAGATAAAAACTAGGGCGTTGTAAAGCATTCGTTAATCTCATCATAGTGATATGCTTCAGTTTTTTGCACCAGGCTGCCTTCTTATTGACCTTGAATTATGAGAAAGTACGCAGCTTGGTGTAAAATTGACAATTCCCGGCCGAAATGACACTCTTCCACTTGTTGCAACTTTCTGAAGGCTGCGTATTTCGAATTCAAGATCCAGAAGTTTCTTGCAGTAGAGAAAGGATGCATTTAGTGCATGAAAGAACTAGAATCGCTGGATGCTTAGTACATTTCCAGAAAAATTGTAACAAAGTACGCCATCAATTTGTGAGATATGAATTAAACAATATTGCTATTTTGTATGGAAACGGACCCAAATCGAATATTTCTAAATAGTCGATTTGGTAAACTTTTCTTTGTTTGTTTGTTTGTGGCAATTTTTGGCAGGATGACCCAGATTTCCAGAACTATGAGAGCTAGAAAGCTGGTTCCAAAGGCGAAGTTGTAGAGAATTAAATTTAGGCGAACACGGTTTTCAGGGTTTTGGTAGAATATATGCGCTTATTCCTGGATAATGGCCACTTCTAGAATCGGGAGTGTTTCTACAGCAGTTTTCAACTTCCAATATTTTTCGGTTATGAGTGAGGTCATCCAGTGGAGTTTCCTATAGGTTTATGGGATTCTTGTGGATTTCTCTAGCATTTTTCAAATTCAATGTGGGGTTTTGGGAAGAAATAAACTCTCAAAAGTACTGATATCCGCCAAAAAAACTCTTACAGAGGAGGTGTTACGCAAGTCTTCATTTCTGCTTACAAAATTTGTGAAATCATAAAAGTGTGACGCATTGAGCATCTAAGTTAAAACGATTCTCCTCCAGTTACAAAAGTTCTAAAATCGGAGGAAGGTGACGCATTCAGCTTCGATACGCAAAAAAATTAAAACGAAGTTACTTTGTGTTTTTTAAAAATTGCCTCACAAATGCCAGACCCTACAACGAAATAATATTTCTAAGCTTTCAGTTCTTACACTGCAAAAATTTGACTTTTACTTCTTTTCGAGAAGATTGTACTGTTCAAGCTTAAATTTTTGAGTTGTGAAAAGTGAAAGTTTTAAAAAATTATTACGCTTGTGGGTCTGGCATTTGTGACGCAATTTTTTAAAAACACAACGTAATTTTGTTTTAATTTTTTTGCGTATCGAAGCTGAATGCGTCACCTTCCTCCGATTTCAGAACTTTTGTGACTTGCGTCACGCCTCCTCTGTAACACCTCGGGCGTGCTCCCAGTTATAAGTTATAAATTCTTGACAGTTTGACAAAACCACAAATTTTCAACCGGACGTCTCGTTTCTCATAACCCACCCTCCCTCCACCGTCCGAATTCGTCCGGTTTCCCTTTAACCCCTCCCCCCCCCTAACGACCGGACGTCATTTATGAGTGGCCCCTTACGAAGCCTGGGTGTGCCTAGGAACGTTAGTTTCATGGTATACATTGAAGAAAAATTCTATAGAGAATTTGTCCCCACCAGGATTGAAACCGGATATTCTTGTTGGAAAGCCTGAACGTTACCACTGAGCTAAACCGTACATGGTCCTCTGCGAAAATGAGTATGAGTTCGATATAATGGTACTGAGAGGGGTTTGGAGTCGGTAAATACTTCGGTAGTGACGAGTCGTGGGGTCCCCATCTCAGTACGAAGAAAAGGCCCTTTTCAGGGCCAATGGGTTACAAGTAAGCAGCTTCCACGCGGCGTATCCTGGGTGAGTGCACACAAAAATGATGACCATTTAGCGAATGCTTACATTATCAATAAAATTTCTACTTAAAGCGCTCAATTTGCTTAACGTGGGCTTTGTAAAGCGCCTTCTTTGCTTAAGGTGGGCTCCTTAAAGCGCCTACTTTCCTTAAGGTGGGCTCGTTAAAGCGCCCAATATATATTCATGGCAATCTCCGCTCTTCTGTCACTCTTCCACCACCTTTTAACCACTCATCCAGCCCTTCCTAGGCACTTCCTAGTACACAAATAATGTAAAAAAAGGAAAAATTTTTTTTTAGTTTTGACCTCCCCCACTCTTAGTTGTGGAGTGGTCCCCTCTCATTAGCACTACCCCCCTTCAATTACCGACTTGACCAGAAAACTTAAGTTTTGCCAAAAATTCAAGCCCGAACCGAGCCCGACACCCTGAATCTCACCCGAATTTTTTTAAAAAGATTTCATTTGAAATGTTTTTTAAACTCAATTTTGAGAAAATAATTTAGTGAAATTTTTTTTTCGGGTTAGCTCGGGTTTTGTTTGTTGAAGTCTTCAAACCCAACCCAACCCCACAAATCGATTCGGGCTTGGTTCGGGTCGGGAATTTTAGTTGAGTTTCGGGCGGCCCGCTCATCTCTAGTTCTTGTGACAAAATTTTGTCCTCATGTAATGAATTACTTTCGCAAGGTGCAATGTAATGTACTGTGACGATCGATAGCAGATATTGGCAACTCAATTAACTGAAAGCCGTTCAGAAGGTATCATCAAAGTATTCGAAAATTATATTTTCATACAGCGAAACGATGATCAAGACATTCATGTCATGTCGCCTGTCAAAACAGATAGGCTGGCCTGGCTACTGGGACACTCTTGATGGTGAATTGCTTGGCATAGACCGAAGTCGCGTAAATGGCAAAGATTGGGCTCTCTAATAATCCTAACGGTATCTCTGTTCTTATCCAAGAGATGAGCTTTGACTCCTAATATCTTCTTAACAATATTTTCCTAATATCTCTTACCGGAACTCGTGTCGTGTGGTCGAACACTCGGTCGTACCCAGATTGGAACCGGCCGCCTTGGACAAGTTTCTGGTCGGAAACAGGAGGTTTACGTAATTAACGTGATGAAAGGGTGGAATGAATAAAGGATCACCAGAATTGTATTTCGTAGTGCAGCTAGCAGGGTCGAAAATAGGGATTTTTTCCTTGGGAGCTAAATCATGAAAAAAACGCTGTAAAATTGTAATTAGGGGCAACTGTATAATTTATTGAACGAAGCAATAACGTTTTAAGACAATGTAGAGGTCGAACACGGGAATACAATCGTTGGCCAATTCGATCATCGCTTATGGTATACGAACTAAAAGTAAGATGCATGTATACCAGCGCACAGTGTGACATTTCTTTCAAAATGGAGGCGTTTGTCAAAATCGGGCACTACGCCAAATTTACCAAATAAGACAAAATCGGTACAAATTAATTAGCGTTGCTTGTAAGAGATTCAACATCCATATCCGACTTTGCCTTATTTGGTAAATTTGGCGTAGTGCCCGATTTTGACACACTCCGCGCCGTCTTTTTGAAAGAAATGTCACACAGTGCAGCGGTACATATAAGTGTCAGCTAAACATTGATCAATGCACTCGTTTATAGCGATGAATCCATCATTCTTGTTTCGACAGGAATGTTCTGGAATCTTTGCATTTCGTCAATTGACATTTGGGTTGCGCCATCTCTGGTGTCAGTGTGAAATGTGTGATGCGCGCAAATGTTTGGTTTTGCAAGTTTAGTTGCTTGATATGGTGTGATGTTGTGTTGGGAGCTGAGCTTTCCCAGGCTCGCAAATTTTTGATTTGATTGAGTTATTCCTCTTAGTTGTGATTGTGGGTTCGACCTAGGTTTCGTTCATGATTTTCTGCACATAATCTGAGCGAACCGTGTTTGGTGAAATGAGCTTGCTGCTGTGCTTGGTAGAGTTACCAATTGATTTTTCCATGTTCCAGGATAAAAGCATGAGCTTGACGCAATTTCCGTTCGAGAGGAGTACCAAACACTTACCAAAGAGACTGTCGTCGTTGTCTTGTGTATATTCCAGTCTGGGTATCTTTAAATGATCTAGTAGTTGGTAGTGTCAATATTGATTTCACGGTATTTTTGCCTCGTCAATGAATCTTTGAGTTCAGTGATAAGTTGAACTCTTCCGATTTATGTATTGGTAACGCAAGACGGTTTATCCAATTTGAAGTATTCAGCACGGTAGACGGTTTATCTGAATGTCCAGTGCAGCCACTTTTCTTTAAGTGATAGTTGGTGAGGGGACTATTCTTTCTTATGTTATTCGTGTGTCTGTATACGAAGTACATTTCAGTTCATGTGTTTGTTGAACTCTTAAGAATTTTTCGTTATATGATAGTTGGTAGGGTGACCAATCGTTTTTGCAGTACTCGTGTGTCTGGATACGAAGTATTTTTCAGTTCAGTAGAATTTTGAACTCTTCGGATTTTACAGTCCGGGTATCTTTGGTTGTATAGTGAGTATAGGCAGTTGCTATGGAGAAGTTTTCCAATCGTCGTGCGGGTATCCGTAACAAAATTGTGTTTCCTTAGTGCTGGTTTCACTTCGCGTTGTTATTTAGCGTTTTGAGAAAATGTTTTCGCGATTTTCTAAAAAATTTGATTTTCGCAAAACTAGCGAGTATCAATCAATCACGAAAATCGCGAAAAATTTGTACTCTAAGTACTTCACATTACCATATCCTTCATAATTCCATTTTGACAAACGAAGATTTAACAAACTAAAGTACTGATTTCATCGTGTACTACTCATCAGTACACCTTGCCAAACGAATTCATAATTCCTGTACTTCAAAGCGTTCAAAACACTATTTCACCTAGTCGTTCGTTTCGATTTAGGAGGTATATAAGAAAGTGCACTGTTCATTAGAAGTCATCAGTCTGTGACCGAGTGTGCTAATATGCACATGGTCTAGTAGGTAAGGTGTACCGATGAGTCGTAAACGCTGAAATCAGTACTTTAGTTTGTTAAATGTTATGAAGACGCTTCGTTTGTCAAAATGGAATTATGAAGGGTACTGAAATGTTGATACAAGGGTGGACTTTACAACACATTAAGTTTCGCACTTGTTGAAGAGAAATTTTCTACAAGTGCAGTAGTACTAAAAAACCTTTTGACCTTTAAATAACTAGACTATATTGTGTGAGGCGAAATTTTTTGAATTGTGAGATTTTTCCGATGAAAATTTTTGAAATCTTTCAAATTTTCTTTAAGTAACTTGAATACCATAACACCGCAGGCATAAATTTTAAGAAAATAAACAGAACTGGCGCTAAGAAACTGACTTCTCCGAATCACGAAGTTTTCTTTAAGTTTAAGTGTTCAGGTAAGATATATTCCTCGAAATCAATTAGCGTGGAACCATTCGAGGAGCCCCCTGAGACCAATTGAATTATGGTCCAGGGCGCTGGGAAAATAAGGCGCTAGAATATGCGAATTTTTCCTAGATTCCCGAAGGATTTTTATTAAATGTCGCTACGGGGCCAAATATCTTTGTTGTTTAAAGAGTTGAGACCAAAGATTATTCTTTGGTGAGTTCAAATTCAAAACACATCAATTTTAGATTTTAACTTTATTTCACTAAACATAACCAAAGACCCGTACGTACCAGAATAGATGTGGCAAAGTGACTCGAACGTACCTAAATATACAAACATACAAATAAGCAAACAATCCAACGTTTTCTGTTCTTTTATCACTGTAAAGATCCATTGAAATTACCCAAGGTAATGTCAAAGGCCCTACCGAAGTACGTCTCAGACCATTCAAATCTAGAAAAGCTTATATCCAAGGACTTAGTCGTTTTTCCCTCGAACCCAGAAACATGTACTATCTAAAATTTTATTGTCTACAACTTTGTCCTTGGAACCAACTTTCTACCTCTCATAGTTCTGGAGATCTGGGTCATCCCGCCCAATTATTGAAGTGGCCATATACCAGGATTGGGCCATATTTCCACAAAACCCTGAAACACGCGTTCGCTTATATTTAATTCTCTACAATTTCGCATTTGGAACCAACTTTCTAACTCTCATAGTTCTGGAGACCCGGGTCATCCTGCCCAATTATGGAAGTGGTCATATACCAGGATTGGACCATATCTCTCCAAAATCCCGAAACACGTGTTCGCTTAAATTTAATTCTCTCTCAACAACTCTCTCGCACAACTTTGTCTTTGACAATAAATCTCCATATTGCATAGTTAAGGAAATATAGACGAAAAGCTGTTTTCGTATATGGCCAAGAATCTCAATTTCGTCCATTCCAATGGTCCCAGTGCCCAGACCCCTGTACCGATTCCCACAAAAATTTTTTCACAGTTTTGTGACATTAAATGCTTTCATTCGACACCAAAATGAGGAATTTCCGTGCTATACTTGCTGAGATATTTGCGAAAAAGCTTCACCGACCTTCGAAAAACCATGTTTTTGGTCACTTCCTCGACCATATCTCCGGAACCACTTGATCGATTTTGCTCATCTTCGAACTTGAATCATGGGAGGCATGTACCTTTCAAAAGTTCGGCTCAGCCGTTTGGAAAAAAAAGTGGAGACGGACAGACGGACGGATAGATGGACAGACGGACGGACATTTTTTTTATTGCTTATTCGTCATCTCTAGACGATAATAGATGCATCCCCCCTCCCACCTCGTCCTACCCCATGTTACAATAAAATTGTTTGTAGTAAACGTATAGGACCTTTGTACTTCGTACTTTGTACTTCGTACTTTGTACTTTGTACTTTGGACTTCGTACGGGTCTAAAAAGACAAATTTCATTCATCTCTTTTAGTTCGAAATATACAAGACTTGATAATGCAAGCGCGGGTTGCGAAATACGTATTGTCTAATTATCATGCTCGGAGCGGTAGCGGAGAGAGTGACGCAGTTCCCACACCCGGAAAAAAACGTCCACAAACTCAAAAAAATCCATACAAAAACCTTTGGGACAAGACACGATGTATAGGTGAACTTTTGAGTTTTTTCCCCTCGAACTCCTCCCCCTCCAAATTTCTTTTGAAAAAAACTACGTCGCAGCAGCAACCAATTTCTATATGAAAATAGTAAAATTATCTTTGAAAATAATCAAAATTTCATTCCTGTGTTGTGTGTCAACGATCTATGTATGTATGTATCTATCTACTTTTTTTCTCGAGAACGTCAGTCTCGGCCCCAAATGAAAAATTTCATATGCCGCTTTTCCGGTCAATTTTGAGGGTTTTTAGGTATAGCTCGGAGTTTTCGAATTTTAGCTCCGAAGCTGGAGAGCTGGTTTCTTCGGGAAAGTTATAGAGTTTGGTCAGGAGAATTTTTTAGCATTTTAGGAAAATGGCTGCCAACTGTGGGGCCGTCACTTAACTACGTAACGCTCGAGGGGGGTAGTGGTCAGAGAAATTGTTACGGTTTGTTACACGGGGGGGGGGGGATATTTGTAGCAATGTTACGTAACAAAGTTATGTTCACGAAAATTTATATTCACTGAATTTTTTAAATTTTGTAACGATCTCTTATGCTAAAGATCACCTTAGAGTTGCAATCGGAGTAGCTCAAAAGACTGTTTGAATTGCAAACTGGTGGCCATGATGGCAATTCAAACTATCTTTTGAGCTATTACGATTGCAACTCATATCAAGAGCTCATTCAACAAAACGCTAAAGATCATTTTCACATAAAGGATCGTACTGAAAACTGGCCCACAGATAAATTATTAGGTATTACGAAGAAATTCATCTTAGTTCAAATTCAAATTCTTCAAAAGCTATAGGAATTCAAGTCGGTTGCTCTCCAAATCGTTTTGTCAGAACGTTTTCTAGTTTATGCACTCTCATCTGAGTGACGTTTTTGACATCATGAATGTACTTGATGTACTTTTTAAAAATATTTGGGGGGGGGAAGGGAGGGGGTCGAAGCCCGAAAATCGTGTTGCGTAATTTAGGGACAGCCCCTGTCAAAGTGACACCATCTTGGATTTTTTGCTAAATTCTGAATAAGAATACCTAGATAGTTGGTTTCTTCAGGATAGTTATATAAATCACTGAGAAGAATTGGTGACACGAAGTGTTCCGAAGGCAGCCGAAGGTGACACGAAGTGTTCCGAAGGTGACACGAAGTGTTCCGAAGGCAGCCGAAGGTGACACGAAGTGTTCCGAAGGCAGCCGAAGGTGACACGAAGTGTTCCGAAGGTAGCCGAAGGTGACACGAAGTGTTCCGAAGGTAGCCGAAGGTGATACCAAGTGTTCCGATGGTAGCCCAAGGTGACACGAAGTATTCCGAAGGCAGCCGAAGGTGACAGGAAGTGTTCCGAAGGTAGCCGAAGGTGATACCAAGTGTTCCGATGGTAGCCGAAGGTGTTGGAGAACAATTTTTTTCGGAAAGAAACTTTTTTTTTAGAAAATTTTTTTGGAGAAAATTTTTTTTGGAGAAAATCCTTTAATATCTTTGTAGTTTTTGACGCGCTTGATTGAAATGCTCCAGGGAGCTCAGTTAGCCTGATCCAAACCTGATAAATCTAAATCTCTTTTCATATAATTCGCTAAATATGTGCGAGTTGTTCACATGTATTTATGGTGCTCAGGTGATGAAAGGCGAGGCCAATCTTACAATTGGAGGATTTTCGTTCACAATGAAAAGAGCACAAACGATGTCTGCTTCATCGCCATATCTTTATTCATCGTTATTGTACGCCGTACCGAAAGGCAAGCCATACACGGCACTGGAAAAACTTTTTCTCCCTTTCCGACGACAGATATGGATGCTTATGGGAGTATTACTGCTGTTCGCTCTGATCACTGCCACACTTCTCCCTGACAAAAATCTTAAGTTTTTGGCTGGTGAACGAAATGACACGCCATTTTTAAATACAATTTCAATACTTTTTGGAGGAACCGTAACTATTTTACCGAAACGGAATTTCGCCCGCACTATCCTCATCATTTGGATATTTGGTTGCATGGTCGTGCGTAATGCATTTCAGGGTTCACTCTTCGAATATATTAGGAAACCCAGAAACATGCCGCCGGCGGGTACGTTTTCTGAATTGATTGAGAGAAACTACACCATTTTCATGAATACGGCCATATTTCAATTGTATAGAAATCCAACTAAGTACCGCAAAAAGTAACTGCCTAAGACTTTTGTAGCATTCAAATACTTACCCTACAGTTTTCAGCATTCAACTACAAAATTCCGGAACTGATGAAAACTACAAAGTGTTATTCGACTCCAGTTTCAACGGAGCTGTTGCAACAACGGATGTTGGTATTTCTTACTACAATATGAAACATTTCACGACCACTGGAGTTGTGTCTTCTACGAAAGATAGAGCGTTCTTGCTGCCGTTTTGCATATTTTTTCGAAAACATTCCTGTCTGAGTTCGTCATTCTCAAAACTCATTAACATTTACACAAATAGCGGATTGTTAGAACACTGGACCAGTCGCTACTTTCAAAAACGTTTCGTCCGAGTGAAGATCGAGGAATTCGAAGACCAGCAACCACAAATTTTGAACATAAAACAAGTTCTTGGAGGTTTCATAATAAGTTCGTTTTTGTTATTCGGTGCATTTGCGGTGTTTGTGTTGGAGGTTATGTCTAAGAAGATTGCTGTTTTAGAAAAAATGTTGTCACTGTTGCAGTAAGACGATAGTATTCTCTGAATAAAATGTTTGTTGAAATACAAAATTCTTTTAAGCTTTCGATTTCGAGGTGATTATCATGGCGTCACGGCGAACGTGAAGTAGCGAGGACATTACGTTGTATAAGTTTATAATTCGACACCTGGCTGCGTATTTTGGTCCCTCACCTGGGAATATAGACGGCAGCTTGGTGCTAAGCATCTGTCTTCACCAAAGTGTACTAGTGATATCTATACGTCATATAAGTTTCAACTCGTCACTAGGCTGCGTCCTTGAGTTAAGACTTTTTGAATGCAGAGGACAGCAGCAACCTGGTGCCGAATTGAAACTTATGTGACGTATAAAACTCACTATTGCCTCCAATTTGGCGAAAACAGATTTTCAGCACCAAGCTGCCTTCTTTATTCTCAGCTTTAAGGTCCCAAGTACGCAGCCTGGTGTCGACTTTGAAAGATAGGCGTTGTCATAATTTCAGCACCAGGCTGCCTTCGTCTGACAAGGTTTTACCGACGAAATGTAATGTAAATGAAATGTAAATGTACTCATTTGGGTGATAAAAAGTTCATTCAAAAGTTCACGTTTCACAAGTTGTTGCATAAAGTATTGTATGAAACATTTTGCGAAATTTGATAACTTCACATCTAGGGACAAAAACAACTCTATGTCGCAACTTGTTGCATAAATAACTTTTTTTGATCATCTTCTGGCCCTAGTATAGACTAGAGGCCTTAGGAGAAGTCTGCGACCCACAGTGACATGGGCAAAAATATTGCACTCGACTCTAAAACATTTAAAAAAATTATTTTTCCCTATCCCTATCGACCTGGGCCAATATTTTCAACAAGGAATGTGTCTTGCGATGTTTTTGACAATTCGCACGCGAGAAAGAAATTGTGAGATAAAAGTGAGATACGCGTTCCTGCTTGTTGAAAATAGGGATTCTGAAGGCATTAGGTGAGGTCTTGGACTAAGTCTGATGGGCAAAAGTTCTTTACGACACTTCAAATATTTTTTTTTGGTCATTGGAAGACAGTAGCACCAGCCTGTAGCCGTTGCTCATATTTTAGTGAGCTGAACCAAGGTGCATTAAGGTGCAGTGAAGTGCAACAAGGTGAGGTGCATAATTAAAGGCAGTGAGGTGTAATGAGCTGCAATGAGGTGCAGTCAGGTGCATCGATGTGCAGTGCAGTGAGGTGCAATTATATGTAGTGCATTGAGGTGCACGAAAGTGTAGTCAGGTGTAGTGCAGTGAGGTGCACGAAACTCAGTGAGGTGTAGTGCAGTGAGGTGGAGGAAACTCAGTGAGGTGTAGTGCAGTGAGGTGTAGTGCAGTGAAGTGTAGTGCAGTGAAGTGTAGTGCAGTGAGGTGTAGTGCAGTGAAGTGTAGTGCAGTGAGGTGTAGTGCAGTGAAGTGTAGTGCAGTGAGGTGTAGTGCAGTGAGGTGTAGTGCAGTGAGGTGTAGTGCAGTGAGGTGTAGTGCAGTGAGGTGTAGTGCAGTGAGGTGTAGTGCAGTGAAGTGTAGTGCAGTGAAGTGTAGTGCAGTGAGGTGTAGTGCAGTGAAGTGTAGTGCAGTGAGGTGTAGTGCAGTGAGGTGTAGTGCAGTGAGGTGTAGTGCAGTGAGGTGTAGTGCAGTGAGGTGTAGTGTAGTGCAGTGGGGTGTAGTGCAGTGAGGTTTAGTGCAGTGAGGTGTAATTCAGTGAGGTGTAGTGCAGTGAGGTGTACTTGAAGTTTGAAGAAATTTATCGAAACGTAGCGACTTCTCATCAAATCGTTATATGTGCTTTTTTATAAAATCTTATTTCTGCAGTAAATCCAATAAAAGCTCGTCCACTGAAGTCTATGAGGAAACTTTTATTTCTAGATGATATAGACACTATCTCTCAAGCCCCTTCTCTTTAGAAAGTATAATAATAAATTTTTAGCGGTGACTTGCGTCACGGCTTTTACTACCGTGGGGCCATGATAGTCCAATGTAAATGCACTTGTACTATATTAAAGTCTCGATTAAAGTAGACGGAAGGACAAACCTTGCGTTATTGAAATTGTGTTGCATGCATGAACCGCTTTTAGTCTGCAACGTTTAACATTCCTGAGCTTAATGCACCTGCAAAGATAACATCGTATTTACTTTCCATTATGTAAATTATCGCTGAAGCTTCGTCCAAATTGAATGATTGCAATCTTTGAAAGGAACATGCATGTTTTTAACACAAAGCTCAATTAGTACAAATTGAACCGGACAGCTTTTCTGACATCTCTATCTCTAAGAATGATTACCAGAAATTTATTTGTTTTGCTCTGCTCTTCATGCACTTTAGCTAACAACAAAATTTTGGACAATACTTTAGTTAACACTTCCATATCTCAAGCGACTTCTAAGATTGTATACGATTTTTACGTTAAAGAAACTTCATCTATTGTCTTCACCACTGGATATACAAACGAATTCAATCGTTTGCGACAATGTGATTTATTAAGTGAAATATTGCAGCGCAGTGGTCACAGCGACATAAAATTTAGATTACAAGATTTCTTTCATATATCGGCAACTTACTCGGAGGAATTCAACTTGATGTTCATTGATAGCTACGAGGGGTTTTCGTAAGTAAAATCGTTTCTTCTTTCACATATTTTTTCGCCGTCACTCTAAGAGTCTCCATTATGTCAAGCTTCCTCACAGTCGTTGATTTCTATTTTTCAGTCTCATTTTTGAGAGAATGTCTTCGAAAGTATTCGACTACACTGGCTTGTACACCATAGTACTAACCGAAACGTATCGAGACCAATACAACATAATCACGAGAGGTATGTTGCTTAGAGTTTATAATTATAGTTACCCATGTCACCTGCACTCGTAACATTTTTTTTTTATTTGTTTATAGACCAATGTTAGGCCGAGGCACAATAACAAATCAGTCTTTTATACAATTACTAATTATAAACCTCTAATGTCCGTCTGTTTATTTATTTATGTGTCTATTTATGTGTCTATTCGCCTGTCTGTAACGATGCCGTTATTTTTGCGTTTGATTGCGTTTAAACTGACAAAGAAAAAGAAAATATTTTTTGATATATTGTCGGGTATTGTGCAAAGCGTCGAGAAAACATGTTTCGGGATGGGATATTGTTCTGAAATAAGGGAGTTATGGGTCAAGAAAGGGTAAAAATTGAGAATCGGCCAAAAGTCAGTCAAGATGTTGTGTTAGAGATTTGGTCGGGGAAGTGTCAGAGTAGAATACGTAGCAAGTGCAACGCTGAATACGGGGAACTTGAAATACGGGGAACTTGAAATACGGGGAACGTTGAATACGGAGGAAGTGGAAAACGGTGAACGTTGAATACGAGGGAAGTGGAATACGGTGGAAGTGAAAAACGGTAAACGTTGAATACGGTGGAAGTGGAATACGGGGGAAGTGAAATACGGGGTAGTGGAATAGGGGAAATAGAATGCGGGGAACTTGGAATACGGGGAAAGTTGAATACGGTGAACTTGGAATACGGGGAACTTAGAATGCGGTGAACGTTGAATACGGGGTAAGTGGAATACGGGGGAAGTGGAATACGGGGAACTTTGCATACGTTCCACGGAGGAAGTGGAATACGGGGGAAGTGATATAAGGGGGAAGTGGAGTAATTTCGCGGCAAAGAAAGTATTTTGATTTATAGTACCTTTCTTACCCACTTCGATTTTAGTATTATTAGCGGTAATATCAACGAAGTGATTTAATGACATGAAACACTACGCATCAATATTTAAAACGAAAAGAAATATACTTTGGCTCTCTGAATAGATAACAAGCGAAAATGATAAAGCCTGCGTAGCCCCTAGGGGCGGGGGTTTCGACTACGTAACCTACCCGTTAATGTTGAAGCGAAAATGATATAGCCTGCGTAGCCCCTAGGGGCGGGGGTTCGACTAGTATATAAATAATGAACAAAAAAATCGAATTTTTAAAGAATAGCACAGTAAAATTTAAAATTGAAAATGTAACGTCCATGTCGAAACTTTCGACTTCGTTAATCACCAGAAGAATGAATTTCGAACTAGTTTTTAAAATGAGTTTACATTTGATTTTTTCACATCTAAATTTTGGAAATATACATCGTTGTTGCGTTGAATCCTATAAATTGGCGAATTCGTCTAGTAATTTGTAACCATCTTCGGCAGATAAAATATCGGAACTTGTCTTGTGGCTCTTGTTGACTGATGAATTTATTACGAAGTGAAGAGTCGATGTGGCCGTGGATCAGTCTATGAAGCACTATTTCATCATATCCAAGTCGCCGAGTTTCCAAAGATCTGATTTTCAAGTTTTTCAACCGTTCATTATATGGAGGACGTGGATAGGCGATGCGGAATTTAAAATAGTACATCCTAGTGAACTTTTTTTGAACCCTTTCTGTTGTATCTATGGAATTAGAGTAGAAAGGATTCCATACTGTTCAGCATGCTGGATTTACATTGAAAGTACCTTCCACAACGAAAAATAAATCCCAACATTCTGTAAGCTTTTCGAGTCATATGGTCCACGTTTTCATTATATGATAGTTTATCATCAATTATTATCCCGAGATCAGTCTTGACTTTAACCCTTTTCAGTAATTCACTTTCAACCGTGTGGTGGAATAATATTTTATCTCTGCTATGTGTGGTCGACATTTCTGCACATTTATCCACATTTAAAGACATGTTATTGATTTTGCACCAATCCACAACCTTTACTAAATCTTCCTGAAGCAATTCACAATCGTAGGTGTTACTTATAGACTTGTATAGTTTAAGGTCATCTGCGAAAGCGGATTCGAGTAGGTCATTAATAAATATGATGAACAATAAAGGACCAAGAATTGATCCTTGAGGAACTCCCGATGTGGGTGCAATGCTGTATGATTTGGATCCCCCAATGACGATGACCTGTGTTCGATGACGTAAGTATGTAGAAAACCAACTCACTGAGGGTGTGGAGTTCGTTTTTGAAGATAGCCGCATGTTTGTGTGCAATTTACCACTGACACAGTAAAAAAAAACTTCGGTAACTAAAGAATCTCTAAGAAGAATCCATGTGAGCAAAAACTCACAATAAATTGCGGAACTAGTTATTAGAATCTTCTGGCCTCTGACCCAGACGGAATGTAATGGCGGATTATTATTAAATCACGAAACATAATTTGGTGAAAATCGGTTGAGTGGTTCGGGCTGTAAGGTCCCCAATGTGGACTACACGACTCTACACAGTAGTTAGTGGTTTTTTATGAATATTCCTCTAATGATGAGGTTTTTAGTGTATTGTTATAGAGAAAAATGGGCCAAACTCTTTGGTCCGAGGCCTCTCCTTAGGGCCAGAAGTTCTTTCGGCCGTCCTTACCTAGAAAAACAATTTTTTTTCTATGTTGAGGAGTAAATTTGGGGAATTTTTTGTCCACAGAAGTTTGGGTCGCAGGCCTCTCCTAAGTACTCGACGTCGGTTTTAGGATCAGCCCTAGTATGCAACAAAGATTTTTTTAAATTTATTTGAAAAAAATTTTTTTAAGATTTTTTTTAACTTTTTTTGAAATTTTGGGGGTTTTGTGGGGATTTGGAGAGGTTTTTACACCGTTGCTTCGTGCAGGTTTTTCAATATTGCCCTTTGGGCAATTTCCAATCAATTTCATGTGCCCGTGACGCAAGTCCTCATACGAAAACAAAAATTCAGAAATGTTTTTTTCGTAGACTTCCGAATCATATATACAGCTAAGTTTTGACTTTTTTCCCTTGCATCGAATTAATTTTTTTTGAGTTGGAAATCGATGTTTGGTGTCAAAGCAAAAGTTGTTGGGTTGGGTGTGTAGTGTGTCAGAATGACCAACAAAATGGCCCACGGTGGTATGTGACGGAATTAGGGGCAAAATTTAATTTTTTTAAATTATTTTTTTGTTGAAGATAAATGTTTCGTGTCAAAGGAAATTTTTTTCGCTGCAAATTTTTTTCGTTGGAAATTTTCGCCGGAAAATTTTTTTTCTCGACATTTTTTTGTTTGAAAATTTTGTATGCTGAAAATTTTTTTCGGTGTTTGTGTGAAAAACTTTTTCGCTAAAAAATTTTGTTCGTGAGAATTTTTTTGGCACAGTTGAATATTTCTCGCTGAAAATTTTTTTTCGCCGAATTTTTTTTGCGCTGAAAATTTTTTTTCGCTAAAATTTTTTTTCGCTAAAAATTTTTTCGCCGAAATATTTTTTCGCTGAAACAAAAACGGAATGTGAACTGAATAGGTACAGATAGCTCAAGGGATAGAGCACTCGCCCGGAAGGCGATGACGTGCTTGTGCGGTGGCTCGATTCCCCGCTTGTTTCAAATTTTTCTTTTCACATTTAATTACTTTCTATACAAAATAAAATCTTATTAAAAATTTTTTTTGGCCGGAAAGTTTCTTCGCCGGAAATTTTTTTCGACAGAAATTTTTTTCGCCGAAAATTTTTTCTCCAAAATTTATTTTTTCTTTTCTTCCAAAACTACTGATATCACAACAATAACCCTTTTTAAAAGGGAAACGTGACGCAAGTCCTCGTCTCGTCTTCCAAAACAACTGATATCAATTTGGGTGACGCTCACAGCTTCGGAACGCAAAAAATTCTTTTGAAATATTTTCATTTTTGATTAAAGAAATGCGTCACAAATGCCAGACCCTCCCACCGTAAAAATTTTTCTGCGCTTTCAGATTATAGATATTGGGGGGTCCGGCATTTGTGACGCATTTCTTTAATCGAAAATGAAAATATTTCAAAAGAATTTTAAGCTGTAAGCGTCACCTAAATTGATATCAGTTGTTTTGGCAGAAGAGACGAGGACTTGCGTCACGTTTCCCTTTTAAAAAGAGTTTTTGTTGTGATGTTTACTTCAGAATACTAACACGTTTCGCAGTTAGATATAGGAAAAAATCAACGATCTTTCAGTATAATTCTAAGCTTTTATCTTTGCAGTCTTGGAAGATTGTTGGAGTCTCTACATCACAAATGTGATTGTTTTAGCTACAATTGAAATCAAAACGAGAACAGGAATTTACACCTACTATCCATTTACACTTTACCATTGCGAAGCTGTCATGCCAATTATTTCCAATTATTTCGTTCACGATTCCTTCTACTATGATGCAGAGTTATTCCCATCGAAAATAAAGAACATGTACAAATGTCCGTTACGTGTCGCTACATCTCAAGATATTCCGTACATGTTTTTGATCCCAAATGAAAACGGTTCAATTTACACCGATGGAATTGATGGGATTTTGTTTCGTGTGCTGTCACAGCGTATGAATTTTACGCCAATATTAACAATTCCCAGTGAAGAAGAGATTGTGAACGACAATCCGAAACCTGGATCGTCTATCAATATTTGGATGAGAATGGTAGGATTCATATTTACGAACAGCTCTAGATATCCTTCACATTTGTGTTAACAGGTCGACTCAGGAAAAGTAAATTTTACTATGAAAGGTAACAATTTTAGCGCTTAAGAGAGTCGGTCGTGTTGAAAAGAACAAACAATATGGGGACATCTTTGTGGTTACATGCTACCAACAACAGGTGTAGGTGTAATGAATCTTAAATGCTGTTAAAAGGAAGTACGACCGACTCTCTTAAAAAGTGCCACATAAAATTCTAACGGCAGAAAATATTTCAGCATTCATATATACTAAGGAAAGGGCGGAACTGCTAACAGCAAGTTTTCCTTACTTTTTTTCGTCGCTTTTATTTGCCATTCCAAATGGACGGCAATATACAGCTTTGGAAAAACTTTTTCTTCCCTTCAGATACATAATATGGTAATGTCACTTACTACTTTTGAAAGTGAATCGATCTATAGAAAACATTCTTGGTCTTGAGCCGATAGATTATTCTTACGGCATTGAAATAGCGAACAAAAAATCACCAAAATCATCCCAAGTACATGGGAACATCACGGGCAAAACAAATCTGCTACAACTCGAGTTAATTTCAATTTTCAACTCTTTTTTCAGGAATGTTGTAGTAGAATTTTCGGGTAAGGACCACTGAGGTGGGGCACCCTAAGGGGCTTCAAGTTTCTTATACATTACTCAAGACAATTTTATCCGATTTACATAAAACTTTTGACAGGTCAATGACGGCTCCTCAATTTATGAAAAAAAATTGTTGTGTTAGGCCCTTTAGCTTAGACTGGAAGTCAACCCAGAACCCAGATAAGGTGGTGCTGTTCAGCCGACGGCTCACAGGCTCAGATCTTGTCGGGAAAATGAGGATCTTCGGGAAGGACATTGAAATTAGGCTTCAGGTGAAATATCTAGGGGTTACACTCGACCGTAAGTTGAACTGGAGGACAAGGCTCAGAAAGCTCTAAGGGTCCATTCATAAATGACGTCCGGTCGTTAGGGCGGGGGGGGGGGGGGTGGTAAAGGGAAACCGGACGAGTTTGGACGATGGGGGGAGGAGGGGTTATGAGAAACGTGACGTCCGGTTGAGAATTTGTGGTTTTGTCAAACTGTCAAGAATTTATAACTTATAACTGGGAGCATGCCCGAGGTTGCTTGTCGAGAGAGAAATTGTCAAAATAACCGGACGTCATTTCTGAATGGCCCTTAACGGTCATTTGGGTTTGAAGAAGTTTCATCGGAAAGAGCGAGGGCAAGGGCTAAATCCTCAGAAGCAATGCTGTGGATGTACGAAGCGATAGTAAGGCCCACGATAAGTCATGGCTGCATAGTATGGTGTAGACTCAGCGTGCACGCGGAGAGGGAAAGGATGGAAGAAGTTCATAGGTTAAAGTGTGTATGTGTCATGGGTGCAATGAACGCAACTGGAAGTGCTACGGGCAGTGCCGCCTATTGACATAGTATTAAAATCGAAAGCTTTCGCAGGTTAACAGGCTAACAGACTAATGGCTGGAAGTCTCCAGGTTTCAAGACCGGGCATGGGAAGATGAAAAATATGATATTTGATCAGATTTTCGACATGACGCGGGATTCTTTTACACAAAAACTGAGTTTTCATCCCGAACAGGGATGAGTGGGCGAATGGGCGGCGAGCCACGCTACCCGATAGTGAATGGGTCAGATTCACAGACGAGTCGAAGACAGATGAAGGGACCGAAGCCGGGGTATATGACCCGAGGACGGATACCGGCACCTAGATTCACCTGGGGAGATATGACAGCATCTTACAGACGGGAACTTCAGCCACCCTTTTGCGGGCCCAAGAAATTCTGCCAGAAGGGCTGAATGGTGAGGACGTGATCGTGTGCACAGATAAGTAGCAAAAAAAAGCTGGTATTACCCGTGGTGACTCCTAGATTTGTAGAAGAATGTAAAGGTTACCTGAACTCAGAAATCGAGTCGAACTGGTTTGGGTGCCCGTGCACTCCGAAGTAGACGGTGATGAGAAAGCTGATGAGCTGGTAATCACATACGGGCTGAACCTCACCGTCATCGAATTCTTTTTGCGCGAAAGCGGTGAAGGCGTAGGATAAGCTGGACACTGTACGAAGGAGGAATGCTTACCAAGCATTTCTTCCCCACTCCGAACGAGAAGTGGACTAGGGAGCTCCTGACGATGAGCTGGGATCGCATCATGAGGGTGGTTGGTGCGATGACTGGACATTGCGGACTCTACAAGCACCTGACGAAGATGATGATTTCGAGTGACCCGGAATGTTCCTGTGGCTTCGAAGAGGAAACGGGCTTTCACGTTATACGTCAATGCCCTAAATTCCATCAGCTAAGATACAGGACGCTAGGCGACGTCGTACACCCCTCGAAATGTGTCCAAACTATGACCTATCATATTAGACGAGGAAACGAGGAGGTTTTCGTAATTTCTAAATGACAAACAGGAAAAGGAACAGAGGGTCACAAGATCTGTCTTCCAGATTACGAAAGAAATCTAAAGAGAAAATCTAAAACCAGTTTTTTCGATACAAACCGGGAAAATTCCACGTCGATTTTAGGAGTCCTTTTCTGTTTGAACTTGTAAATACCCCTGCCCCTAAGGGCTACGCGGACATTAAGCATTCTTGTCCGCTAGGTCGGAGATTTGCGATTTTAATACTAAAATTTATGCAAGGGTGTGCAGTTTTCTCCGTACTACCGTTTCCCCGGACAAACGTTTCCACCGTGCTACTTTTTCTCCGTACAACCGTTCTCCCGTCCTACAATTTCCTCCTCACTATTGTTTTCCCCGTACTACCATTTCACCGTTCTACCATTTCACCGTACTAACATTTCCCCCGTACTACCATTTCCCCGTACATACCTTATCATCGTGCTACTATTTCCCCGTACAACCGTTTCTCCCGTCCTTCAATGTCCTCCTCACTGCTGTTTTCCTCGTACTACCATTTCACCGATCTACCATTTCCTCCTCACTATTGTTTTCCCCGTACTACCACAACCGTTTCCCCCGCACTTCTGTTTTTCCCGTACAACCGTGTCCCCCGTACTACTGTTTCCCGTACAACCGTTTCCACCGTACTACCATTTTCTTCTCACTACTGTTTTCCCCGTACTACCATTTCCCCATACAACCGATTACCCCCGTACCGCTTTTCCCCCCGAGCAGTTTCACCAATACTGGTGACTTCTACTCACAAAACTCTGAGACTTTGCAAAAGAAACCTATCGTCTGTTTCTCATACCTTCCCAAATACTTTTAAAACCATAAAAATTGACCCAATGTCCAACTGCCCGACATTTTCATCAATACTGGTGACTTCTACTAACAAAACTCTAAGACCTTGCCGAATAAACATATGGTCTAACTCCCACACATTCGAAAATAATTTTAAAACCATAAAAATTGGCCCCGTGTCCAACTGCCCGACATTTTCACCAATACTGGTGACTTTTACTAACAAAACTCTGAGACTTTGTCGAAGAAACATATGGTCTGTCTCTCATACCTTCCCACATACTTTCAAAAGCATAAAAATTGACCCAATACCCAACTGCCGGACATTTTCATCAATACTGGTGACTTCTACTCACAAAACCCTGAAACTTTGCCAAAGAAACCAATGATCTGTCTCCCATACCTTTCCAAATACTTTTAAAAGCAAAAAATCCAATATGGCGTCACATTGACAGCTGGCAGCCATTTTCTTAGGATTCATAAAGATTCTACTCATCAATATCGACAACTTTCCCGAAGAAACCAACTGTCCAAAAGAACCAAAAAAAAATTTAAAATTACATCAAGGAAAAATTTCAATTGAAATCTAGATAGCATAATGGTTTTTTTGCTATAAAAGGCAATCCAAAACCGCATTTCATTTCAGTCCCTTTGGACTCGTCAGGCAGGTCGGACGTACAGTAGGCGAATCCGTTATATTCATGTTCAAAAATCTATATCTCGTGAAATATTCACAATTTAAATGTAGGAATTCTTACAACGTGATTTGAGAATGTTCAAAAATGTCGGGAAAAATATTTGTGCTACGGACTAGGGTCGTTTCGACTTATTATGAATTACTTTAACGTTTGCAACTGATTTCGACAAGTTTCTGACGAAAATATGGAAAATATATTTTTTTGAGGTTATGTATGGGGAGAAATCAAACCTGTCACTTTGTCTAACAACTATACGACTATTAATCTGCGGCCTACATGCACAAATATTTTTCCCGACATTTTTGAACATTCTTAAATCACGTTTTAAGAATTCCTACATTTAAATTGTGAATATTTCACGAGATATAGATTTTTGAACATGAATATAACGGATTCGCCTACTGTGGGACGTATGTTGGTTCACGCTGAAAATTTGTGACCGACAATTTACAGACAGACAAACAAACAGACAAACTTTTGACTTTTATAATTATAAATTATTATCATCAAATTTTATAGACCAGGTAAGGTACTAACGGTGTGCTTTATGCCACAACCCCAGAATGGTGAACTACCGTCGTCCATGCCCTTCTATCGCCCGCCAGGGAGATGGTTTGTTCGTCCAGATAAAGTTCCCTAACTTCTAACCTCTTCCACTCACGAAATTCCTAAATTTTCCATAATGTCGTCGTTCCTAATATGATTATCCGAGTGCTCTCTCCAATTAAATTTCGCTACGTTCTTAAGAACCCTCATATCAGAAACCTCCAGGCCATGCACGAGATATCTACAGTCAACCCAACTCTATCTACCGCACAGAATCGTCGGCCTGAATTGACGTGTGGATAGCTAACTTTGTTTCGCTTTCGCTTTTGTTGAACACGTGCGACCTCAACTGACTGGCCACCGCGTTTCCCATTTTCCTCCGTTCATCAAGTTCCCTAACTAACTTACCATCCTCTGAAAAAATGGTTCCTAAGTACTTGAAATCAGAAACCTGCTCCAGCTCCTCCCAATTTAAATTGCAAGCTTTCTCCTTCTGAGATTTGCGGACATGCATAACCTTAGTTTTCCCTACACTTATCTTCATCCCGTACTCCACACATGCAGCATTCAGGCACTCAATCCCACCCTGGTAAGCTCCTGCTAACAGAATCAAGTCATCCGCATAGGCCAGGATTTTCATTATTACCTCACACACCTCGACATTTCCCTGCAAATTCACCCGCTTGATGATTTTGTCCATGAAAACTATGAAGAGAAGCGGGGAAAGGCAACAACCCTGATGAACGCCCTTATTAAAATGTGAAATTCCACATATTGATGGCGCGCTTTGTTATAGTTTTACTGAGAATCTCCAATACATTCAGAAAGTATAGTTTTTTCATGGTCCTTCCTCTAGTGCATGAAACTATTAGATCTTGAATCCGAAGTACGCAGCCTTCAAAAAATGGAACAAGTGGAAGACTGTATCTTCGGCTAGGAAGCCTGGGATCAAAAAGTGATGTAAGGCAATGTTAAAGCCAATAGCAAGTAGTCCTTGGAAAAAAAAGTTTCCAATTTGACACCAGGGTGCGTACTTTATCATGATTCGACGGCACAGAGTAGGCAGCCTGGGGCCAAAAATTTAAGATTATCGCTATGACGGCATTGACGAATGATTCATAACGCATCAATTTTTATCTTGGCACCAGGCTGCCTTCTTGAGCTATGCTCGTTTAAATGTAGCCAAGATGAATATCGGTGCGCTGTGAACTATTCGTCAAAGCCGTCATAGTGATATTCTTCAATTTTTGGCACCAGGCTGCCTACTTTTTCATCGTTCAAGGTCACATAGAGGGCAGCCTGGTGCCAAATCAAAACGTTTTGCGCCGTTATGTACTGGATACTACATTCAAAAATCAAATTTAAACAAAAAAAAACTTTTTTAGACATTCGCCTCTTTGATCACGATGTTACCAGTTTTCTCAACGAGCTTTCATTCGCCACATTAAACTTTTTTCTTTGCAGGTCGTGCATAGCAACATCTTTCGTTTGTGGATTTATCATCATTTTCGTTATGAAATTTTCCACGAAAAATCGGCGGAATTTTTTGTTTGGTGAAAAAAATGCAACTCCTTTTTTGAATATGGTGAACATATTTTTCGGAGGCTCAATAGTAAGGCTACCAGCAAAAAACTTTGCAAGAACATTGTTCTGTATATGGATATTACCATGCTTGGTGATACGAAGTGGATACCAAGGGGCTCTGTTCGATTTCATCAAAAAGTCCAAAAGCGTCCCGCCTGTAGACACAGTACCGGAGCTCATCGAAAATGACTATACGTTGTACATGCCGCCTGCAGCAGTAACTATATTCAAATTTCCACCAATTGTTAGAGAACAGTGGGATTCGTTTCGTTTCTCTGAAAATACCCTTCTGATGTTAACTTTTCAGAATCGAAATCCATAATTTAACGGCAGAAGAACAGTTCGAAAAGCTCATGGATACTGACTTTGAAGGAGCGTTTATGACTACAAAATCAGCGTTAGCATACTATAACATGAAGCACATTAGTACAAATGCAGTCAGACCAACGTTAGATCGATTTCTTCTAATGGTTCTAGAAATTGAATTTACATTTTCGAAAATTTAATAATTTCAAAGAAATACTTTGCAGCCGATATGCATTTACTTCCGGAAACATTCGTGTTTAGCAGACGAAATTGACGAACAAATAAGCCTTTATACCACCAGCGGCTTGATGGATAATTGGATCGGTCAATTTATGCAGGAAAAATATCTACAGTTTCGAGCAGACAATAAGCAGCGAGTCCATCAAAAGCTGCAATTATCGAATTACAAAGGAACATTTATTTTGTGTTTTGCTTTGATTGTCATAGCGACAGTCATTTTTTCGTTGGAACTTTTGTCCCAAAGATGTTTTATTGTTCGAAAAGTTGTAGATATTTTTGAATAAAGATTGGTTTCGACTAAAGTTTCTGAGGCATTTCAGTTGAGATCAAGTTCTCAGACCCATTAGGTTTTTTAAGTCTTTAAAATGTGTAAAAGTCCGGGTTTCTGCCACTAGTTCTAATGGTTTTTCGTCTTTTCGTTGTTCTATACGGACTTCATTCCGACATATGCTTCTCCTGTTCGATTTTCCTTCAGAATGGGATGTGGCTAACAGAATCACAACAAAAACCTCTTAAAAGTTAGAGTGTGACGCAGTCCGTGAGTCTGCTTCAAAAATTAATGATATCGCTATCGCTGATAATACGCAAAAGTTTCTTTGAATGGAATCTTGTGTTCAAAGTTTTGATTTCCTGAAAAATTACAGCGCCTTTTTTAAAACAAAATTACGTTGTGTTAAAAAAATTGCGTCACAAATGCCAAAATTCTCCGAAAAAAAATTGTCTTCGAAAAAAAAAATTGTCTCCGAAAAAAAGTTTTTTTTTCAAAAAAAATTTTCCTCAGATAAAAAATTTTGTGTCAAAAAATTTTCTCCGAAAAAATTTTTTCTCCAAAAAATTTCTTTGAAAAAAAATTTTCTTCCAAAATTTTTCCTTAAAAAATTTTTCTTCTGTCTCCAAAAAAATTTTTCTCCAAAAAAAATTTTCTCCAAAAAAAATTTTCTTCAAAAAAATTTTCTTCAAAAAAAATTTTTTCCAACACCTTCGGCTACCATCGGAACACTTCGTATCACCTTCGGCTACCTTTGGAACACTTCGTGTCACCTTCGGCTACCTTCGTGTCACCAATTCTTCTCAGTGATTCATATAACTTTCCTGAAGAAACCAACTGTCTAGGTATTCGAATTCAGAAGATAGCAAAAAATCCAAGATGGCGCTTCTTTGACATTTTCTAAGATCCCAAAAAATTCTCCTGTCCAAACTCTATAACTTTCCCGAAGAAACCAACTCTCTAGCTATTGTCACTCCGGAGCTAAAATTCGAAACTCCGAGCATTACCTGAAAAATTACCTTGTAGCATAACATCAAATTGTGAATACCCGAATACACCCCTGGCACCCAAACAACATAACGAAACATCCAGAATGCCATACAAAATCATTACAATAAACGAAGTTCTGGGAAATAACACTTTGCATTGTATAATTGTACTATAAAAGGAGTGCGTTTAGTTTGTATAAACTCACTTTATTTTCGACTTCCCATGAGAACGCATCTTACTTTTAGTTCGTTCTGGCTATACTGAAAATAAACATTTGTTTGAAGATCTGAGTTTCATTTACAAAGTCAGATCTAGGTATTTGAAAGTGAATACGCCTTACTTTTAGGCTGTTCCATCGAATATTCTGTGACTGGCCAACGATTATATAACGACAATCGCAGAGCTCGTTACAACCTGAAATTTTTCATTTGGGGCCGAGAAGGGGCGAGTTCAGTGAACATTTCAGGAAGATCGGCTGACTAGCTCTCGAGATCATGACCCGTGAATAGATGGTGATGATGATTATAATCACATACAGAGTAAGTTGAAGGATTTTTAAAGTTTGGAAAAACTTTTTTTTGGCCTTTTGTATGGAAATTCGTGAACTTTGAAATGCCATTTCTCAGACAATTTCCAACCGATTTTGATGAGACTGGGCTTGTTTGAAAGCTGCTGCTACTGACGTACTTTCGCTTTAAAATAATTTTAAGGAGGAGGGGTTAGGGCATAAAATTTCAAAAGTTCGCATATATATAGTTCCTGGTCCCTCAAAGGTTTTGTATGGGTTTTTTGGGTTTGTGGACTTCTTTTTTAGGGTGGGGGAAAGCGTCACGTCCTCCGCTACCGCTGCGGGCATGATTTTATTCTGATATATCTTAACCTAAACATTTTTATATTATTACATGTATCCATTGATACCATTGTACTTTTCTTCTGTTCAACTGTGACTCTGATGTACTACACCTCTACGCGCATTCGTCGTATAGACACCATCAGTGCCCTACGCTTCTCGTGATTGATTTTGTACATTATAGTTACTACCATCTCTTTTTCTTACACCTGAAAGTATACTGCGCATGAAAGTCCGGACTTCGTGCCATGGTGCTGAGTGATGTTTGTCGCCTATAAGTACTTTATTCTGACTGGTGTTGCTATTACATTAACATACTAACACCTGTTGTCGCTCGTTGATTCAATATCACAATCATAGCATGAATGTTTTACTGCTGTGTCACCGATTTCAAACTTGCGAAGTTACAACACAATAATTCAACACACTTCTCTATTGGTATGTTTGAAAAATCTTGCTCTTTCTGATAGCGAGATTGTTCTTGGCTAAAATTGTTCACGGAGAACTTAGGAGGAACTGCGGAAAATGTTGCAATATGGCAATGACGAATATGACTGAGATGCACTGATCAGGATTAATCAATCGGGAACCGGATTATTTGTTAAACTTACACGCTGTAATCGAAATCCGTTTAAGAATACCATAGCAAAATTCATTAGATGGTACCACCTACCTTCCCGAGCTCTTACTTCTTTCGTCCACAAAGAAGTTGAGAGAGTTCAGCTCTGTTTCAAATAGGAAACTTTTTGACGTTTTTCATTGTATTTCTCCATCTGTCCATCTCGAAAAACAGTATATTCCGTTATCCCCTACAATAATACCTACTAACCATTCACTATATCGATTCACGGTTGAATTTTGTCTAAATTTTATAAATGAAATTTATTGCGCCAGGTATCGTATGTTATCAACGACTAGCGACTGTCTCAAGTCGAACTTTTTTCGAGTTGAATTAAGTCAAAGTAGATTAAAAGTCAATTATAAACTTATTAGACAATGTGAATCGTGCTCTTTCTTAATAGATAGCAGATAAACACGAAGTTGAAGTGTGAAATCAATAAATCACCCGCTTATAAATTAATAAATCATTTTCTGCTTGAAAAATATCGGATTGGTTGCTAACTGCCAAAAGGGAAATAAAAATCGATTTTAATGGAATTTTTTGGAGTAATAAATGAGAGCCATTCATAAATTAAATCAGGTTGGGGGAAAGTGAGATGGGCTATTGGGGGTCTTCTTTTGGAAATCAAAAGAATTGCTGACACAAGTTGTCGACACATTACTCCAATTGTTGGTTCGTTCACAACCAGAGCCTATTATTTGGGAACAAATTCCGAAAATTCACTAAGCTTTCCCAAAATTTCCTAAAAATTCCCAAAATTTCCCAAAATTTCCCAAAAATTTCCACAAAATCCCGAAATGTCCCAAAAATTCCTAAACTTTCCCAAAATGTCCCAAAAAATATAAAAAATTTCCAAATAATAGGCTCTGGTCACAACCGATGACATATTAAGTATAGACTGGCGTCAAAGGCTACTAAAAAATTAACACAAATTGAAGCAAAAGTGAAATGCGAAATGTTTAATAGTGTTGGTAAATTACGTACAATTTATATGAATTGTATATTTGCAGTATAACAAATCAGCGTGAATTGTTTATGTGTTGTTGTGCGATGTGCATACTATACACAAATCACGTTTGCTTCAGCTGATGGTTACCTGGGGGGGGGGAGGGGGTTTCAAAATTCGTACGGAAGCGTACGGTGGGGGGGGGGGGTGTCGAGCACGATTGTACGTACGCAGAAAAAAAAATTAATTTTGATTAGTTTTATCGAATTCGAATTCACAAATCGTTCCGAAAGTGCGACCGAAACGTATCGCCGCTCTTCGAGCCAACGAACTGTTGGCAATCATAGCTCGAGACGACGTAGAGGAAGCCGACTGGTTGAATATAGATGACGTGGAACATTCGAAGGAGTCGATTTCAGAAATTAAAAAGAAACAAAATGAAATGAAAAAAGTGCCTGTCATTTCTATAGAGAAACATATGACACAGGCATGGACGAACGAATAAAGGGATTTTTCAAAATATATTCTTTTAA
>CM055403.1:176438157-176456762 GCA_029228625.1 Pseudolycoriella hygida | reverse complement strand
GGAAGCGTACGATGGGGGGGGAGGCGGGTCAAAAACATCAAAAAAACTGCGTACGTAATTTGTGCATGACCCCTTACTGCAGAACACCGTTCAGATAACGTTGAAAAAATAGCGTACACAAACAAAAACGGGAAGAAATTCTTTTTTTTATATTTTTAAACTTCAAATGAAACGACAGAAAATTTTTTGAAAACTTTCGCGCTCCAAGAAATGTACCAACTTCATAAAAATGAAATTTCGTAGAAATACAAAGGGTGATCTGCATTGGGGATCTTAGTACTCGGGAAGTTACTACTCGTAAATTGGGCATCTGGGAATATGAAATATTGGAATTCGTGTGGCAGCGACTAAAAGTTATGTGCCAAGCGTGGAAAAGTTTGCAACTGGTGTACATTGGGGTCTGGGAATATGAAAAATTAGAATTCGTGGGTCAAGGGGAGACTTTACTAACTTGTGGGGTTTAAGGGCAGAGCCCCTAGCGGGGCTTAGAGCAGAAAGAGCATCTTATCATCGCGAAGCGGAAGCGCTCCCAAGTGACTTACTACACCACTTTCTCAACTTATCACCAACCTTAACGAGTTCTAGATCTGGGAAAGTGGAGTAAAGTTGGCTTCAATTCGACGGGTAGGCGCGACGAAATGGAAAGAAAACAGAAGTAGGTAATAGCAGCGGAGCGGCGCTAGACCTCATACAATTTTTAGCTGCCGCTTCATTCGCAATAGAGGTGAGCGGTCGTCGCTTTTTCGCTACCCGCGCCCGCCCGAAATCGTAAGAAAATGTCCGGTCCGCAGCGTGCCCTATCCGAAATCATAAAAAAGCCCGTTCGGAAGCCCGTTCTGTTTGTCCGTGCCCGCCCGTTTACCGCCCGAAATCGTAAAAAATGTTTGGTCTAAAACGTACGCCTGTACCCGTGCCCGGGCAGTGGCGGGCACGGGCTTAAAAAAACTCCCGCCCGCTCACCGCTACTTCAAAACTTTTTTTGCGTCGCGCCGACAGAAAAATTCATGTCTATGCGACACTAGGGTCTTCCAATGTGTAACAATCAGAATTTTTTTGTTAAAATTTATGAAAATCAAACGGTACTTTCAGAAGAATGTTTTTTAAAAAATGTCATTTCAAGGTCACGCAAAGATCATTCACATTTGGTCAGTTAGTAACAAACTGGTGAAAGATATGGCATTTTGATGTTCTGCAACATTACTAGCCAAAGATTGGTCTTTCATTCTGCTTTGGGAGTAAATTATGTATGTTGAACAGATTTTCAGATATTTGAGGTTACAGCTGAGAGAATATAAACCACTACACTCTCCTGTATTTTGTGGGTTTCGTGTGGAGTATTTTTTTGTATGATTTTTTACATTGAAAATATGGGTTTCACACGAAACGAACGAAAACGTCAAAGTGTAGTTTTACATTTTCTCTTAGCTGTATGTCTAATTTTTTATAAAAACCCGACCCGAAAGAGTTTAAAATGCTAGCTGATACAGAATTCGATTCGGAACACTTTTCTAGAACACACTATCCCAGATAACAATTGACCCCACGAAATGTACATAAAGTGCCATAGGAAAATGTGCTGATCCCATTTAATGTGCTCCAGTTCCAGGACATTTAATGTATATTAAAAAGCGCCCTTACCATTACATCTTTTCTTTGAAACGAGAAGTGCATTTAATGTACATTACAATGTACGTACATCTAATGTACATTTAAAACACTTTGAATACACAACGAATGTACCTTTGATGTACTTTTTGGTGTGAATTACTAGCACATTTCATGTACATTTAATGTTATGTAAGAAAAGAAAAGAAAATTTAATTTAGTTTTTCGACTTTTCTATTTCGGTTTTTCTTATTCTGATGATCGATACGTCCTCCATCTACATTTTTTTATGCCATGCTCTCATTTTTAGACCCGTACGAAGTACGTAGGTCTGATGCGTTTACTACCACGTTTGCTACATTGCGAATTCGAACCCGAGAGTAAGATGGAAACTTTTTTTGTTGCCTCCAGATGACAAATCAGCGAAAAAAACAATGTCCGTCTGTCGGTCTGTCTGTCCGTGAACACGATAACTTGAGTAAATCTTGACCGATTTTCAAAAACTTTTTTTTCCTGAAAGGTAGTCGAAAAATATTGTATGGTATTGAATCTGGGCACTGTCGGCCCAAGGGCCGCCGAGCTAGGGCCGTTTAAGTGGTTTTTGGTCTTTTGCACATAACTCGAGTAAATCTTTTCTGATTTTCATAAATTTTTTTTGTTTGAAAGATCTGGGCATGACCGACAATTTATGGAAGAAACTTTTTTTAATTTGAGTCCTTGGACTTAGCTAGGGCACTGAAAACGAGTCTCTGCTAGGGCTCTATGTGTTTCTTGTACCTAACTCGAGTAAATCTTTACCGATTTTCAAAAATTTTTTTTTGTTTGAAAGATCTGGGCATGACCGACAATTTGTGGAAGAAACATTTTTCGATTTGAGTCTTTGGCCTTAGCTAGGGCACTAAAAAAAAGTCTTTGTTAGGGCCCTACGTGTTTTTTGTACCTAACTCGAGTAAATCTTTACCGATTTTCAGAAACTTTTTTTTTGTTTGAAAGATCTCGGCACGGCCGACAATTTATAGAAGAATTTTTGCCTGTGCTTGGGGCTCAAGGGGGCCTCATGTCGGTCCTAAGGTCGGCCCTAACATAAAAAAAATGTTTTTTGCTATGTTGCAGAGCAAATTGAGGGAAACATTTTTGTCTATGGAAGTATGTATCCGAGGCCTCTATTTAAGGCCCTAGATCAGTACGAAGGTCGGCCCTAGCCCAAAAATAGTTTTATTTTCTATGTTGTAGACAAAATTGAGGAGAACATTTTTCTCTATTTGGAGGTCAATTTTGTGCGTTCGGAGAATTTTTTTACACCGTTACTTCGTACGGGTTTTTCAAAATTGCCCTACGGGCAATTTGCAATGCAGTCCAATGTGAACGCAATATTTACTTAAATACGTTCCAGTCTTTTCGTAACATCAACTCTGTTTGCTGCATCTATTCTGATACGTACGGGTCCCTTCTATGTTTTTTAGAAAAACTTCTTCAATTTGCGGGGCTTGAACCCAAGACGCTCGGGAATATGAGTCGAGTGCTTTACCAATTGTGCCACCGGATACTTATGTGTTGTACCACATCACAAGCACATTTTTGGTACATTAAATGTGATAGGAATAGTGTACACCTTATCAAGCACATAAAATGTGCGAAAAATGTGCTTTTGATCTAGTTCAATAATTTCGAGTTTTAATAGCACAAAAAATGTGCCTTTTATTTACATCGAAAAATGTACCACTTTACAGGCACATTTTTTGTACATTTTATGTACATATTCTCAACAACATTGAATTTCGCATTCAGTGGGCAACCACATCAAAAAGTGTGATCTGTGTTATCTGGGTGCATTAGAATTTCTTACCGCTGCGGCGCTGTAGTCTGGTTTTTACGAAAAATTAGACATAACCCCAAATATCTCAAAATCTTTTTGAGATAGATGATTTGGTCCCAAGGTAAAATGAAAGACCTATCTTTGACCAGTAATTGCAGAACATCAAAATGTTGTATCTTCCACCAGTTTCTTACCAGCTGACCAAATGTGAATGACCTTTGAGCATGAGTATAAACTAACACCAGTGTCCTTGGAAACTTGGGAGAACCTCAACATATGTGAAAGAGTGCGTAAAAAAAAAGTTTCTCACTTGGACTCATTCTATTTATTGTTTTGAATTTTTCAATTTTTTCGTTATTACATAAAACTATGTATTTTGTATGTAACGCAGAACTTCTTGCATACTACCTTAATTTACTTGCTAATTCCTAAAAACAAAATACTCTGCGGAAAAAAAACAAGAGACAATTTGAAAACAAATTCATCGTAAACACGTCAATAAAATTTGAACAAAAAAAAAACGTAAAAATTAAGTATCATTAGCTCTAGTCAGTTGAAAATAATAAAAATTTACGCAGAGAGTGTAAGAAGCATAGAATATGAACGCATAGTCCTACAAAAGAAACACGACACAAACATTTGATTGATACTAAGTTCCTAAAAAATTGTGTAAGCTCAACCCGAATTCTCTGTGAAAGAGGAAAAATTTTGATGTTGCCAGAACAGAATAAGGAGAAGTTGTCGACCATTTCTGCAATATGTTCTTTGATGTTGACTTTTCGTATCAAACGAATGTCTTACGAAATACATACTGCAGTGCGTAACTTATCATTACTCTGTTTTAGATATCAGCATTCAGGTCTATGACGCCTACACCCTCTACGTTCCCAAGCCGAATTCGTGTGATCTTAACGAACATTCTAAAATTAAATTCCTAATCGACCATCAGCTCAAAATGAATGGAACCTTGACGATCCCGCAGACTTCCATTGTACAATATATTCTTTGCCCAGGCACGGCATTCGATGTTTATTATGCGATTCACTACAATCAAACAATTTGTTTTTAAAAATTTTCCATTTCAATAGAAATGAAATTGTAACTTACGTGTAGGACGTTCAATTTTCACAGCAATCAAAGGACTTAAATATCCTGGAGCATTTTTGAACGGGTAATAGTATCCGGGAAACCCTCTCGATGGAAAGTATTTCATTCCCCTCAAACTTTCTTCGTCGGATGAGCGTTCACCGTTGCAAGATACCCAAACTTGTTTTCTCTACAAAATAAAATTACATTTATGAAAAGGCGTCGGTTTATGCTTTGAAAATAGACGGTCGTAATAAAAATATTTATATCTCGAATTTTTGAAAAAAAAAATTATTTAAATTTAGAGAAATTAGTGGAGTTTTCTATGCATTTAGTGAATTAGGTGCGGTAGATGTGTTCCGTATCAATGTGTAAACGTACAATGTTATGACTTTGCCACATCGTCTACACATAATTAATTTTTTCCAATGTTTTCGGGTCATTTATAATTATAAAATTCAAAAGTTTGTCTGTTTGTCTGTCTGTCTGTCTGTCTGTCTGTCTGTTTGTCGGTCACAAATTTCCAGCGTGAACCAACATAGGTCTGACCTGCTTGAAGAGTTCCGAGGAACTGAAGCAAAAAGTCGTTTTGCATTGCCTTTTATAAGCCGAAAGCCAAAGAAAAGGCAATGCAATAGTAGATTCTTTTGCATTGCCTTATATGATTCAAAAAAAGGCAATGCAAAAGAAGATTCCCACGCGAATCTATCTACGTCCGACCTGCATGAAGAATTCCGAGGAACTAAACCCTTTTGCATTGCTTTTTTTAACCCAAAAAAGCAATGCAAACCTAATTTCGAAGGGGAAGAGAAAACCACAAGGGAAACCTAGAGACAGAGAACGAAATATGTTCCTTTTGACCGCAATGAAGCAGTCCAACAAAAATAAAGCGCTCTTATTATGGGTACAGTCTCCCATAATAAGAACAGTATCGCCATCCGCACCTAGCATCGTTTTGCAACGACGCTTAGCGCTGGACATCGCCAACCGGCGATACTTTCAAGCGAATTGAAAAGTGGTATTTCTACATTTAAAACTGCGTACTTTCTGTGAAGTATAAAATTTATACAACGAAAAATGATTAGAAATTTTGTATGAGAAATTTGTTCAAGTAATTTCAGGGAGAATATATTGTTATGTGTGTGTGTGTGTGTAAATGTAATAAATGTAAAAAGGAAGAAACGAAAAAACTATTTTATGCACGTGGCTTCATTCAGTAATATTCTCAATGTATTTACGTTTGTTTATTAAGTGGCGTATTCAACTATTTTTTTTTATTTGTATGAAATGAAGTCATGTGGCGTATTCAAATATTTTCTTTGTAAGGAATTATTTGTATGGAACGAAATGATGCATTGATTTTCTTTATACATTTTTTTGGTTGGTTTCTTCGGCAAAGTCTTAGAGTTTAGTGAGTAGAAGTCACCAGCATTGGTGAAAATGTCGGGCAGTTGGACATTGGGTCAATTTCTATGTTTTTAAAAATATCTTGGAATGTATGGGAGTTGGGCGATAGGTTTCTTTGGCAAAGTCTTAGAGTTTAGTGAGTAGAAGTCACCAGCATTGGTGAAAATGTCGGGCAGCCGTCAAAGTGACGCCATCTTGGATTTTTGCTATTTTCTGAATTAGAATAGTTACGCGTTTGGTTTCTTCGGGAAAGTTGTTGATGTTGATGAGTAGAATCTTTATGAATCCTAAGAAAATGGCTGCCACCTGTGAAAGTGACGCCATCTTGGATTTTAATGCTTTTGAAAGTATTTGGAAAGGTATGAGAGACAGAACATTGGTTTCTTTGGCAAAGTCTCAGAGTTTTGTGAGTGGAAGTCACCAGTATTGGTGGGGCAGCTCGGGGGAAGAAGCAGTACTGGGGTAACCGGTTGTATGGAGAAATGGTAGTACGGGGAAAACAGTAGTGAGGAGGAAATTGTAGGACGGGAGAAACGGTTGTACGGGGAAATAGTAGCACGATGATAACGTTTGTACGGGGAAAACAGTAGTACGGTTGCAACGGTTGTACGGGGAAAACAGCATTGCGGGGGAAACTGTTGTACGCGAAGCAGTAGTACGGTGGAAACGGTTGTACGGGGGAAACGGTTGTACGGGGGAAACGGTTGTGCGGGGGAAATGGTAGAACGGGGAAATGGTAGTACGGGGAAAACAGTAGTGAGGAGGAAATTGTAGGACGGGTGAAACGGTTGTACGGAGAAAAAGTAGCACGATGATAACGTTTGTACGGGGAAATGGTAGTACGGGGGAAATGTTAGTACGGGGGAAATGTTACTACGGGGAAATGGCAGTACGGGGAAATTGTAGGACGGGAGAAACGGTTGTACGGAGAAAAAGTAGCACGGATCTAACGTTTGTACGTGGAAACGGGTAGTACGGAGAAAATTACACACTCTTACATACATTTTAGTATTAATGTCCCAAATCTACCTAGCGGACAAGAATGCTTAATGTCCGTGTAGCCCCTAGGGGCGGGGGTATTTACTAGTGTGACTATATTGCGACAATGATTGGTTCGAAGAAATTCTCTTATTTTTCGTAGTGTTCCCTGATTAAAATCAACTTGGTGTGGCAATAAAGTGAATGAACAGATCAATACAGTCAGTGACTGTCTTGATTTTCGACTAACACTTTTAATGGATACAAGTCACACGCTTACATGGTAGTGCCCTATAATTTGCCTCTCTTCTGAACTGAGTGGTGATCGTTGGATATCAGCACAGATATTGTGTAACCGTTTGGACATTTTTAATGGTTTTCGGTTGTTGAATGCTAAACTCATCTGTCTTTGAAATACATCCCATTCATCAATCAGCAGAACTTGCTATGATGCATGTGAGGTAAACGAATGGAAAGCTGATGTAAGTATAGGTGAGTCTTTTGGGAGCAAAACGTGGTCTATTTCAACTGTCAAAATGACGTTTTAAACGTCAAACAAAAACCTTTTTTTTTGGAATATCTAAAACCTATTGAGTAAAAATAAAAAACAACAAAAAATTTTCTGAATATCCAAAACCTGTTTATTTTTACTCAACAGGTTTTAGATATTTCAAAAAAAAATTTTTTTTTGTTTGACGTTTAAAACGTCATTTTGACAGTTGAAATAGACCAGGTCCTGCTTCCAACAGACTCAGATGTAAGTCGAAGTCGAATGGATGTAGGCATACTTCCAAATAACGCCTTTGTCATACGTAATAACCCGCCACAGTTGGGAAAACTGCTATATTTGTGTTCATAAATCTAGTATTGTTGACATACTAGGTGGGTTGAAAAGTTCGCGGAGCGCCACCTTTATTCCACTAGCAGAATTAAACTAATAACTGCATTAAACGTATCAATACAATCAACATATCAAGTTGATTCATCTAATAGTTTTGTGTAGACAGCTGATTATATTAGATCTGTTTTGGTATATTTTTATAACGGAAAAAATTGAACATCGTGCTGTAATAAAATTCTTTGTGAAAAAAGGTTTAAAGGCTATGGAAATTCATAGTGAGATGTAAATGTGTTAGACGATGCTGCTCCTTCGAAAACAGTGATTTGTAAATGGGCTCTAGAGTTTAAACGTGGTAGTACAAGTGTGGAAGATGATCCACGTTCCGGACGTCCAAAAACTGCTACCGCTGAAGAAATCGTCGATTTCATCTATGATATGGTTATTGATGACAGTAGATTGACCAAGCAGGAAATTGCTGTTGCTATGGGCATCTCAACTGAACGAATGCTTCACATTTTGAAAAGCGAATTGGGTCTGAGAAAGCTGTTGACAAGATGGGTGCCACATTCGCTAACTTTGGATCAAAAACGCATTCGAGTGAGACTTTCTCAACAACATTTGGATCGTTCTCAAAAGAATAAAGCCGATTTTGTGCGTCGATTCATAACTATGGATGAAACTTGGGTATACTCCAACTCCAGAACTGCGACAACAAACAGCTGGGTGAACTGATCCCGGTTGTTCAGCTCCCAAGCAGGTGAAAGGGTCAAAATCAGGGGTATACTATACTCCAGAACTGCGACAACAAACAGCTGGGTGAACTGATCCCGGTTGTTCAGCTCCGAAGCAGGTGAAAGGGTCAAAATCATCTAAAAAGATTATGGATTCAGTTTTTTGGGATGCAAAAAGAGTTTTGTTCATTGATTACTTGCAAACCAGTCACTTTCGGACCAGCTGGATGTCAAAATTCGTGAGAAAAGACCTGATTTCTGCAGTAACTGAGTGTTTTCATTGTGATAACAATAGAATGACAAAGATGTTGCAGAACACCGTTCAAATATGCTTTGACGGGCTCAAAATTGACCGAATTAAAGTACGAATTGTTGGAACATTCACCCTATTCACCAGATCTGGGTCCCTCTGACTTCCATCTCTTCCAAAACCTCAAAAGATTTCTTCGTGGAAAGCGTTTTTCCTCGAATGAAGATGTTATTGATGCTGTAGAGGCTTACTTTGCAAACCTTCCGGAAAAGAGCTTCAGAGACGGGATACATAAATGGGAAGATCGCTGGAAAAAATGTATTGAACTTAAGGGTGACTATACTGTACTTTCAACCAGTAATTCATGTTTTTTCATTTCCGCTCCGCGAACTTTTCAACCCACCTAGTAGTACAGTTTTGACATATTTCTATGTAACTAAACGTCAAAATCTGAGCTTTCAAAAATGTACTAACATTAACTCTTCATACATTCCTCCTGGTCTTTAATGGCTTTGTCACATTCTTCTACACCAAATTTATTTTTTTCAATGTTTTCGGGTCACATGACCATGATCGTACTATGGCATTGGTCGGTTCAGAGAAATTCTCTCATTTTTCGTAGTATTGCCGATCTTAGAACCGACCTAGAGCACTTAGGAGAGTCCTCTGATCATTTCCATAAACAAAACACTGAACGAAAAACCTCATAATTATATAAATATTCACGAAAAATCACCAAATATTGTGTGTGGCTGCGAAGCGTGGGCTGGGCCCACACTGAGGACTCTACAGGCCGAACTGCTCAACAGATTTTCACTAATTTTATTTGCGTGATTTTGTGATGTCCATATCTTTTATTTAAAACCTTCAAGAGCGATCCGTTCTAATTTCGAGAGGTATATGTGAAAAAGTTCCACCAACCTTCAAACTTCGAAATTTCTTAACCGATTTTTAATCGGTCAAGTTTTACTCAAGTTATCGCGGTGACGGACAAACATTTATACATTGCTGATTCGTCATCTCCCCTCCCCTAATCATGGGTCGAATCAAGAAAAATAAAAGATTATCTTACTATCTAAAAAAAATCGTTTGACGTTTAAAACGTCACTTTGACAGATGGAAAAGATCTACTTTTGATCCCAACAGTCTCAAATAAAATACAATACAATATTCTGTGTAGTGTCTTGTATCTTATACACCAATGGTGTTGTAGTCATAATTTTTCGTACGAAATACCAGTCTAGGGGCTGTTCATAAATGACGTCACGCTTGCTATAACATCCATAAAGTTCATAACTCCAAACTAGTCAGACATTTTGCTTATAGTACTCCGGCTACCACCCCCACCCCCAAACACACCCCCTGTTTGGGGGGGGGATAGCCAGAGTCCTATAAACGAAATTTATTGTACTGAACGAGTTATGACCTTTTTATGGATACTCATTTTTTATAGCAAGCGCGACGTCATTTCTGAACGGCCCCCTAGGGGTAATTAGTCTCAGGACAGTACCTAAGGTTGAGGAAATTTAACTAAGGTTTCAGGTCGACATGAACTGAGTCCGAGCATAAGTTATTTTGCGGCTGCTTCCGATCCTCATTGAAAAATCACTTTTGAAGATCTTTTAGAGAGTGAAGTGTAAAGACCTTGAAAAGTTGTTAGTCAAATCTTTCAAGTCTGGTAGCAGTTACCGTAACATTTTTCAAAATTCAAAACACTTGGAGAATTCTGTGTGCATCGCATTTATGGCAACTGTTTCGTATTTGTGTTTTCTATTTTCGCTATCTTCCGACATACGATACACGTATTTTAATTTCTCTAAGTGTAGTCTGTTCGTTATCAACACGCAACCATGCTGTGTTCATTTTGCATTTAGATAAAAATATTTTGCGATAAATGTAAAAACTCCTCATGGTTGTTGATGGCAGTCATTACATAAAATTCATTTGTTTTCAATTCACAACTTTAGACCGGGCTAAAAAATGAAATGATGACATCACACACGATATTTTATTTATGTCTTATCGAAATAGCAATGAAAAACTTGAAAATAATCTTGCAGTACGTAATGAAACTTAAATGATTTTAACATTATAGTCTCGGTTTCTTGGTTTCATGAATTAGTCAAGACGACTTGAAACAGAAAACGTTGCGCGACTAAGAACTAAATGTCTTTAATAGTCCTAACAGTAGCAAAGCACGTGTACCGACAATGGCAAGTAATTTCAGATTGGCATTGGATAGACAGACAATAGAGAAATTCACCACTTCACACCACTGCACAGATTTGGCGATTGTGTATGAAGCAACCCCTTATTGTTAACACACGTTGTTGCCGTTGTGACCCCAAAGTGAAGAGAATGTAATTTGAGATACTACGTGAAATGATTATTCGGCCAAATCCATCTGTATGTTAAGAGGGAACGTTATTTTCATTTCATTCACTCTTAGCACCCTATCCATAAAAAATTGAGATAAAACACAGTGTTCCCTTTTAGCAACACATTCTACCCTGTGTTACTGTTACGAGTTTGCTTGAGTTTCCATTGTTTTATGCAAAATGGTATATTTTTCATATTGAGTGAGTGAAACTACATTTGGTGTATACTCAAATTCTATAGCGTTTACATAATTTACAAAGTACAAATGACGGATGGAATTGTCTATTCATTCACCATAATAATTGGAGAGATTTCGTACCGAGCTAATTCCATCGGTACCGTCACCAGGGTAACGAGTTTCATCTCTTTCACTCTTTCAATGTGAATTATATTAACACGAGACAAAACACATTCGTTCCCCAGGTGACATGGTAGCGACAATGTACGGGTTACCGATGGAATTGGCCACCGAAAGATTATCAGATGTTGGTTTCAATATGCATCCATTTGAGCACAATATTGGTTTACTGAAAATTATGTGGGTAAAGTTATCTCAGCACAACATGTTGTGTTACAAGAAAATAGTTTTGGTTTGTTGAGATAGCACAAGAAAATTCGAGAATGGTGAGTATACAATTTGTAAGTGGTGAATATATAATTTAAATGTTGTGAGTATGATTATGCGTAGAAACATTGAACTATCTGTCCGTAGGGAGGCAACATACACCGGTGTCGATGTTGTGTTGCTGTTGTGCCACCACAACACCCAATCAACCAAATTCTTCCGCGGAAAGTCGTTCGGACATTGAACAAAAGAAGCTTTTGAAAGCCTTCATTGTTCTTTGTCGGAACGAATTTCCGGGGAAGAATGTTGTGAATTGGGAACACAACAGTGGCCATGTCAACAGTGAATATTCGCCTATAGACAAATACAACAAGGGCTATACCCAAAGTGAATTTCTGCTCACAGGCAATAAAGGTTGGGGTCGATGTTGTGGTACTGAGTATCAATAGAAAAAACAAATCTCAAGTTAAGGGTATAGTTGCTCAACACGAGAGGTAGATAATTCATCGTTGAGGTGGCCACTGTTGTGTTGCAGTGGCACAACAGTAACACAACATTGAACTCAGTGTATATTGTCTATCTGTTTATATGCTCCACTAATGGTTATATTGTAGTGACCACAACTGCGTCACTCCCAATACAAATATTGTTCACACATATCGTAGAAAATACGTGATTGTCAAACGACGATCATTCCATCGTCGACCTGTAACGCAACAACATCATTTACAATAAATGTATAAATCAATAAGTTGTGCGTTATTATTTATTACTTCTACATTGGTGACCCCGACGTGACAATATTCATCAAAGTATATAAACAATAAAGGTAATGCAAATCAGCAAAAACGTCAAGGGCCCAATTTTCAGGTGAATATGTTGACGTAATGTTGCACGCATGGCTTTCTCAAGTTGCAACACATGGAACAATTTAAAACTAAACTAAGCAGTTGCAACATCTTAAGCATACGAAAATGTGAGGATGAGGAATCCAACATAACAAATCTATATTCACCTCTGGGTCCCGTATTTTTCCTTATCAAGGTTCAAAGTTCAAATTTTATTACATTTTTCTTTACACATACATCATATTATGGACTAAGTATAAATCAATATCACATCTTAGTTTAGAAAAAATGAAATGAAAAACAGTTCCAATATGATAATAATCAATTCGAAGGAAACAGTAGAATCATTAGAAAAACATCAAAACATCAAAATAAATCAAATAGAAGAAAACAAAAAACTAAATCAGCTAAACTAGATTTCTGAGAAGGCTAAATGATAAAAACAATGATAGAGAAGAAAACTTACCGAAGGGTGTGCTGCGAAGAGAATTAATTCTAACAAGGGAAGGAAAACAAAACAAAACAACACCAGGTGTCTCCGAAACAAAATTCGACTCCTATGTACGCGCAAGTGATCTTTTAACAAACGCTTAAATTCAATATATTTAGCAGAGCTTCTAATCATTTTTGGTAATTTATTAAACAAGGAAGGTCCTGCAAGGGACAGCAATGGATCATAGAGTAATTCTTTACTCCTTGTATAATAAGAATGCTCTCTCCTCATAAATTTGACATTGTGATAGCATCGGCTATGAACGCATGAATATACAAAAGTGCAAACTTCCATTTCATACAACTCCGCCACAGGCCGAATGTGTTTACAGGCTGTGTTGAATAGGTCATTGGTACGATGCCTCAAACGCAGTTTGTACACCGACTTAAGTGCTTTTAAACACTTCCAGAGTATTTATCATAAATTTTGCCGCGCCTCCCCAGACACCTATGCAGATCAGAATCGAGTGTATCATCGCAAAGTATAAATTTTCTAAAGGAGGAAAGAAAGTCTCCTTAAAATACCAACGCACGGAGCAATCTTATGACATAACTTTGTCTTTCCAATTTAAGAATTGGTCTAGGATGACCCCCAAATATTTTACTGAGGTCGCTCTTTTAATGACGATTCCGTCATACACAATGTCAGGGAAATTTGTAACAGTGTTTTTCGGGGACCTAAATTGAATAACATTACACTTTCCCAAATTCAAAGTCAATTCGTTTAATTTGAAATATTCCGCAACCATTTTCAGATCTCTTGATAGATTAGTGATGTTTGTATAATAGAATAGATGCAAATAGAAGCAGTAAACAAGCGGCAGTTCATTAAAATCGTTTATGAAAACCAAAAATAGAAGCGGTCCAAGGATGCTTCGTTGTACAACCCCATAGAACATCTTCATGTAGGAACTAAAAGAGTCATTTACCATAGCATACTGATACCTGTTTGTTAGGTAGTTTGCCATGAGATCCAGTGCCACACCTCTTATACCTGCCAGCTAAAGCTTTCTCAACAGGAGACCGTGGTTTACTGTATCAAAAGCCTTAGCCAGATCAAGAAAATGCCAGATACTATGTTTTTGCTTTCGATTTTTTTAATCACTTCATCAATAAGTTCATACAATGCAGTTCTAGTTCCAAACCCAACACGAAAACCATATTGTTTAGAATAAAAAAAATTTGTTGATGTCAAGAAACCGAGGGGTGACGCACTTCTGCGGTTTATGGAATAAATTGAATGAATGGGAATAAATGGAATAAATATTGGAATAAATGGAATAAATGATAATTTTTTCAAATTCGTCAAAACCTTAAATAGACTTAATTTGATGGCAACGCACACAACAAACCATACTAATGTGTCAAAAAGTGAAAAAACCCACTTTTGAAAACTTAAAAGATTTTTTGTTGAAAAATGGAATAAATGGAATAAATAAATTTATTCCATTTATTCCCAAAAAAATAAAATTTAATCTCAAGACGGTTTAAATGCTTTATAATTTGTGCAAACCTTTTTTTGAACTTATTTGTCTAACTTGTGATGTGTTTGGTTCAGATATTTCGCAAAAACAACAAAAAAAATTTTGGGAATAAATGGAATAAATGGAATAAATGAAGTGCGCCACCCCTCGATATCAGGTCTAACCTGAACTGACCTGAAATGACCTGAACCTGACCTGATTGACCTGAAAACGTCATAACATTTGCTTGTTTTTGTTAAAAAATAAATTTTTCAGTTTTGTTACGTAACAGGGGGGGGGGAGGGGGTTCGACTGATTGTTACAGTGTGTGACAACGACGGGGGGGGGGGTAAGTGGCCGAAAATGTGTTACGTAATGTAGGGACAGCCCCTGAATGCTTCGCATATTCTACAAAGGAACCAAAAATATTTAGAGCTGACGAGATGAGAAAATTTTGGTGCAATCGGTATTTTGTGATCGATTCATTAAATGCGGTTATGCTTTTTTATTGCAAAAGTGTTACATAAAGGCATCAGTGTGTGAGTCACATGGGGGTCGTCCATGTAAAGGACGCCCGCTTTTAAGGAGAACACTTTTTTTCTCCAAAAGTCCAGTTTTTTCTTCTTTGAGGCCTTTCATAAAGCATGTTACACATAAATGAAGGTTTTTCAGAACCCCTACCCCTGTCACACTACCCCTAACACCTCCACCCTTCGATGTGTGAAAAAAAAATTTCATTCCTCTTCCAACGGTAGATTTCACTTGGAGCACTACTTGAACTCCATAAGTTTTTTATTAGTGGTTCTTGTGAAAAACGTTCCCCTTAACCACCTCCACAGCATATTTTAAGTTTTTGTAGGTTTAATGCACTGTAGGTTAGCGACCCCCCGATTCGCGATTTTTACATGAGAATTTTCGAAAACATCAGTCAGGGCGAAAGCTGTATCCGCCCTGACACTTTGCAAAGATTTTTACTATCCACATTGTTCAATGATATTTTGTGAATATAACCTGTGGGTTTCAGGTCAGGTTACAGGTCAACCTGATTAAATTTTTCAGGTTTCAGGTCAGTCTCAGGTCGGACCTGAAATTCAAAATCAGGCTCAGGTCAGAAATCAGGTCATGACCTGACCTGAACCTGATCAGGTCGGCCTGACCTGTTGCGATCCTTAATTGGCAGCACTGTTACATCCGCTGATGGATTGCGTTACCTTCAGTGGCTATATTCACCAATTTTGAAATTTTATATTCACCACAACTGCTGTGTCGTCATGACATAGCACAGGAAAAGTGTTGTGTTCTGCCTTAATTTTCATTAGAAACCAAAATTCTTTTGCTTTTTTTGTAGGACTTGTTTCTTATGAAAATTACGGCAGTGTTGAGATAGCATTTTCTCGACTTCTACTAACTTTACCCACAATGAAAAATCCCATCTATTAACTCCCATCAAAACAACGAAGAAATGATGAGAGGTAACGGTAAGTCGACAGTTACCATGTGAAAATAAACGCAAATCATAATTTCAGATACCAAGCCGTAATTCCAAAAATTTATCTCAACTTAATCGTTAATCCTAAAGTAATTTGGAATCATTTTCTAAAAAACTTTGATGTCGTAATGAACAAACCAACGTCATGAATAGATTACCATGATATTTCTGCTTAAACCTTTGAATTTATCGCACCCAACGTCTGACTTCAAATTCGACGTAAGACTTAAGCCGTGAACATCAGATTAGATTTCGGTATTCTTTTTCGTGAAATTTATATTTGAAGAGCATTAACTCTTTATTACTGTACGAGTTTCGTTTACACTAGCTAATGCTATGCATACAGCACCTAAATCTTTATATTTGTGCAACCTGAGCAAAGGTAGGGGAAAAGTATATGTGAAACTGATAATAATGAGCCATTGTTACGCCATAAGTAAGTCAAATGATATTTTTGACACCGGTGATACCACACGACAAATAATCGATGTTTCTTGAAGAGTTCACCTACGAGCATTCATTGATAAAAACTGTCGTACACAACGTGAAATACGAAATGATTGATTGTATGGTCATGGAAAGTAAAGGTCTGGCTTAAGCAATAAGCTTGTGACTAAAGAACGGAGAAAACTCAGCTGATAAAGTTCAATTCTACAAGATTTTTCCATTCGATTTCAGTTACATTTTATTAGTCAAATTTATGAAAAATTTAGCTTATAACTCCCTTACTTTTTTACACTACCAATATACTCAGAGAGAGAATAGTATATTTCAACATACCCCAATACAAACGAGAAGTGTACGTACGCGCGGGCCAAGCTCAAGCGAAAAGTACACATCGAGTGTGTATTGGGGTATTTTGAAAGATATTTTTCTGTAATAGTGAGAGTGTGTTGGTGCACATACCGAGGAAAGCAACTTTTCGTCCCAAGTGATGGGAAAATATTTTCCGTCACTCTGACGTATACACGTATAGTTTTGAGTATCTTAAAATTCAAACGAAAACCATTTACTTACTTGGTTTACCGGCAGCGACTTAATTTCATCCTTCAAATCTTGCGGCATTTCATTCGGCAAGTTATTAATGTCATCATAGTATTCTGGTTCCCAATTGTAAATCTATCAGATCGACAAAGGAAAAATCATTTTTTGTAGTTTGGTTACATCTTGAATCGAAATTACTTTGTTAAGCTTTAAAAAAATGCAAGGCGCTGACTTATTGTAGTTGAATCCATTCGATTCCGAACAAGGCCCCAATTTGTCCACATTTACAGCGCACACCTGACCGTAGCCCGGTCCTTTATCGAAGTCGCATTGAACTTGATTTTTACCGGCTCCAACCATCAATGTTCGATTTGTGTAAGCTAACAAATGTTTTATCGTCAGTTTTCAATTAACCTTGTAGCAAAAAAGTGTTTTACTTACGCTGTAAAAACTGACTTAGGAGACCCGTCCAATAATCAACTTGCTTTTTATCTTTGGCATCGTACCAAATTAGCGATCCACGATCGAGGTTATCTGGAATAGGACGTAGACCAACACCGGGATTGTTGCCTATTAATGATTTGTCTAACTGCCATCTAGGTTCTTCATCGCTTAATGATGCAAGAAGACCCTGCATACAGATGGCAAACAATGCGGCTAGGATAGTGTAAAATATTGTGTAGAATATTAACAGCGATCCTGAAAACATAAAAAAATACATTTGTAAAGAAGCTTGTAGTAGTGTGCGAAAATTTTATATCGTTCCCTTCTTTTGTTGTTATTTAATTCGGAGTTATTATCACAACAAAAACCTCCTTCCTCCTTCCAAAACAACTGATATCAATTTGGGGTGACGCTTAAAGCTTTGAAACGCAAAAATTCTTTTGGAATGTTTTCATTTTTGATTAAAAAATGCGTCACAAATGCCGGACCCACCAATGTAATAATTTTTCTACGCTTTCAGCTTTCATAATGCAAAATTTGTCATTATGTATGGCGGATTTTTGAACAGGAAATCAAATTTTGCGTATGACAAAAAAGATGAAAGCGTAGAAAAATTATTACATTGGTGGGTCCGGCATTTGTGACGCATTTTTTTAATCAAAAATGAAAACATTCCAAAAGAATTTTTGCGTTTCAAAGCTTTAAGCGTCATCCCAAATTGATATCAGTTGTTTTGGAAGGAGGAAGAAGGACTTGCGTCACATTTCCCTTTTAAAAGGGTTTTTGTTGTGATATCAGTACTTTTGGAAGTTTCGGCTACTACTTCCATGGGCGAAAATAATCACCTCAACTTCCACTACAACATATCAAAAGTTTTTTTTTGAGCCCCCGGCCCATTTTCCGCCATTTTGGCGGTCACCCCTATACACTACACTCCCAACCCAACATCTTTCCCTTTGACACCAAACCTGTATCTCGAACACCCAACCATGTCTTATACAAAATATGCTTCCGTACACACACACACAAACAAATACATATGGGCTTTATATGGCGCCTTCTAAGAGCCCTGGCGCCCAAACGAGGCCGGTACCCCCCCTTTTTTAAAATCTCATATGGCGTAGAATGCCCAGCCGAAGGTCCCTGCAAAATTTCAAGAAAAGATATCGAGCCGTTTTCGAGAAAACTCCAAAAAGTGGGTTTTCATACAAATGGCTCTGGAACTAA